>JALIZH010029254.1:0-470000 GCA_030522465.1 Rhipicephalus appendiculatus | reverse complement strand
GAATGGTATATTATTCCAAACCGCCCTTGATTATTCTGATCTACTAGCAATTTTACACAACAATTTTAGACATCATTGCAGCATGATTTACCAATATCTTAGGCACTATTTCGCAATGTCCTTGTAAAGAAAGCTGGTGGCCATGTTTCTGACATTTCAGTTGGCTGTAGACCTTTCCACTGGAGTGAAAAAACACCGCCACGCTGGACTGAGCGCGGGAGTACAAAGACTGATGTCACAGCCTCGGCAGTGCATTGTTGGGGGGGTCACGGCTATTTAGCGCAGGCCAAAGGAGGTTATGGCGGCGCCCAGGGAGCCGTCTGTGAAAAGGTCTATAGAAGCAAAAGAGTGGAGTGACGCAAGTACCATCCTTGAAAAAAAAAGCCTTCCTACCTTAGAAATATACCCTTACGCGGAACCCTTTTGAATCGCCATCCTCCGCGTGTTTACTAAAGACCTAGACAAATATATCTGTATCAAGATGATAGCTGTAAGAGCTCTATTCAGTGTTCCCCTTACATAGATCCGAAGGCACTGAAACCCAGCCTTTTGTAAACACGAGAGTAAGTACGGGTTCAAGTTTACTCGAAAGATTACGTTGCATTGAGTGCACTCTTTGTTCATATACAGGGTGTTGAATGGCATTCTTTTCGGAGCAGCTTTACTCGATGACTGGGCCCTTTATAGCTTTATAATAATCCGTTTCTTTTTTTCTTCCATACTCCTTTGAGAGGATGCAACGAAACCGCTTGACGTCGATATAGCAACGGGCTTCCACAGGAGGACTTGTACAGTGTTAAGCAATATGAGCGGGAACACTGTAATTTTCTTTTAATGGTGATGCTGGCTAAGTTCATTTGGCAAGCACAAAAATGCTCTTAACACTAAAGGAACACGTGGAAAGGCATATCTTACAATTTAATACATAATATCGGCATTAGGATTCGTTCATTATTTCGTCTTTCTCACGACTATACACTCCATGTAAAAGTAACCTTCTTTTCTTTATTGCGAAAGCAGTTATATGGGGACTGTCGGCGGGTTGTTGCCGTCGCCGTCATTTTTCGTATATATATATATATATATATATAGAGAGAGAGAGAGAGTTCATCGAACGCGTTATTCGAAGGTCGCAGGTTCGGTCCCTGCCGGTGGCAAGTTATCTTTTCGTCCACTTTCCTTTCTTCACATTTTACATTACAATTACTTCTAATAGGTTCCCCTATACTTTCCTTGGCATCTTTGTCTGTTAGTTCTCATTAATACTGTGTTTAACAAAGCAAACGAGCCCTTAAGTTTATAATTCTTTCCTTCGTGTATATATATATATATATATATATATATATATATATATATATATATATATATATATATATATATATATATATATATATATACCGGGTGTCCCAGCTATCTTTACCCAAGGGTTAAAAAATACAATATTTGAGGCAGGCGAGTGAAATCAGTTGAATATTGCTTACAGTTATCTTGCGCACTACAGGTAATTTTTTCTTTTGTAATTAACGAATTTGTTAATTAGGATTAATTTACTAAATTGATAAATATTGACTTTACATAAGAAATGAGAGTTGCAAAGTTCGAGGGCGTCTTCAGAAACCCCCATTCCATCATTTTCGATAGAGAAAGTTTTACGCGTACCATTTTTTCCACGCTGCAAAGAAAGCCCGCGAAATACAAAAAATACCACGTGGCTAGCGCAGTCGCGCGCCGCGACCATGCTGCTCTCAGCCGTGGCTTGAGCGAACAAGATCAGCTGCGACCACGACCCGCCGGCTGCGTTGCAGCGGTAGGCCGATAAGTTGGCAGTGGTTTCTTGGCCCGTTGCCAGCCAGTTGGCGCGCGTGACTGTGCAAGTTGCAGTGAGCGCGGGCGAATAAACCACAGTAAACTTATCGGCCTACTGCTGCAACGCAGCCGGCGGGTCGTGGTCGCAGCTGATTTTGTTCGCTCAAGCCACGGCTGAGAGCAGCACGGTCGCGGCGCGCGACTGCGCTAGTCACGTGGTATTTTTTGTATTTCGCGGGCTTTCTTTGCAGCGTGGAAAAAATGGTACGCGTAAAACTTTCTCTATCGAAAATGATGGAATGGGGGTTTCTGAAGACGCCCTCGAACTTTGCAACTCTCATTTCTTGCGTAAAGTCAATATTTATCAATTTAGTAAATTAATCCTAATTAACAAATTCGTTAATTACAAAAGAAAAAAAATTGCCTGGGGTGCGCAAGATAGCTGTAAGTAATATTCAACTGATTTCACTCGCCTGCCTCAAATATTGTATTTTTTAACCCTTGGCTAAAGATAGCTGGGACACCCTGTATATATATATATATATATATATATATATATATATATATATATATATATATATATATATATATATATATACACACACACAGTCCCGACGAAAGATTTTCAGGAGCCCTTGTCTCATTGGGAAAATTGGGGCAAGCGAAGCTTGGGGTGTTCGTGCCTAACGTAGTACTTCTCTTTCCTTCTATCTTTTTTCTTTATTTCTTCCTTTATTTCTTTCCTTCTTTCTTTTTTTGTCTTTCTATCGCAATGCGCAATGTTGTCTCCTGAATTTTCCTTCCTTCATGCCGGACATTGGACCATCATCCACGAGCTTAGCAGGCAACACTTCAGTTACGACAGGCAACAACGACGGTCATGGGTTCATATCCAGGCAACAATGAAATGTGGCAGCGTGAAGTGATAATTGTGACCTCGATAAAAGAACGGATTGCCACATCAAAAACGGCTGATCGCCGGCAAGCTCGCGATTGAGACAGCCTCAGTTACTATTAAACGGCACACACATATACATATACTCAAGTGACTGAAGCACCTTCGAGGGCCGCTTTATCTTTTTTTTTTCTTTCAGTCGTCGGCGCGCGTTTTTAACAGCGAAGCTGTTTCAGGCAGCCGTGATTTGTGCGACCTATCCAGTGTGGCCTATCTTGTGTGGCCTATCAACATAGGCGTGCGCACGAGGGGGGGGGCAGAGGGGGCGGCCGCCCCCCATAGTCACCTAAGAACCTAAAAAAAAAGGGGGGGGGGGGGGGCGCAAAGTCTGCCCCATACATTGACTTAATAGGGAAGGGGGGCGCTGCGACGAACCTTCGCCCCCCCCCCCCCCGAACGGTAGCCCTGCGCACGTCTATGCCTATCAAGTATGTGCCACAGAAATTGAGTAAAACCCACTTCTTACCACTGGTTCATTGAAAATGAAGAAAGCACCAGTTTGCCCAACTAACGAGTATGTGCTTCAGAAATTGGGTGAAACCAACTATTCCACACTGGTCCACTAAAAAAGAAGAAAGCAGCTGTTATGGCAACACTAGGTAACGGGAAAGGCAACAGAGGTTGCGAGAACGATGGAAGGCCTACGCCAACGACGACGTGCCTGTAGATCCATGAGAAGTGTGAATGCTTGGTTTGGTTTGAGCGCGAGTTGCTCTCTCTGGAGTTTAAACATCCGTGTTGTGTCTGTGACTGTCTGCGGTATAACTGGAACCTCTCTGCGCTAGGAATCAACGTAGAAGCAGCCTATAGCGTCACCTATCTGAAGCCTACGCAGTGACCTTGAAGCAACCCTCATCGCCTAGCTAAGGCCTAGAATCAACCTAGAAACAACCAGATTATTCTTCAGAGTAGTCCAGTTTCGCTTAGTCAAGCCTTGCGCGGCTCAGTGCAAGCTTCGCCATTTTTTATTTATTTATCTACTTAATTATTTACATACAACTCCGAAATCTCTTAGTTATAAAAGCTCCACTTAAAACGTAAATGATTGTTGAGTGAGTCTTTGGTGCCCGCCATTTTGTCAACGGTGCATTCGTGCTGCTGACGATGTCGAGCAGTAAGTTCTCTGCGAAAACGTCCACTTTCCTCATCTCCACAGAAAGATGGTACTTGCCTCAGCACAGCGTTGCGGGGAAAGTTAATGGGCCGCGCATGGCCGCATCTTCAGGAACTCCAGCGTCGTAATCTTTAATGGCTGCGATTCACAAGGACAGAGTTTTCCGATACGCGGCATTGCGTAAAATCTGCTTGCGTGCGAAAACTTAACGCAACCTCAGCAATGGTTCGCCGATGCATGCTCTGTAAGAGTCATCAACCAAAAAAAAAAAAAAAAAAATATATATATATATATATATATATATATATATATATATATATATATATATATATCCGTGTTTCGACGCTATTTGCGTCATTTCTGACTCACAAGTTCCTTCGTTTGTTGTCTAAAGAGCAAACTTGTTTTGTCTGCGTATCTTTTCTTTTTTCTTTTTGTTTCTTTTTTTTTCTTTTTTTTTTTTTATGAGGGCGATAAGCAACATTAGCTGGGCCGCTCCCGCTGCTGCTCTATTTCAGATGCCCATTTAAGGAGGTATAAATTATCTACGAAGAACTATATTTTCTTTTTTTTTTTTTTTTTTTTTTTTTTGTTGCTGAGAGTACAAGAGCGCTCACTGGTTCAAAAGTCAAACAAGACCATTTGGTCACTCTGGGCATCTATGGATTGGTTATGCGCATACACAGGTATATGTACTTCTGATTCTGCGCTTCCCTTCGCAAAAGTCTGGTGTGTCTAAATCGAAAATTGCAGCTTGTAAAAGGGAAGTTCCTTGCGCCCACCAAAAAAGCCCGAACTTAGCCAAAGAGCGAAGGGAGAACAAGACGGTTTTCATTTAATTGCATATAATCTACGCACGGACCCCTCTACTAGCTGTGATTATCCCACTGCTCAAATGACAAATGTAGATAGCGATAGGATAGTATTCCTCTCGAGCATGTCCACACTAAGCTTGGGTTGACAGCGGAGATACCCAGTTGCACGATCATCAGTAAGCCTGTCATTTTATGGTCGCGTCCGAGCATCGATTGAGTGAGTCGTACCAGCTGGTTTTCGTTTGAAGCGCGAGTACTCACTCTCTGCTAGTGTGTGCTAAGCTCAGCGGAAAACAAAAGGACGCCCTTTCTGACTGAAGTATCATATTTCGGCTAAGTACTGCTGTCAATATATTTTGCCAAAGTTCCTCAGAACGCTCGAGATTTGTACTTAGAAACCAGCGATACGTACGTGCATCTGCATGGCAAAAATTCTACTGCATGCTGCAACGGTTGCAAGATGATGTAAGAATAACTGTGCGTATGTACTTTTATGCCGACTCACTGCATGCGGACTGAAACGCCGCGAAAGTCTTAAAGGGACCCTGAAACGGTTATTTGAAGCTTTGTCAGCATTTAGGCTAGAGCATCATCGAACCATTGGCACCACAAATTTCGCTGCACGCCGTGTACCAAGGCGGCTACGGCCAATTATATCATACCCTCCTTCTTACCCCTGCCTTGCCTCCTCAACTCATGATACACGCTGGCATCGTTGGCGATCGCAGAGCTCATGTGAGCACACTCGATGATTTGAGCTTCGCCCGGTGATGACCTCCGAGATTGCACGCCGACAGGTTGCGTGCATCTCGGAGACCATAGCCCCAGTGCGCCCGGCAGCACGCACGCCGTCTGGCAACAGAGACATCGCGGAGGGGTTGATATCTGCTCCGACAGGTGCCGCCACCCTACCAGCCAATTTTTCGTGCGCGCACACCGCAGCCAATCAGATCGTGCGCAGACTGCGTGTCATACTCGGGAGGGGCGGTTGAAAACGCGTTGGGCTGAGCCGCAGTGATCTGCAGCGATTCGCAGCTTTATAGCGTTGTAATCAATTACGCAGTGTACGCAGAGAGCTTAAATTAGTCTGTAAATGAACCTTAGGACTTGGTCTACTGGCTCAATGTGTTTGTACAAAATCGTCAAAACCGTTTCAGGGTCCCTTTAAGGCTGGTTCACACTGGCGACTAGCACCGGTCGCGCGACCAAGTTAGTCGCTTTGCGACTGGTCGCAAACAGTCGCAAACAGTCGCTTCGGTCGCAAAGCGACTGCTTTTGCTCAGTCGCTCGACTGCAGTCGCAGGACGGCTGGAACCAATCAGCGAAGCCCAGAAGTGACGTCAGCATTTGTTTACAACCGGGCTCGTCGCTTTTTCTTTTTTAGATGTGAAGCATCTTATGGCGAAGCTTAATCCGGTGGTGGTGGTGGTGTGCCGGCGTGACCACCCTTACTGCGCATGCGCAAACCTTTAAAAAAAATATAAATAAAAAAAACTCCTCTCCCCCCTCTCTCTCCTCTAGGCATCCCTCCCCGCGGCAACCACACCCTCACTGCGCATGCGACGCCGACGCAGGCAGCGTCTGCTAGCGAGTTTCTTGCTTGAAAAAACCGACTGCTCGCGCTGCACAACCGTTCACTGGCCACCCCGTATATATGGCAATGGATCTTGACCTCCAAGGTGGTGCCGGTGGGAGATTTCTCCTGTGCGTTGTTGAACAATAAAAATTCGCAGCGTGCGCGTTAACTAAAAGCGGACTGCGGGTCTCTGTGTCCAGTCGGAGTCTTCTGTCTCTCATTGCCCATTAGCAGCGATTGGCATGTTCCAGTAGGAAACACCGCTCCATCACTGCGTGCTTTGCGCCTCCCCAGTTTGATGTCCTGCGCAACGCTGCGATGAGCACCAGCGTCAACGCCACCGCCAATGTAAGCGTTAGCGCCCGCTGCTTCACATCTACACATCGTTCCCTTTAGCGGGAGGTGGTGTAATTTTTTCTTTTTTATTGCGCTCCCTTGGCTCGCTGATAACGAGATCCGGACGTGACTCTCTGGGTTTGCGACTTCCGGTCGCTCGCATGCAGCCTCTGCCGGTGTGAACATCGGTCGCTTTCAGTCGCTTTTTTGGTCGCCAGTCGCAAATGGTCGCGCGACCGGTGCTAGTCGCCGGTGTGAGCCAGCCTTTACGGAAAAGGAGTGACCTAAAAAAATATCACGCCATATCCACGAAGTGAATGATGATGAGTGGGCGAAGCTCGATCGTTTTCATCCATGGCAGAAAGAGAATGTGTGGTCTGGAACGCGCTTATACTTCATGGTCATCAGCGTCATCGTCATCGTTATCACGCGTAGTGGGTACAATCCACTATACTGGAACGCGCTTATACTTCATCGTTATCACGTGTAGTGGGTACATTCCACTATACTGCGTCATCGTCATCTTTATCACGTGTAGTGGGTACATTCCGCTATACTGGAACGCGCT
The DNA here is from genome assembly GCA_030522465.1 of Rhipicephalus appendiculatus. Classification (NCBI taxonomy): domain Eukaryota; kingdom Metazoa; phylum Arthropoda; class Arachnida; order Ixodida; family Ixodidae; genus Rhipicephalus; species Rhipicephalus appendiculatus. The sequence continues at coordinate 462,830 of JALIZH010029254.1, read as the reverse complement.
TATACTTCATCGTTATAACTTGTAGTAGGTACATTCAACTATACTGCGTCATCGTCATCTTTATCACGTGGAGTGGGTACATTCCACTACACGTGGCTACCTACCACTACTACTACTACGACTACAGAGGAGGGACAGACCCACACCCTAAGGAGCTTCGCCCCTAAAAGTGCCGTTCTTCTGTAGCAATTGTTATAGGTCTAAATTCTGCGTCAAATGCAGGTCCAGTACTATGAAACCTGAGTAAGTGCGTATGGGCACCCAGCGATTCCGGATCGTGGAGTTCCCACTGCTCCGTTTACTAAACCGTCGATGTCGTCAATGTTCGGGGTACGAATTTAGGGTTTCCCCGGCACGAATAGAATCTTGTTAAAGGGGCCATGACATGGTCACCCAAGAATTTGCGGTTTTTGGCGAAAAACGAAAGTGGAGGTATATGCTTGTACACGTGTGATAACTGGACTGTAAAAAGACTATTTCAGTCCAAAATAAGCCGGGGAAGTCATCGGCTGTAAACTCCGCCCACCGCCGGCGACCGCCATTTTGCCATGGCGTGCGTGACGTCACTAACTGCGAGGAGCAGTGACGTCATCTGCTACGTTCCACACGCGGTCAGTGTGTTCACTGCGAGTGTTGCTCTGTTGCTATTTCAACCGCTGCAAGTCATTTAGTTCCAGAGGCAAGCTGAGAAAAGCAGAAATAGCTCGTATGCACGCGCAGCTGAACATGGAACACGGAATGCAGACCGTGCAGACGCTCGCACAGCTAGCTACTCGTTACGTCACGGCTAGCGAGCGTGCCAGTGTTGCCCGACTCTCAGGCCGCTCACTCGTTTATAAAAATATTCAAGTATAAATTAACGGCACGACCAAATGCGCTAAAATTTCGCCAGCTTGTCTGTGAACGTACAAGGATCAACCTACATAACACAGATTATGGTCGAAAATTGGGTGTCATGGCCCCTTTAAGAGAGATTCGCGAACTCCGTGGTCGACAAGCGCACTACTGTTTGCGGCACTTTAACGACTTCCTGCTGGTTACGGCACTTGAGATACGTGTCGTCTGCAGAGAGTTCCGTCAGGTTGCTTCCCCTTTCTTATGTAGCGCGTTAGAAGCGCCGGTGGCAGGAGGAAGTCGTGCACTTGGTGAGGTGGTGGCGTACTTTCTTGCCGGTCGCGGTGATCAGCTGCGTGTTTTCGAAGCGTTTCTAGCGATTTTAAGTTAACTATCACGATTACTTCGTGGTTATTCCTGTTAATATATTATTTTATGCCTCGTTCGTTTATTTTAACCCTGGTTTTGAGCATTGCCGGTCTTGTTTTCAGTCTTTATTGAGCCACTTGTTTTTGAGCGTTATCACGCCTCATCGGGTCTGCGGATGTACGACGCACTTAAAGGAACAGTGGAATGAATTGGTTTATGCAGTCTGGATGAACTTTCCCCATAAGAGATCAGTGAAATGGTGAGAAGCAATGCACTTAGCAAAGATGAGGGGAAAAAAGAATGAAGCGCTACAAAATGGAAAAGGTGGCGTTGCAATCGCGTTCGTGACGAAGTGCGCGAGTTTGACTGATTCCGAGTAGGAGGGGTATGGCCTAGGCGTGAGAGGTTAGCACAATGCGGAGTGGCTCTAAATTACCACTGTACCCACGGCTGCACAGAGGAGAATCCTCCTGAGCGGAACCTCGCCGTGAAGGTCCGTGAAGGTCCGTGAAGTCGCCGTGAAGGTCCGCTCCACAAGGAGAGATGAGTGCACGCGTGGAGCGCCCGGAGTGTTTCTTTGTGCAGGAGCAAGTCCTTTGAAGACAGAAGTAGTAGAGGCAGCGGGTGTCGAAGTTCCGCTGGATGTCAAGCAGCATCTGCGTCCAGTTGGGCTATATTAGTCCATCTTTGTGCTTGTGCACTGCAGCACTAATTACATAAGCCAAACATAAACATAAAAGTTTTGCCAAAGAAACCTTGGGTTGTACGTCTGAACGGTGTGAATTTATGCACGTTTGTAATGGCTTTCTGAAATGTAGTTGGAAGTCTGCGCCCGTCCTGTTTTCTTGCGGCTTCACAGTCCTCCTTCTTTGCGATACTCACCAGTGTTTTCAGTGACGCAACTGCGCGAGTAAATTTTCCATCGCCACGGTTATGCCGGGATGTTGGCAGCAAAAGTTGCGAGAAAGTTTCGTATAAAACGTGCTTACGCCAACCATCCGGAGATTCAGCAACTCGTCCGAACAGTCCGTTCTCGCTGGAAAAGCGTTCCCGCGCTGTTCTGCAGCATTCATTTCGTTCGAATGCACACACCAGCCATATGCGATCAACTACGCGCGTGAGATGCGGACTCGTGTAATAACGAAGCCTGTGCATTTACTGCCTGGTCGGGATGACGGGTGATGCTCGAAACTCTGTGCCAGATTCGCGCGCATGGCTATAAGCGGGTGATATTGCACTGCGGCGTAATCACACTGGCAGCCACGGAATGAGCGCTGTCGGAGACTCACTCCAGTACGAAAAGCGTCGTGATTGCATGAGCCGGTCTCCCGCGATTCGGATATGACGCCGCGAAGGCCACTCCGAGTCATTTAGTTGCGCTGACTAATCATTTCCGGCACTTAAATGACGTGGTAGAACTGCGTCTACGGCCTTATGACGCATGCGCCTTCGATAGCGGTACGAACGATCGACAGTCAGGATGCAAACGCGTCTGGAGAGCACATAATTGCTACCGCCATGAATTAGCGTGCAGAAGGATGGAAGGTTGGACCAGTTGGTACAATCGCATAGTGAAAGGTAACAGTGCAAAAAAAAGAAACTCAAATAAAGCGATAGGAGCTTAGAATATGTGTTATATGTCACCATAGGCGTGCGCATGTTTCCCCATTAAGAGGGTGGGGGAAAGTTTCATCGCAGTGCTCCCCCATCCCCTACTTGCCTTGTTGGTTGAGTCCAAGAGACAACATGGGAAAGTGCAAATAAAGCGGTGATGCACTTCTCACACCGGCCTGCCTTTTACCCCTGGGCTTTCCGGGGGTAAAGTAAGGAAGCAAATAGTTCTGAATCTGCAAAATCCAGGGGCCTCGACCACCATTATCGTCTAAAAGCAGCGTGGTCATGATCATGCACATTAAACGATAACAGGACAGGTCTCACTGTGTGAAGGCCTACTACAATGCCTACTACAATACCAGATACCAACAATATTGAACAAATTTTTAACTAGTATCGACTTCGAACTGCCTGAACGTAAATTCAAGAAACATGTGCCAAGTATGTTGTTAGACATGTAGCATCTGCTTAAACAGCACTATCTATCTCTTGTTATCATGTTTTTCACAAATTTTTTTTTCTTTTGTATCAAAAATTGTTGTTTTTGCAAGTGACACATACAAGCTAATGTGACTCATGCACATATGTGTGTTTATTTTGTTCGCTAAAAGAAAAGGGTGTGTTCAGATAAGAACGTCGGTGCATGTCCGCCGACCCCCTTTAATTTCGCCGAAAAAAATATATGTTGTTGTCCGAGTCCCCAGGACCACAAAACCACTTTTAGTTCCGCCAGAAAAAATTTCACCTTCTTTAAAAAAATTCACAAGTCTCCACTTTCGGATTTCGCGACAATGGAATTTCGATGAGACGCTACAAAAACACTATTGTAGCTGTAGGTCTGAAAAATTTTCTCCACATACTACGGATAGTTAGTGTTGAGAAAAAATTATTACTTTTCAGTTTTGATGTTGTTCTGCTAAGAAAAAAAATCGCGAAATTGACACAAAGCTCAATAATGCTCACATTTAAGATTTTTTTTCCTCCGCAAGTATAAACGCCGGACTTCCCAAAGTTTTTAAAAACATTGCCATATGTTTGGTGAACAAGTGTGCTGAACTAAATACTTGAGAGTGGCTTCAAACGTTAACCAGAAATGTTCAACTGAGGACATGTCTCTCAAAATGCAATATTTTGTAGATCATTTAAAAAAAAACACCATCTTCGATTTTTTTTTAAACTCTCCAGAATTAAAGCCAAACACGTGTTATAACTTAATCTGTAAAAACATGTTGCATTATTTTTCTGAGTTCGGAACTACGAAGCACGAAAAGTGGCCAAATTGACGTATAGTGAGGAACCACAACATTGAGCGAGCATGGAGCAATAGTTGCCATTATCATTATTTTTAAGTCGTCAATGTCTTCTGTGGATTGACGGATTGTCAGGAATATAACAAGAACAGTTGATTTTGAAGAGGAAATTATTACTACATTTTTTTACGCAAATCACAAAAACTTCTACACGGGTCCCAGCCACTGAGCATGCCGCGATAATGAGTCGCACTCTTCGCAGGAATCGCTTTCAAAATTTTTCGCGCATGCGAGCCTGCGTACGCCTCATAAAGGAGGTGGCTGGAGAGGATCCACCGCTGGATATTTATCGCTTCCCATGGCACATCGGTAATGTGATAACGCAGACGGTGCGTGTCGGCACAAGCGGTGCTTCTGCAGCCCGACCGCGCTCGCCCGCTCCCTAAAAAAGAAAGAACATAAACAAGAAACAGGTCAACTTGCTTAAGAAAGGTCGAAGTAATAAGAGAACGTCGGCTTTCACTTCCGTTCGTCGTCGACAACCCGGCAGTCCTCTGCTGGTCAACGAACGTGTGTACGCGTGCGCGTATTAATTACACTCCCCTGATATTGATGGCCACGTTGTGGAGCTCAGAGCGAGCGTTTTGCGCTCACTACCAAGAGAGCCATGCGAAGAAGATTGCCCACAAGTGTAACTCTCGATGTGTGAAAGATTTGAATGTCGCCTTACTAAGGAAGCGCATGCCAGAAAAAGCCTCATCCATCATAGGAACCGACATTTTGTGCCAGAACTGTTTCAACCGCTTCAAACAGATCGCCGTAGAGTCCCCACATGCATCTCAGTCTGACGCAAATTTTGTTCCCGAACAAATTGCTATCGAAGAGGTAAACGTACTCGTTAAGACAACCGACGTGACACCCTTGAAAATTCCGGCGAAAGTGAAAGCACAGTGCCGAGTGTCCTACGCCAAGCGTAAGAAAGCGGAGATCGAGGGTGGTGTCTCCAGGACAATTTCTGCTGGCCTTACAGCAGCGTACGGCACTACAGAGGAACCTGGTCCTTCAGCGGAAACCTGAGACACGTGTCGCGAGAGGCTGCGCAAGCTAAAGGACGCGTTCGATACCTGCGAATCATACCATGAACGCTGCAGCCTCCTGACATGGCTCCCTGTGAACCTTTCTCATCAAGAAATTCAAGAAATGATTCCATCCGCAACTCGGCACCTCATTCGGAAATCCAGAAAATACGGACACCCGTGGGGTGTGGTCAAATTCGAACCTCTACACCATATCGAAGCTGAAGCCAAAAAACATACAGGCAGCAGTGAAATACTATACTGACGATGAGCTCAACTCCACCCAACAAAGCCCAAACAAGAAAGATTTCATTGCAATTAGTTCTAAAGGACAAAAAGAGTACGTTTCAAAACGGCTGATGACCAGGTCCATTCGGGAAACATTTCGTCTAGAGCGGCTCACCCTGACACAGGGATCGAGCTCACGAAGTTCTCCTCCTTGAGGCCGAAATGGGTTGTGTGCACAAGGGTGCTTCACCAGGAGCAAGATACGCACAAGTGCTTCAGTGACGTTTGTGACTGTCTAACTTGTCTGACTATGACTTGTGACTATGACGCCCTGTGTATACAATAGGGGTAAATAAACAGTTCCTTCCGAGAGCTCGACTTGACTACATTTCTGGAAATCTTGCGGTTAGTCCTTACGCCAGGACCAAACTGCGACGCGTGCACGCACGCAAATGAACAAATTTGCACTTTAAGGCAACTCTTTGGTTTTATCTGTGAAGCTGTTGTCCCTCGAGCACAACAGATGACATTCAGGGCCTAAAAATAGCGATAATAGCAACTATTGCTCCATGCTCGCTCAATGTTGTGGCTACTCATTATACGTCAATTTGGCCACATTTCGTGCTTCGTAGTTCCGACCTCACAAAAATAATGCAACATGTTTTTTACAGATTAAGTTAGAACACGTGTTTGGCTTTAATTCTGGAAAGTTTAAAGAAAATCGAAGATGGTGTTTTTTTTTAAATGGTCTTCAAAATATTGCATTTTGAGAGACATGTCCTCAGTTGAACATTTCTAGTTAACCTTTGAAGCCACTCTCAGGTATTTCGTTCAGCACACTTGTTCACCAAACATATGGCAATCATTTTAAAAACTTTGGGAAGCCTGGCGTTTATACTTGCGGAGGAAAAAAATCTTAAATGTGAGCATTATTGAGCTTTGTGTCAATTTCGAGATTTTTTTTTCTTAGCAGAACAACATCAAAACTGCAAAGTAATAATTTTTTTCTCAACACTAACTATCCGTAGTATGTGGAGAAAATTTTTTCAGACCTACAGCTACAATAGTGTTTTTGTAGCGTCTCATCGAAATTCCATTGTCGCGAAATCCGAAAGAGGCGGTGGCGGCTCAGTGGAGACTTGTGAATTTTTTTAAAGAAGGTGAAATTTTTTCTCGCGAAACCAAAAGTGTTTTTGTGGTCCTGGGGACTCGGAAAACAAAATATATTTTTTTCGGCGAAATTAAAGGGGGTCGGCGGACATGCACCGACGTTCTCATCTGAACACAGCCAGAAGAAATAAGCTCTTATTTTCGCTTATGTATGTACAATGATTTGTGCGATATTTTGGTAAATTCCTGCTGCTCTTGAACGGGTCTTTGGGCTCTTTCAAGATGTCTCCGACATCTATTCGCCTAAGGACCTCCGACTTGATGTTGTTGGAAATAAACTTGAAACTTGAAACTTGAAGGCATGAGACAGACTTGGTACTTCCCTTAGATAATTTGGTGGGGAGGGGGGGGGGGGGGCGGTGACCGCCCCCCTCCCCTGCCCACTTTGTGCGCACGCCTATGTATGCCACCTTTCTCCCGTTATATTCATACGTGAGTCAGCGCTCATCCTGTGCTTTAGTTCACTCCCGGTTTGTCTACGTTTATTTTGTGCGGTTCCCTTCCATCATAAAATGCAATGAACGAAATTCGGGAGAGGAGAACTCGACAACAGTCCACGCTGTATTGACGTGCTATAGCTACGGCTGACCTTAGTCCCTTGGCCTCTCGAGGTCGCAAACGAGCGGTTACTTAGCTGGTTCAAAGCTCCCATCTCTTCTATTCTTCGATTAAGATGACAGCCTCCTCATCAAACGCGAAAATTGTCCGTCGGAGTCGTCGGCGTACCGCGGCGTCGGCGTCGGCGTCAGCACGAGTGATAAAAAAGTCATCACGGGGTGACGTGGTGACGTTGTAAGATTAGCTATGCACGATTTTTATAGTGGCGGTGAATCCGCATGGGTCATAAATATATCCCTGCAAAGCTTGCATTACGTTAAAGTGTATGACTTCGTTTATTAGAAGTCAAAATATAAGAACACGATGCATATGGGTTAGTAGTTATGGCGGATAGGTGTTAGATTCTCCAAATACGCTTAGGCTAGCTTGGGCCGATACTGCTATAGTCTGTCCAAGGGACTGCTGTAAAAGGCTAGGTTTATTGTGATTTCTTGTTCTCAGTTTTGCTCTGGCGTGCTGTGTAATTCAGTCTGTATACCATATGCTACGTTTTGTAAGACAGGCACGCTCTTTAGGCCAACTCCTTATCGGATGACGAACAAAAAAATGCGTGATACCACCTCTATTTCCGAGCATAAACAAAACATTTGCCGCTGCACGGTACATATATCTCCTTGAAAAGCTCTGTGGGTGGCTGGTAGTTTTTTATTTATTTATTTTTTTTTTTGGAAGGGGGGGGGGGGGGGAAGGGGGGGATTTTGAGCGAAGTCACCGAAGTCTTAGCTTCGAGGAAAACAGAGGTTCCGCACCGATAAGGAAGGCGTTTAAGAGTTCCGATACCTGAATACACTTTGTGTTTGAAATGTTCATTGAGAAAAAAAAAGAAAAACGAGCTTTATCTCTGTACGTTACGAAAGGAAACAAGATCGCGCGCACTGGAAGGACAGAAAACCTGCTCAAGTTTGCCGAGTTTCACGGTCGTGAAAAAGGCAGGCGCGCGTTCCATGAACACTGGAAGGACGATAGAGACAACACAAACGCCGCTCCTTTCACGTTCGTGTTTTGCGTCTGTTTCGTCCGCTTGTACCACGTATTTGAGCTTCTACTAGCTTCTACTGTAAGCTATGATTTTCGATAGCGCAACTTAAGTGGAAAGAAAAGAAAGATGACGGAGCGTTCTGTCCTCTTCGTTGTTTTCGTTTCCCGAACTTGAGTTTCCGAATACCTTTACTTACAATGGCAAGCCAAGTACGAAGTGCCGCAACGTTGAACGTACCCACTCAGCACCATTCTTCCGAAAAACCGATTAGAAGCTCTCGATACTTCGACTTCTTATCGTAACTTCTTATGTTGGGCGTCCCTTTCAGCATTTTGAAAATATTTTTTAAAAAAAAACTGGATTCCTGGTATCTGGAATCGCTTAAAAATTGTTTTCTGCAAACTTCGAGAGCAATGTTAGCTCGTCACGCTCGTATTGAGGCCAGGCGAAAAGATAGCCAGAAATGAGCTCCGAAAGGAGCCGCCCGCGCAAAATATTGCGTGACAATAAACGTGTGCAGCCGAGTTATGAAGAGCTGACGACAGCAAACAAACGCACACTATGACGACTTTACCAAAAAAGAAAAGAAAAAGCTATCTTCAAAGCAACGCAGGAAACGGAAACACAAAAGACACCAGGGCAAGTGCTGAGTGTGGTGTGGTCTTGCTCTGGTGTTGCCGTTTTCTGCACTGCTTTAAAAAAATCGCAAGGTTCCTAGTCCATTCACTTAAGACGACTCGAAGGCAAAAGTCATCTTCTTTTTCTTCTGCGTCGACGTATTGATGCTGCCCCGCCACCCTTCGATAGCTTTCTGAACCTCACGTGGTTTTGCAATGCCTCCAAGATCGGAAGCGCAACACCTGGTTTTGCATTGCCTCCGTGATCGAACCACCTTTGACCAAGCTACTATGTCATGTGATGACGTCAGCATGTGACGTCACGTCATGCGACGTTACAGGGACATCATGGTGACGCGATTATGACTTCACAAATTACGGCAATAAAGGACGTCACGATGACGTCATATGGTGACGTCATCACGTGGCACCCGACGACGCGCGACGCCGACGCCGGCAGTCAAATTTCGCGTTTGATGAAGCATCCAAGGCTTTCGCGCTAATAAATCTTAGCCAACTCGCCCAGTTTTACTTTCTTAAGGAAAAACGTATTCTGTGTTTTTTGGAGCGCAGCTCTTAAGCGCTTCTTCCGGCGCCGAGCGGGGTCGCTGTTGTCGACGTAACTGGTAGAGCGAACGAGGACGAAAGAGAGCGAAAGACAGACTGCCCCAAGGAGCTTTCCGCTATGAGAGCCAGCGAGTCCCTCTATTAGCGTTTATAACGCCTAGTGCCCGCTCAAGCTTCTTGGGACAGTGCAACGCATGCATATCGCGCACGGGCATGAGAAAGTGGGTTCACCTGCGAATCTAGGGAGAAGACGTGCGCTGGTCGAAGAAGAAGAAATAGAAGTAGTAGTAATAGTAGTAGTAGTAGTAGTAGTTGTAGTAGTAGTAGTAGTAGTAGTTGTTGCTGTTGTTGTAGCAGTAGTAGTAGTAGCAGTAGTAGAAGTAGTTATTTCCTAGAGTAATCCCAAAGGTGGTAGTCCCCCGGCAATATTCAATAATCTCAGTTAAAAACAATCACCCTGAAAAACTAACTGCGAGCTTACTGCTGAGTTCCGTTCAAGTTAATTTTAAAAGGCTTCCAAAACCCGTCAAAATGATGCTAAATACTCAAAACGAGGGCTCGGCAACCCGCGGCCCATGCGGCCGTGCGGCCCGCGGAGAAGTATAATGCGACCCCGGCATGACGTCAGAATCCCTCCCCCCCATAAGCTATCTTTGTCAGTTGAAACCTTCTGACATACGTGCTGAAAATAAACGTAATTTCTATTCCAGTTTTGTATATAATTGTAAATTTGCGGAATTTTCTCTCTTTTTCTTCAAAGCAACACCCCCTACCCCCCCACTCCCGGCCCCGGCCGTGTCACCTCAAAAGGATGTCGACCCCTTCTCTAAAGTATGGAGTCGCGGACCAAACTCGAGCAAAAGAATGTATCCAGATTTTGGGTGATGCGCATCTTTCTAATTGAGGCTATGACGGCAAAGAGATTTGAATTTGATGCAGAATTTGCGATCTTCTACGCAGCGCATATATATATATATATATATATATATATATATATATATATATATATATATATATATATATATATATATATATATATATATATATATATATATATATATATATATATATAGTTCTTGTTAATAGACTTTCGGTATAATGTGCATGTGCGTGTGTAACCGGGCAGCTGCCGCTCAAGGCACGTAACAGCGAAACGGGACGATTCTGAAAATTATAATTTGCTTGCTCCTAGGTTGTTTCAATGCCTTAACTAGATGATGCGGTTTCTACGTTCCTTCTAGGTTGTTGCTAGGCTTTAGCTAGGTGATGCTAGGTTGTTTCTACTATAATAATAAACTGAGACACAGCCTTGACAAGTGAAACTGTAAGATCAGACAGCACAGGAGCGCAGGTCTAGACGTCATAAACAGCGACAACGTCCTGCACGAGCTTATCCTGCTTAGCGCTGACGATGTGACTGCAGAGCTCTTCATGATGCACTTCATCTTCATTACACTACGTTCATTCTACGTTGACTCTCAGCGCAGAGAGGTTTCAGTTAAACAACAGACAGAGAAACGACACGCATGTCCAAACTCCAGAGACAGAAACTCGCGCTGAAACCATGTGTTCGTACCTCACATACATTTACAGGCGCGTCATCGTTGGCGTAGGCCTTCCATCGCTTCGGGGTCTTTTCGCTGTCGCAGTTGCCCTTCCCGTTCCCCAGTATTCTCTCGTTGTACGTACTCGGGGTCCTCGGCTCAGCGCCATCGCTTCGCAGCCATTTGTTGCGATAACTGTTGTATTCTCCATTCTTGGTGGAGCAGTAGTGAGTAGTGGTATTTCCACAATGTGTGCGACACACCTGTTTAAAAAATTGGCCGCGTATCTGCGTGCTTCGCTGCAAATGTCGTCGAAAGACGATAGTCTTGTGCCGGCCGTACTACTATGTTTTGCCTTGCCTGAGACAGCCTAAAAAACACTAGGGTCTTTAGAATTGCGCACCTATGTATTTTCTAATAAAGAACACACGTCCTGACACTTACATATTAATGTTGCGCCTCAGGAATGCGTAGTATTTGCTTTTTGATTGAATATGTTTACAAATATAAACACGAACACCAGTTCAAGATGGCTGGGCGTTCAGAAAGAAGTTAAACTTTGGCCGAGTAGCTGTAGTGGGTTACGGACAGACAGACAGCCACACAGCCAGACCAAAATTTTTGCGTTGAAGTATCCCAAGAAAGACTATCGTCTTTAAAATGATGATACGTTTCTGCGAACGATTCACAAGGAACAATTTCTGCAAACCACCCAAAGAGCGCACTGCTTAGCGTGCTGTTACATTGTAGAATCTATGTTGTACTACCGCATGAATTACGGGCAGATAAACAACGCCGGTTTAGCTTCTGTATCTTACCATTGTTACCTGGATGGTGTGTTTCTTGAACTGTTAGGAATTTATATTCATTGCAATCTTCTTCATTTGCCGCTAACTGTTGATACCGATCACGCTTTTCTGCTTTTGTAGATTAACATATCACGCGGTTTGTATGCTCTAAGAAAGGAACGCGCTCTGCCGAAACCAATGGGCATGCCGGTCACAGCAATGCGCGTAGAAATGTGGCGGTGACAGGACCTAGGTTATGCACAGAGGAAGCGTCGTCTCGTTATGGAAAGGAGGTTGCTGAATTACCAGACATCTGGACGGAGAAAGATGGCGCAATTATCTACGATGCGTATAGCGTGGAAGGAAAGCCATGCGCTGGTCAGCCACAGCTGCTGGTCCGTTAGTCAACGGTGCACTCGGCACTGCAGATGCGGCAGGAACATTTCGTAGCAGAGCCCCCCTTAGCCGTTCCATCACTACAGCTAAAACTGCTTTACTTAGCGTATTGCCATTCGACTGCTTTAGTGAGTGTTGTGTGGCATTGCTCGAAGACACATTCACAAACAGTTTCGAAAGAAAGCGTCAACAGGAATGGTCAAAGTGATCGATATATTTCTTGCGTTACCTGCTGTACATCTCTGTGTAGTCTGTGAACCACGAAGTTCGTTAGGCATCTGGTGCCAAGCACAATGCCGATCTATACGATCACGCGGTATTTCCCGTTGTGACAACTGCATCCCCTGTGGAACCGAGCGGTAAAATTACCGTTCGTCGATTCACGCTGCCCACACTGTATTACAAGTTCGGGAGGCAGGAATTTTTCATTTGGGCATGTGTGTTTCTTTCTATCCGTCTATGTATATACACCTTCTATATTTAATTCCCCTGTGCACTTTTAAAGAAACCACAAAAATTTAGCAGTCAATCATTGATGTCTTCATTATTTACCATGACAGTTAAAACTAGGCAGACGACAACTCTGATGCGCAAATTAGCTATTATATACAGCTATTATCAACGTTGCTGCTAGGACTAGCGTAAAACAATAAAGCTCCTTTTCACGGTTTTTAACGTAAAGGGCATTTGCAATCCTCGTTCACTACATTTCGTGCAAACAGAACGCTCTCATGAATGTGCACCACCCAAACAACCGCCGTTGAAAGCGACAAGTACTGCAGATTGGGCAAGTTGGTGCATTATAATATCGTCCTGGTATAGCGCAGCTCAGTTTGAGCATGAGGAAAAGAGTGAACAGCGTAGAAGGAAACACAGACGCTCATCCTGTTGTCTGTGTTTCCTTCTACGCTGTTCACTCTTTCCTCATGCTCAAACTGAGCTGCGCTATTCGGCTCGTGTGCGACCGATGGCGGCGCTGCGAACGGCGCTCCGGTGACGCAAGGGCGGGGATTCGGCTTTTGTCGTCTGCTACGCTGTGGCTAAAACAGCAGCATTTTTGTTATAGTTCGCCTCGCGTCGCACGGCGTTTCTCGACTACTAGCTGCATTTTTTTTCTAATGATATTTCTGGAGATTACTGCTAGCATTACAGGAGCTTAAGAAACGTTAACATTTAACATATCTTCTGTATACCCACAGCCATTGCGGTCAGGTTCATGCCCCCGAGTTCGTAGCGTCACTCACTGGGCTGGATGGCGTTAAAATAGCTTACGTGAAAGCGCGAACGCCCCCGCCAAGTGAGTTAAAGAGAGTCTACGCTGCTTTGAAATTGAAGCGCGATCAATTTTGCGGCTTATTCGCAAAAATCAGCGTTGTGTAAACAGACTTCAGTTGGACGAAAATTCACGCTCCACTCCCAATTGTAGTCATGTGGACTTGTGCAGACACGACAGCCGACAAAACGAAATCGATAACTTCATCGACCAGTGGGTTGCTGCGGACCACTAGCACAGATTGGGCGAGCTGGATGCAAATAAGATCGCTTGGAATGAAACGCCAGCAGTGGTGCGCGTGGTACAGTTCGACCCTTATGGTTAGAGATAGATACGCTCATGAGCCACATTCATGTTTTCGATCGCGCTGTGCTGCCTAATCGACTGTGCGAGCCTGTCAATGGTGATGACAGGATGGCGCGCACTATATTTCTAATACTTGGGCAACGCGATCCGCTGTAGTGTTCGCGTTTCATTTGACACCGATAGTACAGCTTGGTAAAAAGTAGGAAAAAACGGCGAATGTGTCCAGGAAGGGGAGAAAGAGAGCTCTTTCCCACCATTCTTTTGGCACCTGTGGCTGATTATTGTTATTATTTGCCATGCTGTAACAAGATTAAATATTTTAAGGTGAGCGATTCCTCATCAAATGCGAAAATTCACCGTCGGCGTCCCCCGTCGCCAGCGTCAACACGAGTGATGCGAAAATTCATCACATGATGACGTCATCATGACATTCCAGACCGCCAAAATTTGTGACGTCGTAACGTCACGTCACATGATTACGTCATCACATGACATAGTCGCTTTGCATTGCCTCCGTGGTTGGTGGGCCGATCTCGGAGGCGATGCAAAACCAGGTGATGTGTAGAAAGCTTCAGTGCAAAACCACGTTACGTCCAGAAAGCATTCGGAGGGGGGCGGCGAAGTAAGAATACATCGACTCAAGAAAAAGATGGCTTTCGCCTTCGAGTCATCTTAGGCAAATGCATAAGGAACTCGAGTCTTTTTTAGTACACTGATCGCACCAAGACCTATCAGGAGTCAACCGTTGAGGCTGATTTACAGTATTTTATTGCAAATACATCTTCTTACGACTTTCGATGCGAAATCTTTGTACTAATCAACGTTGGTATGATTACACTAATTCTGTTCAGCATATTTTTAGGCCACCATGAACGAGTGAACAAACGTTGATTTATTAGCGTAAGGATTAAAATATGTTGCAAGAAAAAGAGAACAAAAACAAAGGAAAATCACTCTGGACAACCTAACAATATTTCATATCCCCGTCGTGCATCCCCTTTAGACTCACCCTGTTTATTTCGTGTTTCAATTGAAAGAACTTATGACGCGCTTGCACAGCAGCTGCTAAAAATGTGAATTTAATCAAACGTTGTTGCCGGTAACGCCATTTAATTTATTTGAATGACATCACACGTCGTTTGTCATTCTCCGAACATAGGAATTGAGGCGAAGGAGCAGGCTTGGCAACCGAACACGCGCAGCACGCGGTATACATTTATTGCGCTTTAACGCAGACATGGAAGCTGAAGCCCGAACGCTGAAGTCAGTGATCGAAAACGGGCAGGAAAATCATTTGGAGTGCGCCACGGCCATAGAACAGTCGCGAAAAGAAAAATTCACCATAGAAGCAGATGTACACATAAATGGCTAGCAGACGACACCAGGAGCAATCGACACAGAACTTGCTCCCGACGGCAACTCCACTCGATTTCGCTGGGCATTTTGCTTGAACATTCAGTACGAATTGCTTTGTGGACTTGCCCACCAATATTTCAATAACTCGAGCACGATAGACAGGCCGGCAGCGTCGAGCAGCCTTCACGTAGCGAGCGCGCGCGAAGAGCTGCATCCGAGTCCTCTCCCTGACGTCACACGCGAGAGGGCGCCACTCAAAGATCTCGAGGCGAATACCAGTACGATACCAGTATGATATGCCGTTGAAAGAAATGTTCCGACGTAACAAAGCGTTGCGAATGTGGCGTCAATTCATGAAAGCACGGGATACTGCTTTGCTTGTCTCTTTGATGCGTCAGAACAAGCTTGCTCTCTCTGGCCAGCTGTCGCCAAGAAGCCATTCGATGCGTGTTAGAAAGAGGAATACCAAATCCATGCTATTATTTCGGGATATAGGACTTCTACAAAACGGGCTAGTTTTCGGTTAGCTTGAAGAGAGAGAGGGGGGGGGGCGAGAGAGAGAGAGAGAGAGAGTAGTTTGCACTGTAGCCTCTCTGGCTGCGTCCCGTCTGTATATACAGCTCGATGGAGCGTGAGCTTTCGCAAATCTTGCGTTAGAGTTTGACTGCTCAATAATCGACCGCCGATACGAAAGCTTTAAAGCCTCTCGTTCCTTTGCGGAGAAAGAACCTCATGTCTGAGATCCAATATGAAGGCTAAATCATTACATTAAGGTCTGGCTGCAACAAAATTTCTTTATGCGAAATATTGTTTCATTCTAGGTGCGTGCGTGTGTGTGTGTGTGTGTGTGTGTGTGTGTGTGTGTGTGTGTGTGTGTGTGTGTGTGTGTGTGTGTGTGTGTGTGTGTGTGTGTGTGTGTGTGTGTGTGTGTGTGTGTGTGTGTGTGTGTGTGTGTGTGTGTGTGTGTGTGTGTGTGTGTGTGTGTGTGTGTGTGTGCGCGTGCGTGTGCGTGCGTGTGCGTGTGTGCGTGTGCGTGTGCGCGTGCGTGCGTGCGTGTGTGTGTGCGTGCGTGTGTGTGTGTGTGTGTGTGTGTGTGTGTGTGTGTGTGTGTGTGTGTGTGTGTGTGTGTGTGTTTGTGTGTGTGCGCCACACAAAAAATAGCTGCATAACACGCGCACTTACAATGACGTCTTACGTTAAAAAAAAAACAAGCCGGTCAAAATTTTTCCGGAGTCCCCCCACTGCGGCATGTCTCTTAACAATATCGGTATTTTGACACGTAAAATCCCATCAAGCGCTTGCGTTTGTGACGCGGTGAAATGCCGCCGCCGTGCCCGGGAATCGAACCCGAGACCTCGTGCTTATCAGCGCAGCAGCATGCTCGCTGACTTACTGCTGCTGAACTATTTATAAAAATTTCTAGACCGCTGCCTAAATAGTCATTCTTAAACCACGTTGTACAAGCAGTTCCTAGGATGGCGCCTGGTACAAAGCTTTTTAAGACTCTACAGCTTGCTTCCAACCACCAGCCATCATCTCGAACAGCGATTCCTTTCTAGGCGTCTGCCATTATAGTTGCTCTCTAAGCTACGCAATGGGGTGCTTTTCTTTCTAAATGTACCAAAATGTGACCTTTATTTTCTTCAACCCTTTCATGACGAAAGGTACATATTTCTTTGCATGGTTTGGGTGTCGCCGCTTAGGAGCGCAAGCTTGTCAAAACCAAATGACCAGAAACCTCATTAGACCCCCACAGCATCGCTTATGTGGATCAAGATGCATTGAGACCGCAGGATAACGAAAACATTACCTCGCGCGATCATTTACGCACCCAGAAAGAAATAGAATACAACTTGGGTTAAGAAAATAAGATTCAGAACATTGGAATATTATTCTTACCCCACAATGTTGTATTGATGGTGGGCTTCTTCCCTCTGGATTTTCTTTTTCTGTTCTTTTCAGTGGTCTATGGCAAGCAATACAGACGGAATCGTAGCAAGAGATATGACCTCGTTGTTGCTTAGCCTAAAGAACCAATTTCAGGGGGTACACGGCAGGTGCTCAGAAATGCTCGCGCGTTTTATCTTGATGTTGAACTGAAGGAAGGCAAAGCAGAAAACGGGCGTATCACTTTGTGCTTGCGTAATGGATTCCTTATTGCCATTGGACAGGCTCAGCGAAAGCGTTAGCTATTCGCAGAACATTTGTTTTGGGCGATTTGAATTTCGAAAGAAGCGCGTCGAAACTGGGGCAATGCAGAACACGTGCAGGTCGCTATTTTCATTCGGTAAGGCGCTGCGCATCGCTGCACAAAAGAAATGTGACCGGATACCTCCCGCTTCCACTGATATCGCAACGTAAGATGATCACTCTTCTTGCAATATGGGCTTATGCTTGTTCTTTCAAGTCATCCAGACGCAGTTTGCCAGTGCCAGCTAAAAGAATCAGAACGAACGGTGCTGTTCGTTTTGCCTAATTTATTCAGCAGACCTCTATGGTTTTTCTGTGCTTGTCTGATGAACTTATTTGTCCCGTTTTGCGAAATACTTTGTTTATGTTAGTTTTGTTCGAATCATCACTAACTCACAAAAAACGGAAGCGAAATGAAAACTGTGTTATTTGTTAATCTAAACTAGAAAGAACGGAAGCGAAATGAAAACTGTTATTTCTTAATCTAAACTAGAAAGAAGTTTAGGGAAAGATGGATGCTTAAATTGGTATAAAAAATTATATCACTTTATTTCCCCGTCCCCCTTTCGCCTCCCCCCCGCGTTCAACAATATAGGACTTCCAACTCATTTCCCCATTGGCGGCGCGTTGTCGTAAAAGGCAAATATAAAACAAAAACAAAGCAACCAACAGAATGCGAGAATTTTATTTATTTATTTATTTATTTATTTCATTTTATTTTATTTTCTTGTTTGTTTATTTATTTATTTACTTGTTTATTTATGCACATACCTGCAGCACCCTCAGTTCCATTAATGTAAAGAAAAAAAGAACAAAAACAAGGACATCAAAAGTCCAAAGATGATGTGAAAAGAAACTTCGCACTTGTACTTAAGCAAACAGTAGCGCTATACAACAAATACGTCATAACGATGACGATGACGCTAATGACCATGAAGAATAAGTGCGTTCCAGACCACACATTCTCTTTCTGCAATGGATGAAAATGATCGTGAACGCGCTCTTGCCCGCGAAAGGCAAAGCGGCAACGCCGACAACAACGGCAAAACCACATTGTATATACTGTACTCACGCGTTGTCACTCATTTACATGCGCGAGTGGGCAATGTCAAGGGTGATTTACGGTAAGAACGATCCCCAGTGCTTCGCCCACTCGTCATGATTTCACTTCGTGGATAAGCCGGATTTTTTCTTTTTTCTTTTTTTTTTTTTTTGCGCGCGACGTCCGGGAACGGGCAAGGTGCGCTAGTAGTTCAATACCGTAAGCTCTTGCTGCACAGATAAGGCTTCGAGCTTGATCGGCGTAGGCACATCTGTATTGCATGGACTAATCCTCCCTTACGGTGAATGTGCTCACGGTGCAAGGCAGTTCAATATCTTTTCTCTCTTTCGTGCAATGAAAGTTAGGATTGGTGGCCTTTCACTAGATTGCACTTGAGTTTTCGTGGTTCGTTCTTTCACGGGAGTGTAATAGAATTCGCCCCCGTTCAACACAACACTTTTGAAAGATGACTATCTTCATCTTGTGCTTGTAAAGAACTTGTTCTTGGCCTGGTTGGTGAGGTACTGAATGCGCAGTTTGCCGCTAATAAACGCGCACACAAAAGAAGAAGACGAGGACAACACCGCCCGTGGTGTCGCCTTCTTTTTCTTCTTTTGTGTGCGTGTTTATTAGAGGCAAACTATGCATTCTATCCTTGTAAGCGCCCTCGCAATGTTGACGCTATTTTGTAGCAGGTGGAAATGATCTTATCTTTCCTGTTTTGCTGATCTAAAGAAGAAAACCGCGGGCCGTATGCTACCACACACAACATGGATAATTTATTTATTTATTTATTTATTTACATATACTGCAGCCCTAGTGCAGGGCTATAGCAGGAGTGGATAAGTTATACAGAACTAATACAACAGAGTAAAAAACAACAACAAAACTGAAGTACATTACTACAATATCTAAGAAAACATCACTTTACATGTCACAAACAAGAACTTTACATATTTTCAAGGTGGTTAATAGCGGCATCAATGAAATCTTTTAATGGTAGTGAACGAATACTGCCCGGCAGAGAATTCCAAAGGTCTATGGTACGTGGCAAAAAACTAAATTTAAATGTGTTAGTACGAGCAAATAAAGGCTTTATGTTCAAGTTGTGGGAGCTGCGGGTGCAAGTTTCTTCCATAAATGTGATGTAATTACCACCAAAGACGCCAGGAGAGGAGTTGATGACTGCATACAATAGTTTTAAAGATTCGATGCGATAACGAGAATGTAATGGTACGATGTTCAGTGATTGCAGAGCCTGTGTTGGTGAGAAGTTGCAGCTGTAGTTACGGCATATGAAGCGGATGGCTTTACGTTGAACACTATCAAAGATTTTTAGGTCACATTGTTTGTAGGGGTACCAAACGACAGATGCATATTCTAGAATAGGGCGAATCAACGTTTTGTACAGAAGCAGTTTGGTATCACGAGGAGATTTAGCCAAAGTACGGCGCAAATAACCTAATTTTTTTAAAGCCTTCCCGCTGATATATTCGATGTGGTTAGTCCAGGAAAGATTTTTTGTTAGAATCACGCCCAAGTATTTATATTGTGACACTCTTTTAAGTTCTGTACCATCCAGATAATAGTCAAACGAAAATGGGTTCTGTCCATTGGTAAACGACATGACGACTGTTTTAATGCAATTGACGTTCATTTGCCATGTTTTGCACCAGGCGCTGAAAGAAATGAGTGATTGTGAAAGACGGTGATGATCCTCCGCAGAATTAATGGATTCGTACAATACGCAGTCATCAGCATAAAGTCTTATTTTAGATGAGGTACAGTGAGGTAAATCATTAATATATATGAGGAATAATAACGGGCCCAGTACAGACCCCTGCGGAACGCCTGACGTGACGTCGACAAGGGATGAATCCACTGAATTGAATGAAACAAATTGTGAGCGATAATGCAGGAAACTGGCGATCCAGGAAACAACACGGGAATTATTGAGTATGGTATCTAGTTTCACCAGCAGCTTAGAATGAAGAACAGAGTCAAAAGCTTTAGAGAAATCAATGAAAATGGCATCTATTTGATTTCCTGTATCTAGGTTAGAGGTGACGTCATGAACAAAATCGACTAATTGTGTAACAGTGCTGTAGCCACGACGAAAACCGTGCTGAGCCGGCGTTAGAACTTCATTGGAGTCGAGGAATTCGATGATATGCTTATGAATAATGTGTTCCAACATCTTGCATGACTGTGGTGTGAGAGATATTGGCCTGTAATTAGATAAGAGTTGTCGATCACCAGATTTGAACAGAGGTAATACTTTCGCTGTTTTCCATGAAGATGGTACTTCACCAGAGTCAAGGGATTTCTGGAAGATTACAGTAAGGTACCGGGCTGTCCATGAGGAGTATCTCACAAGAAAGGAATTCGGTATGCCGTCCGAGCCGGAACATTTCTTGGTGTCGAGATTCAAGATTAGGTTCAATACACCACCAGAGCTTATTGCAATATCGCCTAGTTTATTGGTGTGTACGTCATGATTAAAGACTGGAACAACATGGTTGTCGAGGGTGAAAACTGACTGAAAATAAGAATTAAAAGCATTGGAAACTACGGTGGGGTCATTTGTAATGGTGTCATTAATCTTGAAAGAGGAACTGGTGGTTGTGCTAGGCAATACTGAAGTCCAGAACCTGCGTGGATTGGATTTAAGTAGCAAAGGAAGTTGCACAGAAAAGTAGAAGTCTTTAGCGTTTTTTGTGCGAGCGCGAAGTTCTTCCTTGGCTTTCTCAAAGGAAACTTGAAGCTCAGGGTTAGCATGTCTGGATTTACGCAGTCTGGCAACACGGCGAGATAAATGCAATATATCCCTGTTAATCCAAGGAAGATTGTTATTCACCTTTTTTGTTTTTAATGGAATGTAATTATTGATGCAGAATTTGACTAATGTCTCAAAATAACCGACAAGACTGTCGACATGAGACGTGGTACTAAGTGACAAGAAATAGTCAAAGTTATCCGCCAAAGTATCAGAGATGGACGTATCATCAGCTTTGTTGAAATCGCGAAATGTAGAGTAGATGTGACGTTCATGCGGGATAGGACAATTAATGTGTACAAGGACTGCGTCATGATCCGAAATTCCTTCTAATATATCGTATTTAAAGCCTAAGTTAGCAAGACTGTCACTGATGAACACTAAGTCAAGTATAGAGTTCTGCCGCGTATTCTTATCAACTAATTGTATCAGATTATGCGAGGAGGAAAATGAAATTAATTCCCTACAAATAGATGAATTTGTGGCGGAATACGCGAGGGAAGGCCAATGAATGCCCGGAACATTGAAATCGCCAAGAATGATTAGGTTGGTGCTGTCGAGGCTATGATCATGAATGAACTGAGAAATGTTGTCGAAGAAGTCACTTGAGCTATCAGGAGGGCGATAAAGACCACAAATTGTTAAATTCTGCTCATGCGCTAGTAGCTTACACCAGACGGATTCTACATTAGGAGGGCCTGATAAAATCTTGAAGTTGAAATCAGCCCGCAAGAGTAAAGCAACGCCTCCCCCTTTCTTGTGCTGGCGGTCGTACCGAATAGCAACGTAACCAGGAGGAGTGAATTCCGTATCATGAATATCCTCATGAAGCCATGTTTCAGTGATACATATAATGTGAGGGGAAGACGAATAAACTAGCGAAAGAAACTGTGGAAATTTGTTAGTTATGCTTCTGGCATTAACATTCAAAAGTGCGAGGTCCGTAATAATTGAACGGGATTGTCAACCTAATGAGGATGATGCGTTCGGCGGTTTGGTGCTAGATTCAAAACCAGGAGCTCGAACCAAGCTATTCGTGACGCTGTCCCAGTTATAACGAATATTATCAATGAACAAGTGATCAAATCTCATTTTAATATTAGAGCCATTGTTACGTTGCTCGGCCGAAGCATCCCAAAGTTTCTTGCGTACCGCGCGTACTCTAGATGAAAAATCTTCGGAGAGTTTTAGACCGGACTGTTTTAGTTTATGCGCGTTTTTCAGCATCGCTAACTTATCTCTGAAGTCAAGCAATTTTACAATAATGGGACGAGAATGTCCAGGGCGCATTCTGCCTAACCTGTGGAAGCATTCCATTCGCGGGCATTGCAGGGAAAGCTTGTTGAATACGTTCGAAACCTTGGATTGCAGTGCGTCGTGAGACTCGTTGGCATCTTCAGGTATACCATGAAGAATGATGTTATTCCTACGTGAACGATTTTCTAGATCGTCACATTTAGTGTTTAGTTCGGTAACAGTGCGCCTTAGGTGAACCAACTCAGGGTGAAGCTGATCTGAGTCTTGATCAGTCAGCGCCTTAGCACACGAATTCTCGAGAGCAGCCACACGCGATTCCAAGGCATCGAAAGGAGTATTCACAGCATTTTTTATTTCCGATATGTCTTGACACAAACTTTTCTGGCAAGCGACTAAATCAGCGATCATCTTCACAAGAGAAGGGTTGTCACAACTAGACATAACCAGTTCAGCTGACACCTCGAGGGAGTCAAGAGGGCTTGCCAGGGATTCGTCAGGTTTGTTCGTTTTAGACGACGCAGGTTTCCTGGGACCAGGATTAAGCTCAACGTCACCGCACATGAGAAGACGGCCAAGACAATTTATGACGTAAGAACAATTTAAAATAAAACGACTACTCAAACAACCGTGAGGGCAACACAGCAGCAGCAGGAATCGATCATCAGAACGAATACAGTACGAATTGTCGAGATAACGTACCTGTATAAACAAGAAGAAGCTTTTAGGCAACATGCTGAAGCTGCTGCTGCTGCATTGCCCACTGCCAGGACACCTGAAAATCGGAGCTTTTATACTGCCGATGCTTGACGTCACCGATCTGATGTCGTCGCTTGTCGGAGTTTTGACGGTAGGGGCGTCCATGGGAGTGCGCAGCAACACCGGAGACGGAGGAACTTGCGCAGGGAACACATGCCTATCATGTACTTGGGTGACAGGGCAGTAACGCAGCGAAATACCGGTGATCGCCACGTGCTCGACCGTTGCAGGATGTAGCGTGCTCTTGACACAAGCATCAGGGCCGACAAAAACCAGGAGCTGTATAAACAAGAAGAAGCTTTTAGGCAACATGCTGAAGCTGCTGCTGCTGCATTGCCCACTCTGCAATGAAGAAAGCAACGCGCGCTGAGCACTGAAATTTATGCCGTGGCACGTTCGCTCTCTGGTAATAGGACCGCAGTAACCGCGGAGGCGGACACAAAAGGAATAGCAGAGGTGAAAACGTGCCCAGAAACCATCACCTTATCCGACGCAGATTCGCTCCAAGGAGCGGATTGAGCTGTCGAGAGTGGCACAGTTGAGGCCCCAACAAGAATGGCAAGGCGATTCGATCAATACAGTAACAAAAACCATTGTTCGTCGCTGTACTTTGCGAGCGAGTTTAAGTCACAGTATACATTCTCGCTCCTGACATCACATAACCTAACCTAACGTAATCTAATTGCTGACGATCCTTAGCACTAATGCAGATTTACGCAGTGGAAAACGGGGCAGTTACAAGCGCTACACAAAGTTGCTCATTATTAACGAAAGGGGTGCGCACAGGGTGCAACCTCCTGAGATTCCCTTGCATGTCACATAGACGATTACTGGGACCCAATTAGGCAGTATTTTTATGCAGGATATTGTATTTTGCCCGCGGGAATGGTTTCCTAGAAATATGCCTGCTGTGTTTGTGAAGCTGAGATTAATGTAATGTAATTTACTGTGCTGTCCCATGTGATGTAAAACAGGTGGGAAGTGCATTTCTTGAACCATAATATGGCAAAAAAAGAACTACAGCATGCCCTTTCGTCATGCTCAGCCACAGTGCAATATATCAACATCATTTACAGATTTGACTATGTATATTTAACGTCAGCTGTAGAGATTTCATGTTGCATTCGAAGAGCTGTTTACTTCCCAAATTCGACCCAGCGGAATGCTCAATACATTCATCCTGGTAGAATGCTAAGGTTTGGGCTTGATACTTTATGTCTGAAGACTCGCTGTTTCACATATGAAGCATCAGCCCTTTATGATATGGCACAATAACTGCCCATTTAAGTGTTTGTTTTTCGTCTTCCATAGAATGTCCATTTATTCCAGTCGCTCGAGCCCTCACAGACACACAAAATGCCATAACAAAATAGCAAGTTGGGCTAGTTGGTGCTTATGCATTTTTTATGAAAAATAGCGCGCAGAAAAGACGAAGACGAAATAGATGGGGAACACACGCAGCGCTGCCATGTGTGTGTTCGGCGCTGTGTGTGTTCTTTCTATTTCTTGCCTTCGTCTTTTCTGCGCGCTGTTTTTCTTCAAAAATACAAAATACCGGTAGTACTTTTTCTTCCAACACCTCGTACCTCATCAAGGAAACCTTACTTGGGAAACATTTTCTAGTTCATTCTTGTAACAAGCGTGCACTATATTTATATATTTATATTCTAAGTCAGAATCATATTCTTTGCATTCTTTTTGTAAGGACTTCAAGAAGATCTGCGTTGATAGAGCTCACGAGATTTTGTGTATACGGGCCTTAACCTCCCTTATCATACGCCTAGGTTTTCGTAACAACAGCTGTCACCAAATCCTGACATACATAACACTGTTTCTAAACAAAGTACTCGAAAATACCAGTAAAGTAATGTGTGACATGTTGCCGCTGTTGTACCTACAAAATCAAGGAGATAAGCAAATGGCAAAGGGCATTCAAGTATAACTTTTTATCAGGCTAGTTGATGAATGTTTAACGGAAGGAATGAGGCGCCAACGAGGCGAACACAAGAAGTGACATAGGAGGCGTTCGTCCATGTCACTTCCTGTGTTCGTCTCGTTTGCGCCTTACTCCTTCCGGCAAGGGGTATCTTTGCCACCAAAAAGCTCACTGAACTCGGGCCCTGTTCTTTAAGCTTTCCGAGCATATTCACTAGCGTAAATTAACGAGAAAGGTTAATCGCTGGAACACACGGGCTCTACCTATCGTCGCTAAACTGCTTATATACGCAAACGCACTCTTTCTTTTTTTTTTTATGTACGCAGTCATTTCTTGTCAACTTGAAGCAGCAAAACGTCGTAAAATGATAGATTGTGTGCGCTAGTTCAAGGAATAGGAGAAGGAGGAATGAAACTTTATTGTCAGAATCCGGCGGCTTCGGTGGTGCGGATCCCACGCCTGGTCATCTCCCGCGCTAGTTCAATGTTTCCCCTTGCTCGCGATGCTCATCCTTGTTCTCATTCTATATCATTTCCTGCGCCCAATAGTGGTGCTGTACTTAATTTACTACGACAATAGCCTTAAGGAACCTTTTCTCGCTTCTCGACATAGCTCTATAGCACCTCTTTTAGGAGCGAAGCTCCTTAGGCCCGCACCCCACCGTCGCCGTCACCGCCGTCGAAGCTCCCCGCCGCATCACCGCTCGCACCCCTCTCTCACCTGTCTCCCTCCTTCTTCGTCTTTGCCCTGTCTCCTCAAACCGGCGATCGCGCGAAACCATCGCTTCGCCCTGTCGTCCGCCCAGTGGTTGGTCCGTTGCCTGGACTGTCTCGCGCTGCGCTGCGCGCGCCGCACACTCACTCGCTTAGTCGTTCCCGCCACCGAGCGCAGCAGACGCTCTCCCCACCCGCTCCCCACCCTACCGCCTTCATGAAAGCCAGCAGCGAAGATCAGGCACATAGTCGTTTGCGTCCCATTTCTAAGGAGCTTCGCTTCTCGGTTGTATTCGTACACGGAACAACTGCTAGATTTTTTTTATGATCATCATCATCACCATCATGATCAGCCTGACTATGCCCACTGCAGGACAAAAGCCTTTCCCATGTTTCCGCCAATAAACCCGGTCCTGTGCTTGCTGCGTCCACGCTATCCCGGCAAACTTCTTGACCTCGTCTGCCCCACCTAACCTTCTGCCACCACCTATCGCTCTTGTCTCCTTTTGGAATCCTGTCCGTTACTCTTAATGACCAACGGTTGTCTTGCCGTCGCGCTACTCGCCCTGCTCATGTCCAATTATTCTTCTGGACTTCGACTAAGATATCCTTAACAAACGTTTCTTCCTTGACCCACTCTATTCTCTTCATGTCCCTTATATAGGATTACACCTATAGTTTATATTTCTGTGGCTCGCTACCTCGTCCTCAATTTAAGTTCAACGCCTTTCGTAAGTTAAACCCTACTAGACCCATCGCCTCATGCGCTCCCCGAAACATATTGTGCCTATATGACGCAAAAACAAAGATGTCACTCACGTAAAGCATATTTCACGCATTATCTTTCTTAGTTTTGATATTGAATCCATGAACGCAGCGGTGGCATTTCTTGAGAGGCTATCATGGTCAGAAAAGTGGGCGTGACGTGGCATGCATAATGTATTTGTCTTGGCACTCAGAAGTGGGTTGCTCAAAAAGTTTCCATCATAGCTCAGTTCACGCCTGGCGGGCTCATGCAATATTCAGAGCCGCGTCATGCTTGTTTTGTTTTTTTTTTTTGTTTGTTTTTTTTTTTGTTGCGCTTGGCCCGGAGAGGCTAGAGATAAACAGACAGTGATTTAAATGTAACCCCTACTCTTCTGCAAGGACGCGCTCACTTTTATACTTGCCCGAGTTATCTTTGCCACTTTCGTTGCCGTGATCGCAAACAAAACATGTAAATTACGCGTATTTCGTGGTAATGTGCTCATTTTTTCCTTCGTGAGAGTAGGTCACTTCTCCTTATAATAGTTTTCCTCAACTATACTAACACAAAATCACATTATGGTAAGAAACATTAGATCAGATAACGATGTGAAATGACTTTCTTGCATTTTCTCTCGGAACCAGAACGATCCATACAAAACTACCCTTTACAGATTGCTGCAAAGAAGCCACTTCTTGTCCAGACCACACATATTTAAATGGTGATTTTTCAACGTTACAAAACAATTTGTGGCCGTTGGACTTAGCATGTGTGAAATGGAGTGGGAATGGCTACGAGCAGTTTAAACGAGCGACATTAGAATAAAAGGATGTCGCGTGGACAACTGGAGTATCATTTTTCTAGCGTAAATACTGGTCCTTTGTAGAGTTATCAAAATGTCAGGAAAGTTCTTACTTTTCGCTGATGTTTGAGCAACGGGAAACAAGCGCCGCGTTCTTACGAGAGCGATGCTTAGTTTTCATTTTTCTTTCCGTATAAACAACGCCTGTTTGTAGATGAGGATCTGTAAAAATTGTAAGCTTAAGAATCACGTGACTTTCATGCCACTTTTCGTTCCAAGCATATCAGTCACACAATAAGCATGTGGGATAATTTGTCAAGCATGCGCGGTCAGCGCAAGACATGAATGGAGTGCTTTAATGAGCCCTTAGCACATTGTGCTCAACATTTCACATTTCTTGTTGTACTACAAATGTAGAATGAGGTGACGTTCACTTAGCACTACAGAAAAACAGAATCTTAATGGCTCATATCGTGGCAGTGAGAAAGGTATTCGTTGACGATGAATTGTGCCCTGTGATATTAGTACTTATGATTAATTTTCTGCTTCCCGGTGTGGTCATACTGCAACATAGCCCACGTTTCATGCATGGAATCACTAAAATGATAGCGGGGTGTAAACACGCAACACGGAGTTTCTAAGGCACAGAATCAATGTTTTGCTGGAAATAGGCCTATTTGTTTTAATAAAATTCTGGATGCTTTGTTCATGTGTTCCAACTACAAATCCCCCCAAAATAAAGTGATCGTACCTGATGGGAGGTGAACCTCTGGCAGAGCAAAATATGAAAAAAAAGCGCTCTTTTTTACGCCATACAAAATTCATACTAGCATTTACTAATGCACTGTAACCATGGTACGATCTCGGGACCTATTTCTGTCCACGTGGAAACACATAGTTTGAAAAAAAGGTTAGACGTTTCGTAGCCGCGCGAGGGTTTCTTATACGCAGCACACGTTCGAGGTCCCGAAACATCAAGCGTTTTAAGGCGAAAGCCTAAGAACTATCATCAAACGTGAAATATTTACCGTCGGTGTCGGCGGTGTCAACACGAGTGATGCAAAGTATCATCATCACGTGATGACGGCATCATATGAAGTCATCATGACGTCACAGATACCAAACTCTGACGTCCAGACGTCATCATGAAGTGTACAACGTAACGTGACATGATTACGTCATCACATGAAGGCCTCGTTTGGTCAAAGGTGGGCTGATCACGGAGGCAATGCAAAACCAAGTTGAGTTTTTTTTTTAATTTTATTTTTATTGACGTGATGTAAGGAGATGTTGACGCACAAACAGGGCGTCCGGCTACTCCTTATCCCTTAGAGGTGTCTAACATAGAGCACGTAGGGTCCAAGTCTCTAAGGGTAACAAGTCCACAGCACATACAATATACAATTTAGCCTAACAGTTAAAACATAAGATTTCAAAACAACGTATTCAACAATCACATATCTGTGCACATACGGTGATGTTGAAAAGCAAACGTTACAAATTGAAGAGCAACTGTTACATATAGTCAACAGTCACATAATAAACAACAGAATAGTCAACGTAATAGTCAACAGTCACATAATAATAAGCTGTGACGTTAAAAAAAACTTAAATGGGCTAGTATCGGTCAAGAATGCCACTGTCTTCAAGAAAAATTTTCAGCTCACAACGGGGCTGTACATGACGTAGCTCGAGGGCTTACAGACCGAGCTGCAATCTCACGTGCCGCCCCAGCACCCTGCGATCGCGACGGCGTGGTAGACGAGTGGGAGCGGGAAGACAGAATGACCAGATACAATGATATTACAAAGCATTATAGATTACAGAGGGGCATATTCCCGCCACCTCCCCCCAAAATTAACAAAAAAAAAGCCCCCCACCTCCCCGAAGGGAATCGTGAGGAAATGCGAATGCATTTCGCGCGCGCTTCACTCCATTTATATATGGTGGTTGTGGTTTGAAGAAGGAAAAGGCGCCTAATTTCTGCAGCCCGGTCGGGAGCACGGCGCAGCGCGTTTTTTTTTTTTGCTTTTTCTTGTTTTTTTTAACTTTTTTTTATTTTTTTTTAATTTTTTTTCATATATAGCTTCGCCGAGCTCCGCCGCAGACCGCTTTTAGTTAACGCGCACGCTGCGAATTTTTATTGTTCAACAACGCACAGGAGAAATCTCCCACCGGCACCACCTTGGAGGTCAAGATTCATTGCCATATATACGGGGTGGCCAGTGAACGGTTGTGCAGCGCGAGCAGTCGGTTTTTTCAACCAAGAAACTCGCTAGCAGACGCTGCCTGTGTCGGCGTCGCCAGGCGAGAGAGGGAGAGGGGGGAGCGTAGGAGAGGAGAGAGAGGTGGGGTGCGCATGCGCAGTGGGAGTGTGGACGCTGCGGGCAGAGATGCCTAGAGAAGAGAGGGGGGAGCTAGGAGAGAAGGAGAGAGGTGGGACGCGCATGCGCAGTGGGAGTGTGGACGGCGCGGGCAGGGGGTGCCTAGAGGAGAGAGGGGGGGAGCGTAGCAGGGGAGAGAGGAGGGGAGGCGCATGCGCAGTGAGGGTGTGGTTGCCGCGGGGAGGGATGCCTAGGGGGAGAGAGAGGGAGAGAGGAGGTTTTTTTTATCTTTATTTTTTTTTTAAAGGGTTTGCGCATGCGCAGTAAGGGCGGTCACGCCGTACACCACCACCACCGGATTAAGCTTCGCCATAAGATGCTTCACATCTAACACCTGCCGGCGCGCACACCTCCTCAACCTATCCTCCTCCTCCTCCTCCGCGGACAACGCCAACGCCGCACAACGCCAACGCCGGATGCCTGACATAGCCCGACTATGAAATGCATTCGCATTTAAAAGCAGTCTGTCGAATGGCGGCGGTTGCAAACTAGGACGTATCCGAACCCTGCGCTCTCGCACATGATATATCCGGATATCTATGAAACGGACAAGTGCAAGAACTGTGACTCCAGAGCCACTCTGGAGCATATATTATGGGAATGCCGAGGGATTAGTGCCCATAACGAGTACGCGGCCTCTAGTGACAGCCTTCGCGCGCGCTGGGAAGCCGCGCTGCTCAGTACCGCCCTCAAAGATCAGCTGTGGGCCGTCCAGCGGGCCGAGGAAGCCGCCAGGGTTCAAGGACTCCTGGCCGTCACCTAGGCGGGGCTATTGGCCCGCCCCACCAACTCGCCGGACTCTATTAACAATAAAGTTCTTTCCTCCTCCCTCGATGCTTTCGATCCTGGAGGCACTGCGAAACCACCTTAGGTGCGCGAAGCTTTCGGAGCAGGGCGTGGGAGGATCGGTACTCCGACTGAGCAGAAAAAGAAGACGATGGTTTTCGCCTTCGGGTCGTCTTAGGCGAATGCATAAGGAACCCCGTGAGTGTTTTTAAGACTTGATCAGTGACCATGATTCACTAATCAACCTTTTCTACTTCCTCTGATTCCCTTTCTTATTGTTCATCATCATTTTATACCTCCTGTTATGCTGCCAGTATACTTGATGGGGAACACCGGGCAAGCAATGCTTCGAACACCACACGCCGCAAGAGTCGCAGAGGGGTAACTCCATGCACCGCATTGTTCAAAAAGGGGGCGCTGACATAGCCAACACTTGCAGCGCGCTGATCAAACACGAAGAAGTAACAACTGTGACAGTTGTTAGTTCACGTTCGTCCTGTGTATACCTGCACGTTCTTTACAAGCATCCTTGTTTTTGTTTGAGCAGCGTGGTGAAAATGTCTAGCTGTAACAGTTCATAGTTCGCGCTCGTCCTGTGTGTAATTTTCGTGTGTCATTTGCGCTTGAGCGACACTCTGCAAGTATCAAGTTACCTCTCGTTCATCGTATGACATTGTAATTTCTTACTTATGCATTCATTGCTTCGCCCTTGCGGCGAAACTGTGACTTTTTTAGGAGCGAAGCTCCTTAGGCCAGCACCCCGCCGTCGCCGTTGAAGCTCCCTGCAACACAGATGCGGCGCCGGCGCAAAAAGACAATGAAACGCCGCGCGCGCCAACCGCCAAGCGGTTTGGTTCTAGCGCACCAGAAATTCGAGGTTAAAATAAAACAAATAAGCTCTGTGCACAACTGGTTATAGTGGTCGTCTTCACTTTCACCACCTTTATCGTGAATTGTGAAATGACAACCATCACTCTAGCGCACTACGGGCGCTTTCTCGAAGGTAGTAGCAGACGCTCTTCCCACCCGGCGGCGCCGCAAAAAAAAAAAAAAGAAAAAAAAGAAAAAAAAAGAAGAAAGAAAAAGAAATGTAGCCATGCCGTACTCCTGTGGTAGGCCTAGCGACATGGTCGGTAGGAACGCAGTAGCGGTGGGGCGCCGCTGGTTCGTCGCCGGTGTTGCTGAATGTGTGCCGCTGAAATGTTCGTGCACGGCCGCTAGTGCTTTATGTACGATTAGGTGCATTTTGAGGAGTCAGACACGGTACTGCTAAGGTGGATTCAGCTGATGCGACAGAGTGCCAGCTGATAATTAAGATTCGCTTATTAAAAGACGTTGAATGTAAGGCGGATTTATATTAAAAGATAGGTGCGCTTCAGGGGTATCTATAAGCCTACCGTAAATTTGCACGTACGTCGTAAATGCTTATTGCTTAATTACGCTGAAAAGAAGTGTCCAATTGGAGCTACGTGGCAAGTCAAGATACGGTGCCTATCCTACTTGGTGCCCGAAATGTGGTTGTGCAGCGCGAGCGGTGAGCGGTGGTCAGTGCGCGAGTTTAATACTTTGCGAACGTTGTGTGCATGTTTGAGTACGTATAATCGATGTTGTGTGCTTCGATACTAATTTAATTAAACGTTCCCTGGCGCATGGTACGACGGCTAAAAGCATTTATTTATTTATTTGAGAAATATCCTATATGAGAATGTACACTCATACTTACCTGAAAAAGTTCCCCGATGGATCTAAACACATGCTTCCCCCAATCCATCCAGAAACTACGTCCTTTAGGGGAGTAAATTCTTTACTCCACCTGTACAAGAGAGAGAGAGAGAAGAAATATATGGAAGGTAGGGAGGTTAACTAGACTATGTCCAGTTTGCTACCCTACAGTTGGGGAGTGGGATAAGGGAGTAAAAGAGAGAAGGAAAGAGAGAGAGAAAGGGGGGACACATTGCACACCACACACACAGTGCAGGGGCTAGTGTGCTAGAGGGCAAGTAATTAACTCCCGTCTCGGCTTATTTTTGCTCACAGTGTATTGGAGATGTGCTTACACAGCGTTCATTTTAAAGAGAACAGGGCGTGGAAACATGGACAAAAAACAAGAAGTCAAGACATGACAAACGCAGGCGTCTGTGGTTTGTACTTCTCTCTTGTGTCCATGTTAGCATGCCCTGCCTTTAAGAGCGCAGCTCTCAGGCACCCGTTCCTTCGTTGAGTGGCGCCGCCGTTGGCTAGTGTCGGCGGCGTAACCGATAGAGCGAACGCAGACGAAATAGAGCAAACGCGGAGAGTCTTCATATCACGAGCCACTGGCCTCTTCCCTCGCTTTCCTTCTCCGTCACACGTGCTGTCCCCTCGGTCGTCGCTCGGGCTCATGTAGGGCTGGTACAGGCACTGCGGCTGGCTTACATAGCATGTTAATAGGAGTTGCAGCGCAAGCACGAAGGTGCTGAAGGAAAAGCGTAACGGAAGGCAAGGCGAGGAATGGAAAGCAAAGAGGGACAACACGAGCGCTGACTACCAACTGGTTTTTAAGGCGAAAGCCTTTAATGTCTCATGCTCACGTCCGTCCGGTGTCCGTCCGGCGTCCGGTGTCCGTCCGTCCGGTGTCCGTCCGTCCGTCCGGTGTCCGTCCGTCCGTCCGTCCGTCCGGTGTCTGTCTGTCCGTCCGTCCGTCCGTCTGTCCGTCTGTCCGTCTGTCCGTCCGTCCGTGCCGTCTGTCCGTCCGTCCGTCCGTCCGTCCGTCCGTCCGGTGTCCGTCCGTCCGTCCATCCGGTGTACGTCCGTCCACACCCCCCACTGCGCATGCGCCAACCCATCAAAAAAAAAATAAAAATAAAAACCTCCTCTCCACCTCTATCTCCTCTAGGCATATTTGCCCGCGGCGTCCACACCCCCCACTGCGCATGCGCGTCATCCCCAAAGGAACGCCACAGGGTTCAGTTCTCTCGCCGTTCCTGTTTAACCTCGCTTTGATTAAGATACCGCCGAGGCTGGAAGAGATACCGGGGCTGAAGCACACATTTTATGCGGATGATATCACTCTATGGGTCACCAGGGGTAGTGACGCGCATCTGGAAGAAACGCTACAACAAGCGGTGAATATTGTCGAAGAGTTGGCAGGGGAGGCGGGACTCTCATGCTCTCAGCCCAAGTCCGAGCTTTTTGTGGTTCGAGACAAACCACGAGGGCTACATGCGAGGCATTATATTCCGCCACCACCGCTGGAGGTAAAAGTGGGAGGTATCCCCGTAGCTGAAGCTCAAACCATCAGAATTCTGGGCCTATATTTGCAAACGAACAGGAAGAATAGGGTGGCCCTTGAAAAGCTTAAGACCACGGTCAACGCTACCGTCAGACTAATCAGGAGAATTGCTAACCCGTAAGAGCGGGGTGAAAGAAAAAAAGGATCTCTGTAAGCTGGTACAGGCGTTTGTGCTCACTAGGATTACTTATACGACACCTTATATGAAATTGGATGCCTACAGAAAAAGGCAAGGTTGAGGCAATGATCCGGCAGGCTTACAAGGCAGCCCTTGGGTTGCCTAGCAATGCGTCCACAGAAAGACTGTTAGGATTAGGGGTGCACAACACCCTGGAAGAACTACGGGAGGCGCACCTGGTGATGCAGTACGCTAGGCTTTCGACAACCAAAGCGGGCAGGGACATATTGGAAAAGATTGGCATTGTGGCTGACGCTCCCGCTGGGGACACTAAAACTCAGGCTGCGGCGAGAATTACACAAGGCCCTGTACATAAAGCCTTTGCCCAAAAATATGCATCCGATTCACCATGAGGAACGAAGGCAGGCAAGAGCCAGAGCTTTACATGTTGAGTACGGGAAGTACAAAGCGGCAGTATATACAGACGTCGCGGAATATAAGGATAAAGACGCATTTGCGATTGTTGTGGTGGACAGGCAAGGGCGCTTGGTCGCCTCTGGATTGGTCAAAACCCGCTCCTCAGAGACCGCAGAGGAAGCGGCAATAGCACTAGCTATAACCAATTCTCAATCTGACCTGATTTTTAGTGACTCGAAAACCGCCATCCGAAATCTGGCGAGGGGCAGAATATCGGTAACCGCCGCGCGATTGCTGCATGGAGCCATGGGACGAGAACTTCGGGAAATAGAAATTGTCTGGGTACCAGCACACTCTGGAAACCCTGGGAATGAGGCGGCTCACCTGAATGTTCGAGGTTTCGTCAGCCGGGCAGGTGAGCCGCCCGTTCCTGGGAGGTCCGCGAGAGATGGGCTGGTGTCCTTTCACGACATCACCAATCATTATAAACTAGAGCGGAGGCTTTATCCGCCCCCCGCACAAGCGGTTGACTAAGGCGTAGGAATGCGTCTGGAGAAAACTGCAGGCGTGATCTTTTCCCAACCCATACGTGTTGAGCAAAATATACCCGGAGGAGATTAAGCCGCAATGCAAATGGTGCCAGGCAGTGGCAACATATGACCATATACTGTGGGAATGTAGCATGATGCCACCGCCGGCGGATATTATGCCTGATCCCTCTCTCGAGCACTGGGAGGCCGTGTTGACCAGCTCAGACCCAGTCGTCCAGACAAGGGTCGTGGAGTGGGCCACACAGGTCGCCGTCAACCTTGGGCTGATGGCCATCTAACACGAAATCGTCCGCAGTTGCCTTCTGACGAAATAAAGTTTTTCCATCCATCCCTCTCCTACGCTCCCCCCTCTCTCGACTCGCGACGCCGACGCAGGCAGCGTCTGCTAGCGAGTTTCTTGGTTGAAAAAACCGACTGCTCGCGCTGCACAACCGTTCACTGGCCACCCCGTAAATATGGCAATGGATCTTGACCTGCAAGGTGGTGCCGGTGGGAGATTTCTCCTGTGCGTTGTGGAACGATAAAAAATTCGCAGCGTGCGCGTTAACTAAAAGTGGACTGCGGGTCTCTGTGTCCAGTCCGAGTCTTCTGTCTCTCATTGCCCATTGGCAGCGATTGGGATGTTTCAGTAGGAAACACCGGTCCATCACTGCGTGCTTTGCGCCCCCCAGGTTTCTCTCCTGTGCAACGCTGCGATGAGCGCCAGCGTCAACGCCGCCGCCAGTGTAAGCGTTAGCGCCCGCTGCTTCGCATCTACACATCGTTCCCTTTAGCGGGAGATGGTGTAATCTTTAAGACGAAAGCCTTTAATGTCTCATGCTCACGTCCGTCCGGTGTCCGTCCGACCTCCGTCCGGCGCCCGTCCGTCCGTCTGTCCATCCGTCTGTCTGTTCATCCGTCCGTCCGTCCGTCCGTCCGTCCGTCCGTCCGTCCGTCCATGTCCGTCCGTCCATCCGAGCTCTAGCACGGAGCCAGGTGGCCGCCGGGATGCGCAGACGGAACGCCGGTCGCGTCGGACTCTATAGCGTTCGCGCTTTGCTTGCGTAGCGTCGCTGTGCCCAGAGTTTGCAATCATTCTGACGGACGCCGTCTCAATGGACCCAGGCGTTCACGGAATACACTTTCCAATTTACAAAGGGTCCGCCAATTTAAGAGCTGGAACTCGGATGGCGTTTGCACGATGCGCAAAGCGCGAGAAAATACTAACGCATGCGGCCGGAGGAAGATGAGTCTCGCGTCTCGCTGCGATTCGCGGTAAAAAATTAAAAAAGAAAACACGCACCCATTCGGTTTGTGTCTTATCTCACTGAGAGTGTAAAAGAAAAAAGACATGGCATAATCAGTAGAATGGCCACACGCTTTCGCCGAACACACTTTGGAATGTACAAACTGTCCTTCAATTTTTTTTTTACAGCACGCATGTACATATATAAACAGGTAAAATCTTTCGTCAAGCAAACGTCAGTAACGTGACATAGTTCGGGGGAGTGTCCGATAAAACAAGGTACAATGATAACAGGCTAACCCTTGTCCAAAAGTGCGAATTCTTTTTCATGCAAAGCCACCGAAGGCTGGCTCACGCAATCGTCATCAAATTTCCTAATATAATACGCCTCAGCGATTTCGCGTGTTAACTTGTCCTTATGACGTTCTAGCGCACTCCCGGCCTGAAATCCATTTCCATTCCTCGCCTTGCCTTCCGTTACGCTTTTCCTTCAGCACCTTCGTGCTTGCGCTGCAACTCCTATTAACATGCAATTCAACCAACTCGCCCAAATAGCCGTTCTTCTTCAATGGCTTATATAGCTTGACCTAACGGGGCTGTAGGCGTTTCGTCTGGTTCGCGACGCCTGCAATTCACGAAGTGGTGTGCGTAGCACTCGAGCAGTGGCAGTTTCTGTGGCAACAGTAACGAATGTTACATTGCTACAACTGCGGATAAGCTAGAGCTTCAAACACAGTTGGCGTTGCCTCAACACGAAGCTGCGCTGAGAATTCGCATTAGGCGGTATCGTAATCGTCGCTGAATATTTTAACATGAATACGCACCACCTAGCTCAGCTCTCCGTTATTTTACATACCATATATACACATAATGCCTCCGCGGCATCTTATAAAATTATTGAACGTTCCCAGGCAATTCTAACGTAGTGAAAATCTTCAGTTCAATGTATGTGAAACAAGAATGTACTCTTTAAAAAACGTTCTCAAATCTCACAGGGTCTCTTTATGCATTCGCCTAAGACTACTCCAAGGTGGACTTCATCTTCTCCTCCTTTGTTTCTCACTCGATGTATTTATGGTGTATTGACTCGATGTATTAACTGTACAAAACGCCGGCGTAAGGGAATACGGCCGCTACAGCGAGCGAAGCGGTTTTCGTGCTGTTTGTCGTCTCAACGCGATGTAAGCGGGGAGAGCACAATAGCACGTGCAAGGGTATGAGCCGTGTACTGACGTCTTTCCAGTTACCGCGCCAGTAGACAAGCGCGATCAAAATTCGCACTTGCAGTCTGGGCGACTACGAACTTCGTTAAAAATTTTCCAGCCCGAGATACTTCAAATCACGATAGCTTCTACAGAGCTACACGCAACTCCTGAAGAGTAGTAAAAAAGAATTAACAAGGAGATTTGTTTATTACCCCTTCCGTTTGTTTGCACTTGTTTTTAAACTCCCTTGCGAGTGAACAACCGACGGCTGTGTTACAGCTTACAAAGTCTGCACGTCAAATAAACTGGTCTGCTAGCGTTCTTGCGACTGCATCGTTAGAAGTTACCCCCACAACAACTTGTAATGAAAAGGGCGTTAACTTTGAACTCTGGCCGCACATGCACTTTGAATCGCTAAGTGGCTTCAAGGGAGGGCGAAGAGGTCTCCTACCTCTTCCCTCTGTTACTGGAAACCGCTGGCGTTACCCCGCTCGACACTCATTAGGCTGAGTCAGCCGTCGTTCCTTTTGCCAACGTGGCTAACCTAATGAGCCCAGACTCTTGGTTTCACTAATTAAGGCAGCAGCCGGAAAAAGAAAAAAATGAACTGCCTGGGAAGAAAGTCTATGCGAAGTTGAGCTGAGCGAGAATTCATCTCTTCTTTCCGGCTGTACTCGTCGCCTGATTCTCAATGTTGACGGGTCCTTTCGTGGGCGCAACACTTGAAGTGCCGCACAGAGGATCGCAGTGTGTTTTAAGGCGTGCTTTCTCAAGGCCGCTAGAGACAATGCCAATGCGATATTCTTTGGGCGCTGCAGTGTAAGCTTATACTAAAGCAATGTCCACGAAACGATTGCAGTGACTTTTTTCTCGAAAACCTACGTTTGTATATACTTGTGTAATAAACACTCGCAAATATATGCGCACTATAACGACAAAAAAAAACATTTGACTCTTTTTGCTGCATATATATCTCCCGCACATTGAACCTTTTTCAAAGCGACATGTTAACTCTGTTTAACTCTGTTTTAGAGAAT
Source organism: Rhipicephalus appendiculatus (assembly GCA_030522465.1). Taxonomy (NCBI): domain Eukaryota; kingdom Metazoa; phylum Arthropoda; class Arachnida; order Ixodida; family Ixodidae; genus Rhipicephalus; species Rhipicephalus appendiculatus. Next base: position 424,634 of record JALIZH010029254.1, on the reverse strand, counting down.
CGTGGTTTGCACGGCTCTCAAAAAGAGAGAGTTCACGCGTCCCTTCAAAAATAGTTATACATGTGGGAGTTGCATACGTGACAAAAGAGAGTTAAATGACGATTTTTTTAGGGTGTATGTATGTTTGCTGAACAAAGAAACACATTTTCAATATTACACATTATTCAATATGCTCTAATAAAGCTGTATGTCAAAGTAACGCTAAAATGGTTAAAAGCAATATGCTGTAGATGTCATGTACAACGTGATGCAGGAAAGCTTATAATGCAATCCATGTCCAATTTTTCACAGTTAACGCTCGACACCAAGAGACTGCGCAGAGGATGTCTTAGTGGAAACTGGGGCGCCGTTCCAAACGAGAAATTAAAGCGTGATTAAAGATGGAGTAATCGTAAAGAGGAAATGGTGGTGTCGGCAAAATGCCTTTCTTTCTTTCTTTCTTTCTTTCTTTCTTTCTTTCTTTCTTTCTTTCTTTCTTTCTTTCTTTCTTTCTTTCTTTCTTTCTTTCTTTCTTTCTTTCTTTCTTTCTTTCTTTCTTTCTTTCTTTCTTTCTTTATTCAATACTGCGGACTTTATACAGATCCAAGCGGGGTGAAGGCAAAAACAAGAAACAAACAAAGCGAAGATAAACATAGTTAATACAGTTTGACGGCTGCGTACACTCCGAGGGGGGGGGGGGGGGGGGCAGACCAGCTGTCACTCTTTTTTTTTTTGTTCAGTCTTCATTTGTCACGTGACCCCTCTTTTTAAAGAGGTAGGTGAACTCTCTTTCGAAACCATTATACTCTCAACGTGTGAGTTAGAGCTAGCTTGTACCCCATACTTGACTACCGTTGGATGAATATGACTTTCTTTTAAGGGCACTTGGTATCGACGACTGATTAGTGTATGCGTGCCTGTACACTGCGCACCTCTTTGGCATAATTCATTTGGTTTTTGTTTGCTTTATATGATATATGTATGTCTCGCCTTGAAATAAGCTTTCAGTTGAAAGTTAGCACCTGTCTGTGTATAGTGTCTCTCTCTCTCTCTAATATATATATATATATATATATATATATATATATATATATATATATAGTCGAAAAAAGAGGACGACAAACGTACGAAACGTTAGTAAAATTTGCGTTTCGTATGTTTGTCGTCCTCTTTTTTCGACTTCATTTCCCACCGGAACCATTGAACTTCTTCGTCGCATATATATATATATATATATATATATATATATATATATATATATATATTGTTGCGGTAAAGACAAAGAGGAAGCTCGCGCTGATTCGAGGAAGACGACGTCTGTTATCGCCGCTGGGGCAAGAGATCGATTTACTGTAAATATACCACTCTGCACTCGTGTGCCTGTTTTCTTCGTGCAACATTTTGGTGGAGGTGCGGGGTACCAGTACGGAACTTCGCAGCGGACGTCATCTGCCTGCCGCTACGATGGCAAACCAACCGTCAACGTCCGAGTCGGCGACGATGGCAACCCCACCATCGACGTCCGTGCCGGCGGTCTTCCTCGCCCATCCGCGGGACCTTGGGCCATTTTGTGGTACGGATAAGACGGACGTCGAGGAGTGGCTAACACTATACGAAAGAGTGAGTAACAGCTACAGGTGGGACCCGACCCTCATGCTAGAGAACCTGATCTTCTATCTTCAGGGAACTGCGCGGCAATGGTATGAGACGCATGAAGCTGACCTCACGAGCTGGGATATCTGTAAACAGAAAATGAGAGATCTGTTTGGCAGACCGGTCGGTCGTCAGCTGGCCGCAAAGAAAGAACTTGCGGGCCGCGCTCAGACGTCAACAGAATCCTATGTCGTCTATATTCAAGATGTGCTGTCTCTTTGCCGCAAAGCTGACGACAGCATGACCGAGGCAGACAAGATCGGGCGCATATTAAAAGGTATTGCCGACAATGCCTTCAACCTCCTTATGTGCAAAGATTGTACAACGGTGGACGAAATCATCAAGGAGTGTCGGCGCTTCGAACGGGCAAAGGGCCGTCGAGTTGCTCAAGCGTACGACAGATTGCCGAATACCGCCGCGACCTCGTCATGCGAAGACCCACCAAGGCTCGTCCAACCGACAGAGCCTCAAGACGTCAAGCGCCTTATTCGCCGTGAGCTTGAGGCCATATCTCCGGTTCCACCTGTTCGTTCCGACTTTAGGGACAACACGCCGTCCATCGCCCTCATTCAAGCTGTCGTTCGGGAAGAAATCGCAAGTTTGGGCATGCCGTCACTCTGCTCGGTCCGGCGCACGAACACTTACCAGGTTCCCCCGGCCACTCGCAGCCAGACGCAAAACTTCCTTCCGCCCCGCCGCAATCCAGCCGAGTGGCGCACCGTGGATGTTCGACCCATCTGTTTCAATTGTTACCGTATTGGACACATTGCCCGTCGCTGCCGCAGCCGCTTTTCGCCACCGCCTCGGTGGTCGTCTCCCTAGTCGCTACCACCAGCTGCCCGACAGTCATACCTTCTCGCCCTACACGCCGACTCAGAGCATCAACGTCGACAGTGTCCCGCCGAGGTCCAGCCGCTCCCCGTCTCCGCAAGGTCGTCGGACAAAGTCACCTCTCATGCACCGCTCTTCGTCCCCATCCAGAACCGGCCGCTTCACTTCGGGAAACTAGGCGGCGCAGATCCCGGAGGTGACGCTGCAACTACGACCCGGCCTTCAAAACCTCTACCGACCCTGCCTACATGCGGAAACCTACTGGGCGTGCAAGTTGATGGTATTAATGTCAGATCTCTTGTCGACACGGGGGCGCAGCTTTCGGTTATGAGCGCTGCTCTCCGCCGAAAGCTCAGGAAGGTCCTCACACCCGCCGCGACAAGCACAGTAAGAGTCGCCGATGTTGGCACTGCACGTGTTGTTGGAATGTGTACAGCCCGTGTTACCGTCGGTGGCCACTACACCATTGTTTTATTTATTGTGCTCGAACAGTGCCCGCACGACCTCATCCTGGGCATAGACTTTCTTTCAAAGCACGCTGCTCAGATTGACTGCTCCGAAGGAGTTGTACAGCTGGATTTGCCCTTCCCTGCCGACACCGCAACTTGCGCATCACCCCGTTTATGTTCTGCCAAGTTCGCTCGCCTGACCCCACAAGTTGCTACAGCTGTTATTCTGACGCCCGATCCTCCCGTCCCAGACGGCGACTATGTCGTGTCGCCGCTCACCGACGTGGCTCTGACGCGAAATATTGCCCTGCCCAGCACCATAATTCAAATAAAAGAGAATCGGGCTTGCGTGCCAGTCGTCAATTTTGGATTTTCTACGCACGTGCTTCCCCATGGCATCGCCATGGCGCATCTCACCCCTTTGGAAGAATATCAGATCTCTTCTTTGGCCACTGAATCTCTCTCCGCTACCAGCACACCTTTGTCGCCTATTACTTCGTCCTCGCCGACTGCGGACAACATATGTAAGATGATTGCCCCTGGTCTTCCTGCGGAACACACAACAGCTCTTCGTCACCTGCTGTCATCTTATTCGGATATCTTTGACTTGAACGACCGGCCCCTTGGACAGACATCTTTTGTCACCCATCGCATCAACACCGGTGACGCGAGCGCCATTCGTAGGCGACCATATCGCGTCTCCGCTGCGGAAAGGACCATCATACAAAAAGAGGTCGACAAGATGATGGACAAGCAGATTATTGAACCATCGAGTAGCCCTTGGGCATCCCCGGTGGTCTTAGTAAAGAAAAAGGACAACTCGTGGCGCTTCTGCGTCGACTACCGTCACCTAAACCGGATAACAAAAAAAGATGTGTATCCACTGCCACGCATAGATGACGCCCTTGCCTGCCTTCATGGATCCAACTATTTTTCTTCAATTGATCTACGTTCAGGCTATTGGCAGATCAGCGTCGATGAGATGGACCGCGAGAAAACCGCCTTCGTAACACCAGATGGCTTATACCAATTCAAAGTCATGCCTTTTGGATTGTGCAATGCGCCAGCTACATTCGAGCGCATGATGGACTCCCTCTTGCGTGGCTTAAAGTGGTCAACGTGCCTCTGCTACCTCGACGACGTGATCGTGTTTTCGCCGACTTTTGAAAGCCACCTGCAGCGCCTCAGAACTATCCTTTCTGTGTTTCGCTCTGCTGGCCTTCAGCTGAATTCATCTAAATGCCACTTCGGTCGCCGCGAAATTACCGTACTCGGGCATGTCGTAAACGCTTCAGGAATCCAACCTGATCCAGAGAAAGTTCGCGCTGTGCGAAATTTTCCTATTCCTTCGTCGACGAAAGCTGTCCGCAGTTTTATGGGCTTATGCTCCTATTTCCGTCGCTTTGTAAAGAAATTTGCCGACATCGCTCGTCCTCTGACCGACCTCCTTAAGAAGGATACCTCTTTCTTCTGGGGACCGCACCAAGAGCAAGCATTCTCTACCCTTATTGAGCGGCTCACAAGTTCACCGATTCTCGCGCACTTTGACCCTTCCGCGCCCACTGAAGTACGCACTGATGCGAGTGGTCATGGCATCGGCGCGGTTCTCGCTCAGCATCAGCATGGCCACGACCGTGTCATCGCCTACGCGAGCCGCCTTCTCTCCACGCCCGAACGCAATTACTCGATAACTGAGCGAGAATGCCTTGCGCTCGTTTGGGCTGTCGCGAAATTTCGACCGTACTTGTTTGGTCGTCCCTTCCGCGTCATAACTGATCACCACGCACTCTGTTGGCTCTCCTCTTTAAAGGACCCAACTGGACGACTTGCACGTTGGGCATTGCGTCTACAAGAATATGACTTCTCGATAGTGCATAAATCTGGACGCATGCATAACGACGCTGACTGCCTATCTCGCAATCCCGTGGATCAACCGGACGACACCGATGCTGACATGGACATCTGTACTCTGTCCATATCCGGCTTTCTCCACATAGGCGACGAGCAACGACAAGACCCTGTTCTTCGAAACCTTATGGACCGCCTAACCTACGCGCCCACCGACCCTTCTCTCCGGATGTTCACATTGCATGATGGCATTTTATACCACCGCAACGTTCAGTCCTATGGTCCTGAGCTGTTACTAGTCGTTCCCAAGCACCTACGACTCGCCGTGCTCCAGGAACTTCACGATGCTCCTACTGCTGGACACATGGGCGTCACTCAGACTTATGACCGCGTAAGGCGCCGCTTCTTCTGGCCCGGTCTCTATCGCTCTGTGCGTCGCTATGTCGCTTCTTGTGACCTGTGTCAGCGACGGAAGACGCCTGCCTTGCCTCCTGCTGGTTTGCTTCAGCCAATTGAAGTCCCTACAGAGCCATTCTTCCGTGTGGGCCTCGATCTACTCGGCCCGTTCCCTATTTCTACCAAAGGGAACAAGTGGATTGCCGTCGCAACAGATTATGCAACCAGATATGCCATTGCGCGAGCGATACCGACCAGCTGCGCTACAGATGTCGCCGACTTCCTACTCCACGACGTCATCCTGCACCACGGCGCCCCTCGACAGTTATTAACGGATCGTGGCCGTTACTTTTTGTCGAAGGTCGTCGATGACCTGCTCCGTTCCTGTTCTACAGAACACAAGATCGCTACCGCCTACCACCCTCAAACGAATGGGCTCACCAAGCGCCTGAACCGCACTCTAATTGACATGCTTGCAATGTACGTTTCCGACGATCACAGTGACTGGGATGCCGCTTTACCGTACATTACTTTTGCTTATAATTCGTCCCGTCACGACACCGCCGGGTTTTCGCCATTCTACCTTTTGTATGGCCGCGACCCTGTCTTGCCCTTCGACACGTTGCTACCCTCTGGCGTACAATTCTCAACAACTGATTACGCCTGCGATGCAATCACCTTGGCCGCCCATGCCCGAGAGATCGCTCGTCATCGCCTCACAGCGTCGCAAGCTTCTCAAAAACGACGCTACGATCATCAACACCGAGAAACACAATTTTCTCCTGGTTCTCTTGCTCTCCTCTGGACGCCCTCGCGTCGTGTCGGATTGGCGGAAAAACTCCTTTCTCGTTACTCTGGTCCGTACAAGACATTGCGACAACTGTCTGACGTGACGTACGAGATCACACCAGCCGACGTGTCTTTGCTACCTCACATCAGCAGCGACGTTGTTCACGTCGCCCGACTCAAGCCCTATGTGCCCACATTAACTGATGCTCCGTGACTTGCACCGGGACGGAGCTAAGCCCGCCGGGAGGTGGATGTTGCGGTAAAGACAAAGAGGAAGCTCGCGCTGATTCGAGGAAGACGACGTCTGTGATCGCCGCTGGGGCAAGAGATCGATTTACTGTAAATATACCACTCTGCACTCGTGTGCCTGTTTTCTTCGTGCAACAACATATATATATATATATATATATATATATATATATATATATATATATATATATATATATATATATATATATATATATATATATATATATATATATATGGAAAATCAAGACTCGTTGAAAAGAGGAAAGAGGAAAATAGCTTTTTTTTTCTTTAATTGTAAATGAACTCGACATGCCACAAGCTTTCCCTTTCTTCTCAAGACGAGATATGTCTGAGAGGATTCCCAGCACTACAGCCTCCTTGTTATGCACTTGAGATTTCACTCAAGATTCAAGGCGCTCCGCACAGCAGGCCATGTTTTGATGAGCACCGCGTGCAATTCTCCACCAAATGTATTTACTTCCACCACACTGATCAAGGTTTATTTCCCGACACGTTGTTTGCGGTGAGCGATAAACTTTCTCTCACCAAGATAATTACAGGTGCTCTAACAGAGCGCTTCCGGTAATGAAGCACTGCAGTGTCGCCTAGAGAAGGGAAAGCTTGCTGAAAGTAAAGAGGCACCGCACGAGCGCAGGGTCAATCACAATAAACTCCACAAACATGGACTGACCCAGGCGTTCCTGTTTCCCAGCTAGAGGAGTTTAAGTTTACGGCAATCTTCGAGCGTGCAAAACTCTTGAACCCGATATCACTATACGGTATCAACTTGTTAAACCGACCTCTGCGTCGCTTGCATGTCAGCGAAGAGGTGGTGCTGGTGGTGGTGGTGGTGGTAGAAACATTTTTATTTCAGAAAATGAACCAGAGAGTTGCTGATTGCCCCGCTCAAGCTCTGTCAAATGAGTGACCAAGCACAATCCCAAAACGTTCAGTGAAACCGCGACAACGCATAAAGGTTACAAGAGCGTCGAGTACAAAGTGCGTCGAGGGACAAACGCGTGCTCCCGCGGTCATTTTGTCCGCGGTGGCTTCTTCCAGTTCGCGGCATGCAGTAGCAAGCTTTGTGCGAGAAAAATCGCTTGCATGGAATCAGTGCTGCGGCAAAGTGATATTGCCTGGTCTCTACCGGCTCGCAAAAAAAAATGTGAAAGTTAATGGGTCGTGTAATAGCCACAGATCCAGCAAGAGAGCGTGGTGCTCTTTAGTGAATGCCATCCGCAGGAGGAGAGCTCAAGATAAGCGACAGCGTGTGAAATGAGTTCTGTGCGGAAAAAACGAAGGGAGAGATATTTCTATAACACCCTCTGGCGAAACATATATGAACGACCGGCCAGTGAGTGAAAGAAAAACATTATGTTGTAATGAACCACCGTTCACTTAGCACCCACAGCTTTGCTCTGCTAAGCATCGGGGGGGGCGCGTTTGATTATATAGGCAACCACAGCGGCCGCCTTTCGGTGTGGGAACGAAATGTAAGACCATAAAAATGTTCGTGTACTTATATTTAGATGAACGTCAATGAACTCTAGGTGATCAAAAGTAATACGGAGTTCATCGCTACAGCGTGCATCATACCCATTTCGGAGTTTTGGCACGCGAAAATCCCAGGAACGATTTCGTAAGTCGTACTCATCTTGAACGTGTGATTTCTCAGGTACATTTGCGTCGCTTTCTAACTTCTTTTGTCGTGAGTACGGTGACAACGGCGATTTGTAATATTTTTTTCCTGTATAAACTGACCGCGAAAGCAAAGGAGCGATTCGAAGTGATGGCTCAAAGGGAAAAAAACAACAGTTAAGGGAGACACTGAGAGAGAAGAAATAGAGATTAAAAAAAGGAAAAACACAGAGGTCTACCGGAACAAACTTCCGATTTGCTGTTGTCACTGGTCTCTGAATGAAAGAACTAGAAAATGAAAAATGGGAAATAAAATAAGGCAGGAATGAAGAATCACTATCATTCATTCTTTTTTCCTTTGCATCCTGTTCTTCCACATGACCCACATACGCATTTCACAATAAGAATACTCTTCTTCCAGTTCACCGAAGCCATGGAAAATACGTCCGTCTGCGCGCTGCTCTATACTTCACCGACAACGTCAGTTAGCCTGCTTACGTAACCTGTTGCCCTTCTAATGATAACTGTCGGGGTTTTAGCGTCCCAAAACCACGATATGATTATGAGAGACGCCATAGTAGAGGGCTGCACACACTCCCCTATCCCTTCCCCCCTGTGCAGGGTAGCATACCGGTTATACCAAACTGGTTAGCATCCCTGCCTTCCTCTGTCTTGTTTTCCTTCCTTCCTTCGTCCGCCTGGGATACTTTAACGTGCACCTTAATCTAAGTGCACGAGACCAGTTGCTCTTCTGGGTATGCCGTGGTATACAGGGAACTAGAAAGGTAGAGGGCTCACTGGCGTCGACGCGTGGGGCCGCTGATGTCTCCTTGGTCACTAAGGAACACACCAGGACAAAGGGATGCCGACGGCTCAATGCCACTATGTACCAGACCCCTAACTCGAGGGTTATGGTCGCCTCCAAATTTTTAAATGCCGCAGTCTACTGGAGTTCAATAAACGAACTCAAACATTGAAAAAATTATCGTTTCTTGGCAAATCGAAATTAATGTTTTTATCATCTGGTCGAAGAGTGAATGCATTTTTACATTGAGCGAAATAAACAACGCCATACTGCAAAGGAGGAGGCGAGTACAGCTGCCGACTCGTTGAAATAAAACCACTTCAAAAGCTAACTTCTATTTTTTCTATTTTATGTCACCGGAATAACTGCTCCCTTACGAACATTAAAGTGTGCGGTGTAACGACAAGCCACGAAAATTGAAAAGAGCTGGAAAAAAAGAGGGAAATGTGGGGGAAGAAGGGTTGAGGGAGCATCGAAATGTGTCGCACAATACAAATATGAAAGTGCCTGCTGTCACACTTTTACGTAGACTTGTCAGTGGGTGTTAAGGAGATTGCTTCGACTCAGAAGTATTTTGTCTAACAATTGGCGATTACAAGCTTGTTCGCTCTGGATTAGTTTGTGAACGCCCTCGTCGTCTTCTTTTTTTCGTTAAAGAGACCGAAAAAGTGCAGCGTATCTATAAACATGTCCCTCCGGCAATACAATACCACTGCAGCAAAATCGGAATGACGTATTGTCAAAAACACGCGGGATCATTTCGAAATCCTTGTTGACACCTCGGGACATATTGCCTGGAGTCCTCGAGTGAACGCTCTTCGCAAGAAGTCTTGGGGGGAACTGCCATTTTATAACTGATCGCTGTCTCTATGTACCCAGTAAAAAATGCAAACGTTCACCGCGAAGCTACCGCTTCGACAAGGTGTCCCTGTCAAAGTGGTTTCTTCGAGATGTCCGAGCCTTCCTTCTCGAAGATTCTCCAACAGAAAGCCAGCGACAATTACGTAGTGCAACGTGACGAAACGAAGAGCTCCACGAACGTTTCCATTGTATTCTTGGCCCGCCGGAACAGAGTGAGAACACCGACCTGAAGTCTGCCAAGTCCTTACGAAACCCTATGCATGGCAGTGGCCTACTGGACAGACATTAAGGCCGCGCTTCACCGTTCCCTTTCTTCATTTGTTTGTTTGTTTGCTTGCTTGCTTGTTTGTTTGTTTGTTTGTTTGTTTGTTTGTTTGTTTGTTTGTTTGTTTGTTTGTTTGTTTGTTTGTTTGTTTTCGCATGCCTGCTTTTCTCTCTGCTACTTTACCACATTTTTTTTTCAGTTCGCCCCCCCCCCCCCCCCCCAACCTCCAATTGTGGGGTAGCAAACAGGATATTTCAATCCTGGTTGACGTTCCCGCCTTACCCCCCCCCCCCCCCGCCCCCCCCTCTCTGGAGCAGTGACGTTTGTGATAGTGTCAAGTGATAACGAGGACTCTTAAGAGTTGTCCTCTACAATCTTTAAGATATAAGTTACCTTTACGAATAGGCTTAGCCCAATTAGGATTTTGTTTACGTGGCAACCATTCAGGGGCGATGATACTGCACTTGAATGTTCAAGCATCGCAACTGACGATTTTTTTTTTTGCGTTGTAACATCTTCGAGAACGCATACAGCCGTTTCGAAAATCAATAAAGGCGAATTAACACATGGTTTTTCGAACTACTAAGCCACAATAACGACTGTGGTTAAGAAGGGTGTCGTTGTGTCTAACCAGATTGACCAGAACAGCAAATATGACATCCTCAGAGAGTAAAAGATAACGGCGCATTGTTTGACATCAGCTAAACACAAAAACTGCGTTGTGGACCAGATGTCGCTTTTTTTTCTGCCACTCTCATTTAAAGCTGGAATAAACTAATGCGCAGATTAGGTTATGCTAGGTGAATCAGCACACCTCACTTTAACCAGTTTATTAAGCAAGCAGAACTGAGCGCATGAGCGTGCAATTTATTCATGTCGAATATAGTGTTGCGTCCTCTCCCTTTGCCTGTGTCTCATTCAGACTTGGCAGTGATAACCTTACAGTAATCAAATTACTTTTTGCTGCACTGAGTAAGGAAGCAGGAAGGAAGAAAATAAAAGGGAGAAGGCAGAGAGGTTAGCCAGACGCATGTCTGGTTGGCTACCCTACGCTGGGGAATAGCTTTTGACTAAAATAAAGCATGTCCCGATGTTTCTCTGATATGACATAAAAGTTTACCAAAAATGAAAAGGAAAGAAAAATAACAAAGACACGTTAATCTGTGCGCCAAACCTCATGACATAACAGAAGCTTTATTTGAGTACTGATTAACTGACATAAAGTGTGGGAATTTGAACAAATATCGCGGGGATTTCAATGTATATGTGCTGCGAATAAAGTGTAAATGAGCTATGCATGAATGATGAACTTTTTTAAAAAGTAATTTTAAAGCCATTACATCGATTACTCTTCAACAGTAATCGCAATGTATGTAATATGACTACATTCGCCCAGCTGTAACTTGTAATACTTTTTTTTCATTTCGAGAACTTCCAGGAAAGCAGTTATTAATATAATTTAATTACTTTGAGGAGTAATTTTGCCATTTCGGAACTCGTTTTCTGGTGCTACTTTTTTCGACGCCACTCTAACTATTTGCTGAATATCGATAGAATGCAAATGATTAAGCTCAGCTTCGTGCAAACTACAGCTTTAAAAGAATTATGGTATAGTTAGACGTGCAGCCATACGCAAAAGGCAGCTTACTTCTCTCCGCTGTCCATTGTAAGGGATTGTGGTGTTGTGCTAGAGGTTGGGGGGAAAGTGGTAGTGTCACGCGACAAAGGAAAGGGACATGTCACTTGGGACATCGCTCCTTCATAAACATAAAAAATTACACCATCTCCCGCTAAAGGGAACCATGTGTAGATGTGAAGCAGCGGGCGCTAACGCTTACACTGGCGGCGGCGTTGACGCTGGCGCTCATCGCAGCGTTGCACAGGAGAGAAAACTGGGGAGGCGCAAAGCACGCAGTGATGGAGCGGTGTTTCCTACTGGAACATGCCAATCGCTGCTAATGGGCAATGAGAGACAGAAGACTCCGACTGGACACAGAGACCCGCACTCCGCTTTTAGTTAACGCGCACGCTGCGAATTTTTATTGTTCAACAACGCACAGGAGAAATCTTCCCACCGGCACCACCTTGGAGGTCAAGATCCATTGCCATATATACGGGGATGGCCAGTGAACGGTTGTGCAGCGCGAGCAGTCGGTTTTTTCAACCAAGAAACTCGCTAGCAGACGCTGCCTGCGTCGGCGTCGCGAGGCGAGAGAGGGGGGAAGCGGAGGAGAGGAGAGAAAGGGGGGTGACACGCATGCGCAGTGGGGAGTGTGAACGCCGTGGGCAGGGATGCGTAGAGGAGAGAGGGGGGGAGCGTAGGAGAGGAGAGAGAGAGGGGGGGACGCGCATGCGCAGGGGGAGTTAGACGCCGTGGGCAGGGATGGAGAGAGGGGGGGGAGTGTAAGAGGGGAGAGAGGAAGGGGAGGCGCATGCGCAGTGAGGGTGTGGTTGCCGTGGGGAGGGATGCCTAGAGGAGAGGGAGGGGTGAGAGGAGGTTTTTTTTATTTTTATTTTTTTCTTTAACTGTTTGCGCATGCGCAGTAAGGGTGGGCACGCGGCACACCACCACCACCACCACCGCCACCGGATTAAGCTTCGCCATAAGATGCTTCACATCTAAAAGTGACTGCCAGGAAGTCAATATCAATTTATAATGTACAATGCGTGTGAACTGAGAAAACACACGAACGATCAGAAGGGTGGTGCGACCAACTCATTAACACCGAAGCAGAATATCTAAAGGAAAAAAAAACGAATATGTTGATGGCGCACTTTAGTGCAGATTGAGGTCGTGAAGTTTTGTATGTTTGACTTTTATTCGCACTCTTAGCTGTGCACGCAGCTTTTCTTCTGCGTCATTGGCGCGCCAATGACGCAGAAGTAAACTTGAGACTTCATTGAGAGCCTTATACATTTAAGTCTATGAATATAGAGATAGATCATGGACACTACCATCACACTAGGAACTGGGTGGCAGGTCGAAAACACGATAAATAGCCAGAAAATTTGAAAAACTAGCCAACTTGAGCCAAGGGCAGCAAAAGTAGCGAAAAGCAAGCATGCATGTTTGGAAACATTTGCGTTTTTATTTAAATGACTAAATGCAAAAACCTTTCGGCGTTAATGTAAATAAGTAGAGCAGACACCTTTCGAAATAAAAATTGTGGTTAAAGCATGAACTCTTGACTTTAGCAATAATTTCGTGCAGAATGACAAAGTTTCTTTCGCTGTTGCGAAAAGGACACTCTCTTCGCTCGTCTTTCATCACTTTTCTTCAAATGACTACATAACGACAATAAAAATAAGGTATATGGCATGAGTGTGCTCAAAATCAAAGTTGCTGGGATTAAAACATAAGCTGTAGTCACTTTCGCAGTGATTTCTTGCGTCATGACGAAGTCCGAACAGTTAATATTCCGTAGTCGCAGTACGTGTAGGGTAGCAAACCGGTCATCCTGGACTGGTTAACCTCCCTGCCTTTCCTCTCTACCATTTCTTCTGTAATTCTAAGCAATGAGAAGCAGTTAGTCGGGTATCCGGTTTTTTAATGTCGATGGCTGCAGAGTGCTCCACAGATGCGGAGCGCCTTTGATTGTCCTCCTCCCTCCCAATTATGCGGTCTATGGTCTGGTTCAGCAATAGGGGGCCTGCAAAATTGAGCGCCATTCTAGTTATCTCTGCAGCCACGTATCCAAAGGCCGTTTGTTTTTGTGTGAGAGGCCTGCTTGACATTATAAACGTGTAGTTTATATATATATATATATATATATATATATATATATATATATATATATATATATATATATATATATATATATATATATATATATATATATATATATATATATATTAACCTTCACCATTGACCCCTACCCCTCCTTAGGCAGCTGAGCCATTCATTTAATTAAATTTCATTCTGTGCGTAATCCAAGCATTCAATTCAATTTTGGAAGCTAGAAGCACGCTTTGGCCGCCATGTTTTAGGACCAGATACTCGAACGACGTCACGAGATATTGATAATTTGGTTGAAATCGAGGGAATAAGAAAGTAGCCAAAAAAGTAACCAAGTAGTCAAGACCTTTTGTTCTGCCGCCACCAGCCTCAAAAAGTAGCCAAATTTGGCAATCCTGACTGGGAGATGTATGCAAGCTAGAAGAGAACCAAAAATTCGAAACTTAGTGTTTTTGTTGTTGTCTAGTCTGACGCGTCGGGTTTGTGGGGCACGTCGCTCGCGGCAGTGTTTTCGCGCGTTCTTTTTATGCCGAAGATGAATACAACAACAACAACAAAAAAAAAACATGTAAGCATACCAATAGACTGAAATTTAAGCGCACGTTGAAAGCATACCCTGCTCTTCTACGAAGAAAAAAAGAGAGAGGGAAAACGAGAGAGGCAGACAAGGGGTTTATACAGAGTTTACTTCTCGCCTCCGGGCTTAAAATACGGCGTGTCGTGAAAGCCTTGCCTTTTTGCCTAGGGGCTCCAAAATAAATTGACGGCAGCACCGAAACTCTTCTTCGATGGCTTAGCAAAGGCAGGGCGATAGAATTCAGCGTTGTCAAAACGACAAAGGAAAAATGTCGCGATGAACTCGGGCACAGGCGAAGAGACGCAAATTCTATAGCGTTGCACACGAATAGATTCGAAGTTGCGAATGCAGCAACGTCTTTTCTTCTAAGTGGTCTTTCTTTCATTCCAAGCCTTCGCTCTCATGTGCCAAAAGCAGTCGAATGCTCCCAACGTTAGCTGTAGTGAACAAGGTGCGCCGTGAAATGATGAAATGACGGAATATTTCCGTTTGAATGCATTCCGAGCGTAATTTAATGCCGCAGCGGGAAGGGTGCACGAATTCTATTGCCTACCCGAGCGCCAAAGCCATCCGAAAACTCTACTTCTTTCCTGGTGTTACGGAAACGCCGATGGCGAGATACGAAGAGAGCAGCTAATAGGATTTTAGAGAAATGCAACCCCAGACTTTCGTGACAGCTAGATTCTCGCGTTTCTTGCGCGATACATGGGTTCACTAGCAGATACAGCGATATATGTTTCTTGCTATTTTAACATTGCTATATCTATGCACTTTATTATGTTTAGTTATCTGTTATGCTATGTTTATCAAGTTTGATAATACATAATGATGTATATGCTACCCACTTTCTAAAGATTTTATTTTTTGGGTGACATTATTGTATAATTGAGACTTTCTCCTGCGATATTGTGGTGTTAACTAAATTTTGCTTTGAGTGGGCAACGTCTTTTTTTTTATTACGTTAGTTTTACATTGACAACTTTGATTGAACACTTTTATTAACCAATTTTCACACATCAAATCGATACGTCAATCAACATCTCAATGTCGACATTTCCAGTTTAATATTGACATGACCCAGTACCGCGTTTCATTTTTTTTTTTTTTGCGAAAATTATTTTGTACCAGTGAAGTGGTAAAAATACTATTACCTTGCACACCCGCGGCACTGCAATATACGTGTACTTCTTCATGTACACTGCAGAATTCCTCACACTCCTAACACCACGCAGACTCTGCAGTGCGCACGCGCGATCATCGAGTGGAGAGGCAAAGCGCGGCCGCATGGCTCGATACGAAGCGGATCGTTAAAACGACATCAATTTCCTCTTGGTACACCCGCGCGAATGGCAGCACGGCCGCGGTATAAGCGCCAGGTATTTCGAAACCTTGTTCCTGATTGCTCCAGCAGCATCTGCACGGAGAGCGGCCGATCGTCCAATCGTCGCAACGCGTCTGAAAGTTTCCGTCTCTCAGAGGCAAAACGAGTGCAACGGCATAGCAAGTGATCGATGTCTTCTTCGGTGCCGCAGTCCTCGCATGCCGCACTGTCAAAGCCCTGTTGTGTTTTTTGAGGACTACGGGCCTATGTGAACGCCTTTGACTTATGTACAGTGCTACCGCTACCTACGCGTCAGCACAGTTACTGACTATTTTCTTCTCTTCTTACCTTCTCTCTCTCCCATCTTTATGCTCCCATTCCCCCCAGCGTAGGGTAGCCAACCGGACATGTGCATGGTTAACCTCCCTGCCTTCTCTCTTGTTTGTTTTTCTCCTTCCTTCCTTCCTTCCTTCCTGTTACTGATTGCATCGACGTAGGGTGTGAGTAGCACTCCTTCGTTACTCTGAAGAGGAGAATGTTGGTCATATTCTTTTGGAGTGCGCAAAGTACGCAAATGAAAGAGAAAAATTAAGGACGAGACTAGCTAGTTTGGACAGACGCCCCCCTCACATTAAAGAAATTACTTGGACCATGGCCTGACATGAATCTTCAGAAAAAGGCGAAGACCTTCCTAAAAGACTTCTAAGTGGACACCGGTCTGGATAAGCGCTTGTGATATGCAGCTATGTGTTGTTACATACAGAATGATGTGTCATACTGTGGGCAGAACTAGAAATGTGTACGTGTGGACGCTTTACTGCAGTGTGAACTTCTGGAAGCAAACTGTAGATTACCATGTTATTTTAACTTGTTTCAGTGGGCTTTTTTTTTTTGTAGTTCCTCATTGTTCATTTTGTGTAACTTTCTTTTTTGCTGCAGAACTCGTAGATATGGAGTAGCCGAGGTAATGTGAACCTCAACATCTCCACAGCAAGACAGGTATAACAGAACAGAAGAGAACAGAACGCTGAAGCGGTCGCCCACATATTACCGGCACGTATAGTCCGCGCTATAAGCTACGAAGATAACACTGAAAGAGCTGTTGCTGTCGTTTCGTTATCACTATGGACAAGCAAAAAATGCACAAGCGACATTAAATTGCAGAAGTTTTCCTAAAAATACACAGAAAACACGCCGCCAAACAAATAAACCTGCTAATGATTTCTTTTAATTCCCAGCAAAACTGGGGCTTTTTCTAGAACTAGGTGCACTCCCCCAATTTCTCATAATTTTCGTGCCGTAACTTCGTTATCCGTTGCAGACTTTTCTGGTTCGTTTTTGTTTTGTGCCTTATTTATACCTTCATTTTTGTTTCGCACTTTATTTATGCGTCATAGTTGCTCCTTTTTTTTACAGTGCTTCATTTTAGCGCTTTCACGTCGCGGTAATATAGATGGATCGCTCTCGTTTGACATCTTGCAAGATACCTCGCTCCCGTTTGACATCTGCCCGTGGCACCAGCAAAACAGTATAAAAAAAATTTGCTCGCACAGCGTCGCAATGTGGTGTTGCCTCAGTGCATTGTATTGACATGACATGCGCACTCAGGCTGTGCCACTCGATTTCAACCAAAGTACAGAGGCTGCAAAGAAAGCAGTTTTTGGCGGCACCACTTCGTCCCCAAGCGAGACAGAGGGAATACAGAAACGGCAGTGAAGTTAGCAATAGACTATGTCCAGTTTGCTACCCTACACATGGGGAAGGAAATGAGAGGGTGAGAGAGAAACGCAAAGAAACCTGAGTGTATACAATTCACAACAGACATGCACGGTGGAGCGTATCTACAGGCGATCACTCAATTCCCTTGTTTTCAATAACTGCAGAAGGCCTCGTATGGCTTTCTGGGCTGATGAACTGTGAGACCACGCTTCCAGGATCTTTCCTTCAGTAAAAGGCAGATCATCGAGTCTCCTCAAGGCACAATGGAGAGTTCGACGATCAGGGTTGCCGTTGGGTGGACTTGAAAAGGAGCCAGAACTCAAGCCAAAAGTAGCCAAAGTAGCCACGCCATTTAATATTATCGCCAAATATGTAGCCAAATGGAACAGAAGTAGTATTATGAGCAGATTATTTAGTATTGATCAATAAATAACACCATTTTGAATCAGTAAGACCATACAAAGCCACCGATAAGTTGAAAATAAATTAAATGAACGAATTATGACAAATTCATTACGCGTGCATATATTTTATGCAGGAACTATGAGTTCTTGCCCGACACAAAGTTACATTAGAATATTCCAGCCAGCAAATCAGTAGGAACATGTAACTTGAAACAGATTTTCGTGGAAGCTTCAGACCAAATTTTGGTTGTAGGTGAACAGGCCAGCTAAATTTTTTTACAGACGCCTGTTTTCCCAAATTTACACGAGAACACGCACTGCGCATCAAAATTATTCGTAAAACTTGCGCGTAGCATCACAATAGATGGGGGGAAGATTGAGCACCGAGCTGGCCACGCGTTCGTCACCATGCACGCAACTTCGCCACTCCGTATTTGCAGACGCGCTAAGCGTCGCGTAAAGGTGCCTCGATGCGCACCAGCCTACTGGTGGGTGGAGGACGACCGCTGAAGCGAGAGAAAAGCTTAAAAACAATGTATTTCGTCTGCAAAAATGAGAAAACATGGCTACTTAATGAGCCAAATCAGCACTTTAAAAGTAGCCAGAAAATAGCCATGGCGCCAACTGCAAATTTTTTGTCGCCAGACGGGGTCGAAAAGTAGCCAATTTGGCGCAAAGTAGCCACCAACGGCAACCCTGTCGACGATGTTGGTAAAATTGGAGACAGTGGCATAAGAAGTGATCTGCAGCCTCCACACAGTTGAGACATGTATGCAGCATCTGGGGAAAGATTTTTACGCGTTTTATTTCTTGTGCCATAGCTTTCTTTAGGAAAAGTATCTTGACCTACTAGGCCTAACGCCGATTGCGAAGTGGGTTCAGACCCAACTTCCTTTACTTGTGATTCTCGGATGAAGACGTCCTGCTATCTGACCGTCCATCGTGCCTGAAACTTAAAAAAGCATGACAGCTAAAGTGCACGCCCACGTTTATATAAAAGTCCTGGTGCACTTTTGGACAGAAATCCAGTCTGAAAACTGAGCGAGGATGCATTTGCCATGGAGGACCGAGTGACAGGGCAAGCAATGTAATGCTGCGACGAAGATTATGTTAGAAGGTGGGAGACAGCCGCCGGAAAGAAGGAAAAAAAAATAGAAGGAAGAAATGTACCGTGAAAGGCACTGAAAATAAATACACGTAGAGAAAAAAGGTTTTTACATCCGCTGAGAAAGACATGTACAAAATGCTACGACATTGACTTCTCCTTCTTTCGAAGTTTCCCGTCTTTTTGCATGTAGAGGCAAACTATAAAGGAAAAATTTATGTTCTATTCTAGTTTTTCTCGTGAAGCCCGTTCAGAACGCAACTGCCCAGCAATGAAGCTGCCTTCTTACTTGACATTGCACACATTTACGTAAATCGAAAAGTTCAAGCTGTCTATTTAAGCGTGATGAACATTCCCCAGAGCACTTATTACATTTGGAACTCTTGGGCGGTATTCCCGACTGCCGACTAATTTACTCAACCTTTCTTCAGATTATTCCAAACAATCAAATTATTCCCAGGACATGCGTAAAAATGAAGAGAGTCGAAAAAAAAACTAAGCTTCCTATTCCGGAATGACACTATTTCTTGTCCCTCTTCGTTTTTCTATCGCCATCTCTGACACTCTCCAAATGTACGCTGCCACGGAAAATTACGAAACCGACATCTCACGAGCTTTCCATATATTGCTCTTCGCTGTCTTCTCTCAATGAATATTTCTTCTTCAAAAGCTTTGCCGTAATTTGGTTGTCGTGTGAGCAATTCTGTCCAATGAGTGTACCACTTAGCGGGACGCAAAGTAAGGTGAAAGTGCAACTGCTGATAGTTCTTTTTTTTTTACGCGAAAGTGCTTTGTGCCGGGGTCCACCAAGGCTCTCATGACGTATTTCCGTCACGGAAATACGTAAGCAAAATAAGCGCGACCACACGGCAAAGAAAAAACAAACAAAAATGATCCGTTGCCGGGAGTCGAACCCTTGACCTGTCGGTCCACGACGATAGCTTGCGGTAACCCACGATAACCCACTACGCCGCTGCCATACTGGGGCGCTTGTAGCGACGTCGACATACTGGAGCGCTTGTCAACGCGCTGTGCTCGGAGACAGCTTTGCAGCGGCTGTGCCAGTTGTCACGTGATCATAGAGGGCGGTGGCGATCTTTGGGCTGGGCGGAGCCTACGTGCCGCGACGTCCCTACAAGCGCCCCTAGCATGTCGACGGCCCTCACCGCTGTTTACAAACATGGAATAGGTCTATAATGCGGGCTTGCCACCCGCCGGCCAGAATGACCACTGGCTCTCTCGAATTTCTGCCAGCACACCTTCGCTTCCAGCTGGGAAATCTGGTCGGTGATTGGCTATTCGTCGGCACCGCAATCACGCGGGACCGAAAATGATTGGGAGACTGGGATTCCAAGCATTGGCGCTTGCAATTGAAGCTTACCGAAACTACGTGAGTCGTTCCACGCACCACCGGATAACTTTCGAGCCTGCCGCGTAGGCTATTTGGGGAGAAGTTCGGTTTGCAAGCTCTCGAATCGGTTTCCGCAACTCTATTTGCAAGCGAACGCGGGAACTTCGGCGTTGGAATGTCGGTAACTGTCGTACTGGAAGGCTTGCGCTAATTGTATATCTAGGCCTGTTTATTTATTTGTATGATCTCGTTCCTTGGTTCACCGCTAACTTGCGTGAACCGGGTGTGATTTTTTTTTCAGTATGTGAATACGTTGTCACGAAAGGTGTCTATTACAGGTATACACGTATTACAGGTATTACAGGTATACTGATTCCGTCCAATTGCTTTACGCACAAATAGCCCGCTGTGGTAAGTCGCACCTGCATCGTATTCGCGCTTGTTTTTGGCCCGTGTACTTAGATTTAGGTGCACGGTTAAAGAACCCCAGGTGGTCGAAAATTTCCGGAGCCCTCCACTACGGCGTCTCTCATAATCATATCGTGGTTTTGGGATGTTAAACCCCAACAATTATTATTATTATTATTATTATTATTATTATTATTATTATTATTACTATTATTATTATTACTACTACTACTATTATTATATTACGCTTGTTTTTGTTCCAGTCCATCTCGTTGTTTTGTTGTGAAAGGCTGTAGGTGTGGATGTTATTCTTCTTTTCTAACTCGTGGTCAAAATTTTTCTTGCAGTGCGATTTACCATTGCAATTTACCATTGGTCAGCAGCCTACGCTAATGATCCCTTCAGTTTCATAATTTACCGAGAAATTCTTCTCTCGCAGAAAATTCTATAGTAAGTGCTTTGTGTGAAGTTAAATGCCGATACCCAGACCTATTTTTTCTATTAAGAGATTTTGTCGAAGAATGTCCTCCCACTTTTTTTGTTTGTGTTATTGAAGTGCCTCCAGGGTCGAAGTTCATATTTTCAGCTACTCCAGCTCAGGGCATACTAGCGGTTAGAATTATGAAATATATAGTAAATAAATACCAAGCAATATTCGCAGGAAATGATAAACAGCCTTTCCGGCGTTTGCGGGCTCCTCTACCTTTCGAATAACGGCAAAGGAGTTAGGAATACTCCTCTGTACAAATAGTGGATGCCATCTGCCTGCGTCAGCGCCTGCATCATTCCATCTTAGTTCCTGATACCAAAATAGCAGAGCCGCACAACACGATATGGCAACACTACAGCTCCGCAGCGAGCCTTTACTCGCGAGGCTCTCCTTGAAGTATCAACAACGACAGCATTGTTCATTGTGGTTTTGTATGCAGAAGTAAAAAAGTAAAATAGGGGCGGTGATCATTAATATTTCCTGAAAGAGAACCTGTTCGCTTACCCTCGTGGGATAGGTCAGCATCTGTTGGAGTCTGTCCAATCAGCTGGCGACGAGCGGACGGCTCGCCTTCTGAACCAGTATGAAATTCGTAACCCTAGTTTCTTGTTTAATCAGGAGCTAAATTCTAAATCCACCTGACAAACTATTCTCAATGGAAGTTTTATAGTAGTCTATGTGTCTACATGAGTTATGCTTTTGTATTGCGAGTTCACGATAGAAGTTATTATGGCCTTGGGTGAAATTATACATACAATTTTTTGGAGCTATGATTTATTTATTTTTTTAAGCTTCAAGAGTGAGCGATGACACCGTCGATGAAAGTTTTTCTGCGTTCTGTATTTTTGCTAGGAAAAGATTATAACTTTTTTTTTCTTTTACCTGCAACAAACCTCTTCAAGTTTTGTGCATTTTTTTCCAAGAAAAACAACTTATCCGATCTCGTCTTTATTTAGGTAAGATATACCCGGAACACCATTTTCCACTTAAGGAAACCTAATCCCTATACATCGAATGGCGAAACCTAACAACAGCTACAACCATTCCCTTAAAAAATACGTTGGTTTTAGACGGGCAGAAACGTCGAAGCGTAAACACAGAAGACCGGATCGACCTGGCCAGAGCTGTCGGTTCCTAACTCAGCTTATAAAGAAAGGAAAGCGAAGACACTGCGCTTGAATTGCTTCACGTTGTAGTCGCGACGGCAAAATACAAAATACAAAATACAGGGCCACCGCGTGAAAGAAAAGACCACTTCCGCGGAGTCTACAAACGACCTTTTGCAGTGAGCGCTCTGATGGGATGTACTTAAGTCTTGGAGAAGCGGCTGACGAGGCAGCAGCTACTGTATACGCGAAGAACGGATTCCCTGCTGTAAGTGCATCCCAGCGCATTTCTGCGGAATAACGAATGCGAGCACTGAAAAGCAACTGTCACATGGATAACACACAGCGCAAGACGAACAATGGACGAGGACATTGTTCGTCTTGCGCTGTGTGTTATTAATGGATCGCCAACTAGCCCAAACCCAAACCTTGTGTCACATGGAGGCATCGAACCGACGACGAAAGGGAGCTAGATAAGAGAAAGAATCCGAAACCCTGAAACATAAAGATAGGAGAAACTGGGAAGAAGCGCTGAGTTGGGTGGATTCACGGAGAACGAAGGCAGTGAGGAGGGTTAGAAGAGAGGGCAGTGGGGATAGGAACGTGTCTTCCTCCCAGCCGTAAATTTAGACAGCTCAACAGAGCGTGATGCGGATGCCACGAACCCACGACTCGACGCTCGACAGCGGAATAATCGACCTCTCTTTCAACATTGTGTCCTGTTCTAGAGGGTTTTTTTTTTCTTCATTTTTTCTTTGTCTTGCAAGAAGACTGCTTTGTACGGGGTCAAGTTTGAGTTGGGGTTAATTCTTCTGTCATCTTTCTATGCTTAAATGAAATGTTGGCGCCTGAACGAGGTTCCAGTGTCTCCTTGTCTAACGAAAATTTATTGTTTGACACCTATGCATCGCTAATTATGCGTAATTATGATGCTTTTGTACATATAAAAGTGAAATAAAACGTGCCATGCATTTATATCATGTGCATGTAACCAGCTGAATATTTGCATATATGCATAAAATGCGCTGTTATCAGTAGCCTACTAGCCAAAATCACAATCTTTCATTCGAAAAAAAAAATCTAATTTGCGAACAATGCAGAAAAAGAAAGCGCTGGCACACTTGTCTCCCTCGGAGGGAGACAGATGCGTCAGTCCTCCTTCGCTTGCATTGTTCGAAAAAAGAGATAACCACTTTAAAGGAAGGATTGTGATTTTACTCGTATAATTGTCACTGATGTACGCATGTCTATCAGAGAATGTAAAAGGCGGGCTTTTTTTTCTTTTTAATAAACGATCAGCTGAATGTCAAAGATGTTTCTGTGGCTTTAGTCTATTGCTCTCCTTGTTTCTGTCGCTCCGCTTCGTCCTGAGTTTTACATATGAACCAACGAAGCCTCTTCAAGTCGTTGATAATGACAGAACGTGTTTGTCAAGAAGCCTGCCCCCGTCTTGTTAACGTGTCTTTTGTTGGTCCGTGTTCTTGAGCACTACCACGCGTGTAACTACCTAAAAAGACAACTAGCATAAATCAAACCTTTATTGCAGCAGAGTTCCAGGGACATCTCGTGCATGGCGACAGTGTGTACGTTCCCAACCCATTCTTACTGTGAGTCCTTTGTCGCCAAATCGCCTTCGGGGATCATGCGGAGCGTGTTTTTAGTTATAAAAGTCACAGTTTCGCCACTAGGGCGAAGCAATGAATGCGATAGCAAGAAATTAGTTTGTCACACAAAGATCGACAAGCAGCTCGATACTTGCAACGCTCCGCCGCAGCACAAAGAAGGATGCTCGAAAAGAACGCATAGGTATACACAGGACAAGCGTGAACTAACAACTGTCGCAGTTGTTACGTGTTTGTATTTGAGCAACGCGCTACGAGTGTCCACAATGCAGAAGCCGACACTGTTGTTGTTGCCTCTGACATGGCTCATACCCACTCAGGGGGGATTGACCAAGGATTGATTATATGATTATATGACTTTTCGGACGCTGTTTGATACTTCTTTTTCTTTTAAACTGCGGCACGTGGAATGACTAATCTGCGTCTCCTGCCACGCGGTGGCGTCTGACGCCAAGTGTGCCCGGTGTCCTTTTTTTTTTTTTCCTTCTACATCATGAGTGGTACAGAAGGGAGCCACTTTTTCGTGCGCATCTCAAGGGCAGTTTTCAATTTGAAAGAAACTGTAAAAGCGTTGCGTGATAGGAAACACGTTCAAGTTGTTCCGAGATCTGCGTACCGCGAGCGGCAAATGGTGCATATGAATAGCTCGCCTTTATATCGATGGAACGAGTATATCTCTCCTGATACAAAAACCTTCTTTTACAAGCTCCATACTGATACACTGCCGGTGAAATCATGGTTGCAGAAGAAAGGTATTTTTGTTTCGTCAGTTAACTGCCGTCTCTGCGATGTACCAGAGACCACAGAACACTGTTTTATTAGCTGCAAAGATGCCATTCTGTTTTGGGACATCCTTCAAAGAACTGTTAAAAAATATTTTATCATTAATTCACATACGATACGTTACCTTCTCCCAACGTCTCTTGATGAAGTGCCCTTTGACATGTTTTTCCTTATGGGACTGCACAGTCTGTGGAAAACGCGCATGCAAGACCGTAATGCAGAACCAGTCACTGCTTCTAGTATGCATTTCATGCGTATGGCTCTCCATCTAAAGGACATTTACGAAGAACTAGACATCATACCAGACTGGCACCCCATCTTGATGAGGTGCTCATCCTTACCAGCCTCCCTGTGTGACAAGCTTTGAAGAACTTTTCCTGTTTCTCTGGACTTACACAGTATATGTATGTAAGCTTATGAATGCTTGTGTAGTGCTTGGGCAGTGCTTGTGCGATTATTGTCGCTGGGTTAATGCATCACTACATCATAGCGTTTGTGATAATTTCAAATACGCATAATAAATACCATGAAAGAAAAAAAAATGGCGAGTGGCTGTGTTGGCTAGCGCAGCGGCTGCGGAGCGAGGGGCTTACTGGTTCGATTCCCCGGTCAGGTGGTTTACAATTTTTTTCTACTGATTTATTTTTCTGTGTGCCTTTTTTTATATATACTCATACATATATACATATCCGGGACATGACGGCGTCTACAGACGGCGACGGCGAAAATCAGCCGAGAATGGCTATATAATTGCTATCGCAATAAAAAAAACTAAATCTGAAGACCATTCCACTCGATGAAAGTGGGCGACAAGCAGAATATTTCCTTTGGGAGTTGTCTAAGGGGAAGCGGGGAACTTTTTCCTAAACTTCAATATTCTTTAGAACGCTGATTTCGGGCGGCATGAGCATTTCGTGTTCTTTCTAGGATTTGGCAGCATTTTGAGCTGTTCTCTAAATTGGACCCGGTGAAGTATATTGCACACAAGCACTCGCTTCCTGGACCCAGTCCATTAATAATGACTCAGCAAACCATATATCCCTAGTTCCCTTCACCCGCCCCAATTTTTTCTTCCCTCGTGCCCGTGCAACAGTGGCGATGTTTCTGTGCGCTGTTTCGCCGCTCACGGTTGAGCATTTATTGGCTGAGACAACCGAAAAGAGCCGCTGGCCTAACCAGAATTAACGAATACCTGCTATCTTTCGCATTATCTTCGCTTTTTCTTTGATTATCTTCCTTATGTAGGTCTGCCTCAGATTCTATTTATCATCGTGGCTAGATGTGGTGCTTCCGCGATGCTTTCCTAGCTTGATCAGGATGTACGTCACCTGCATGTTTTCTCATGATTCTCATGCTGGAAAAGGTATAACATAAATGTAGGCTTATGTGTCCCCGGTAAGCCTTAGCTGTATGGTCGATCTGCAGGTATACGTTGACTCATTCGTATACGCCTATGTAATCTGTAGGTTCCGTTGACGCTTCATTTGTATGCCTCTGGTACAGCTACCGTCTCCTCCTACTTGACGAATTCTTGCGTAATACCACCTCCCGACGCATGTGGTTGTACTACCTGTCGCGAAAATTACCAGGTCGAAAAGCTTATTGACTATGTGAAATATTGTCACGTGATCGCGCCGCACTCGCCAGAAACCGTCACTAGTGGCTTTCTAAACGCATTCACACCACATTTGCTCGAAACAAAAAAAGGGTAAGTAATCTTGCAAAGCTGGTCAACAGTACATTATTTCACTACAATGGGTACTTAGGTTCACCTTAATTCACCTAATGCACCATTATGGTGACTTATTTTAGGTGCTAAGCACCTTAGGGGCTAGCCTTGTCGCTCTCTCATTTCGTCACGGTGTGTCATGTAGTCATGGCGCATCATAAAAACTGGTATGTGCCACAATCGGTAAATTCCACTACTTGCTACCGGTCCACTAAAAATTGAAGAAGGCAACAGTTAGCCCTAACAAATACCCGACGACGTTAGTGGAGCAGGAAAACCCTACCCTACGTGCCGTAGGGAACTAAAACCGGGCATGTGAAAGAAGAAGAGAATCACCTTAGCGTAAGTTGCATTCCGACGCAGTTTTTCTACGATGTTAGTGGAGCGGAAGCATCCTTTCATAGAATCCCGCGGTTTCATTCTTGGCACCACTTTTGACTGATCAAAGAAATCTCTCTCAAAACACAGCATGCTTCGCCCCCCTTCACAGGTTTCACGTTAGTGGAGCTGAAACACCAATCCCTACATGCTTCGCCCCTCCCCATTTTTATTTATTTATTTATTTATTTATTTATTTATTTATTTATTTATTTATTTATTTATTTATTTATTTATTTATTTATTTATTTGATGGAGGCCTAAGCTTGCTGTTTAGGGCAACGCTTTCTGCTGCACTCTAACTACAGCGATGCTTCGGACTGCCATCGATCAATCTTGCTTTCAGTAACACTGCGACATCATCAAAGGCACCGCCCCTATTACCTTAATGATGGGAAGCCTCTTAGGAGTATACCAGCTGTCGGGAAAAACAAGGCATCTGTCCTCGCTACACTGTATCCCAAACATGATCATCCCATTCGAGACGTTCCCACCGAGCTCGTTAACATTGAGGAGACCGCAGCGCGGTCCTCTTTCCCGGCTCGCCTTAGTTAAGCATGCTGGTCAAAGATCATTGAACAGTAGTTCAATGACCTTACAAGGCGCTCGACGTTTCTTCTTGCGCATCGGAGTCTGTTTTATGAATGTCGTCGAAACGTTGTGCTGCAAAAGCTTATAACAATCAAGTTTTGCGTCCTGAAGTTTGTTTAGCAACATTTAATCTGGACGTAACTGGGCAGCTTGTGAACTCGTTCGCCTGCCGGTATTGTATGACGTGTTCCGGCACTCTTTTTAATCCGCGGGGTCTTGGAAGCCGCGCCTGTTCGTGCAAGGAGGCTAGGAACTTATTCCTCAAACTCCAGAGACGAAGGTCGGAACAAGGGTTTTCGTAACTACGTTCCTTCTTTGCTTTTATTGCGAGCAGCAATCTTTGCCTTGCAAACCGAGTTTTCGTGGCCTGTCGAGCGGCCTTCCTCGCTTCTGATTGCATGCCCCTGCCTGTTATCGCTGCTTCTTATTACACGCCGTCATCAAATCAGCCACTCCGTTCACTTTAACACCATCAGGTGGCGCTGTTTTCCACGTGAAGGTCGCTGTAGAAACGATGGAAACGTCCCACCGACGTTCATTATACCGCTAGCATGCGCCGCCGTTATGTATATCCATTTTACGCACCCTGTTGCTGCGCTGCTTGTGGAATACGTTTTCTGAACAGGTACACGATAAAACAAACATTCGACACATGAAAAGTCACATGGAGTCTTATGCATTTGCCTAAAACGATTCGAAGGCGAAAGCCATTTCCTTCTTTTTCTTCTCATACGATGGCATTGAATACCACTCCTCCCCCCTCTCTCCCCCCTTAAAAAAAGGCATGTTGCACCTCACGTGCTTTTGCAGTGCCTCCGCGATCAGCGCACTTTTGACCAAGTGACGATGTCATGTGACCCTTCATCATATGACAACAGATCATGGTGACGTCATAATGATGTCACTATGGCGTCACAATTTTGGTGACATATGACGTCATGGTGAAGTCATGTGGTGTCATCACATCATGATGACCTTTGCACCACTAGTGTTGACGCCGACGCCACATACGCCGATTGCCACTTTTCGCGTTTGATGAGGCATCGAAGGCTTCTGCATTAAGCAGCCACGTGTTACACACATTTGCATCAAGATCATAATTAGTTTAGTTAAGCAAACCATGTGCTCCTTTTCCCGAGGCTTCCGGTATTGTGCTCCGCCTCGGTCAGTTTCTAGAGTAATGTGCCAGCTCATTATTGTACTGCTTGTCAGTTTGGCCCACTGTAATCCGTGTAACGCTCGACTAGCCAGTGAGACCAATCTAAGCCAATCCCGGATACAGTGATGGCAAATTTATGATGGCAAAAGCCTTAAATGCCTCATCAAATATGGAAATTGATCGACGTCCCGCGTGGGAGGGCGGCGTGAACACAGTGACGAGTGATGCAATAAATTATCATCACTTCATGACGTCCCCATGTGACGTCATAATGACACCACGGATCGCCAAAATTTGTGGCACAGTGACTACAAGTGACCTAACGTCGTATGATGACGTCATCACATAACGTCGTACCTTGGTCAAAGATGAGCCAATGACAGAGGCAATACAAAACCAGGTGAAGTGCCTTCAATCCTTGACGCAGCGGAAAGCCACGTTAGTTGCAGAAAGCTTCTGGAGGGTGGCGTGGCAGGTTTGGTACAGCGGCTGAAAAAATATAACAAGGCTTTCGCCTTCCAGACGTCTTAGGTGAGTGCATAAGGGACCTTGTGAGTTGTTGTTGTTGTAGTTGTTGTAGTTGTTGTTGTTGTTGTTGTTGTTGTTGTTGTTGTTGTTGTTGTTGTTGTTGTTGTTGTTGTTGTTGTTTTTCAAGCTCGTGCACGTTTCGGCTATGTTCGCCGAGCGCTGTTACAGGTGTTGTAAACGCAAGTGCCGCGTGTCTACACTACTGCTATAGATGGGCTGGTTAGCCGTCCTGTTCCCTACAAAATTACACAGAGGAACGACAAATGGGATGGTTTTCGAACACCAAGTACACTATACCCGTTGCCAATGACAAGGAAAAGGCGCGTCAAGTTTTCACCATATGCTTTACTCAGTCGGAGCTATGTCGTCATTCTTCGAAGTGCAAGGTTACTGTGATGCCGGTCTTTGACGATAATGATGGCCGAGAACCACTGGATGTTGCATTTCAAGATCTGTCCACTTCCTATGCGATTGTCCTCATTACAGCTCCCAGAGGCAACAAGCTTTCGCCAACGTTAGCAAGGCTCGATGACCGGCCGCTTTCCGAGCAGTCAATTTTGGAGTACAGGAACATTCGAGCTTCAAACCAGAAAGCGACAGAAGGCGCTGCTGAGGTTTCTGCGGTCAACCGGACTTGCCAAACGGCTATGACACTCCCGTGCGTGAGTGTGTGCGCGTTTTCTTTCCTTTTTTTTTTTTTCATCACTTCCTCTTTTCTTTTTCCCTCCTTACCTTTCTATCCCCCCCCTTACCCCTTCCCCAGTGCAGAGTAGCAAACCGGAAATTTTCTCGTGGTTAACTTCCCTGCCTTTCACTAAACTTTTCTCTCTCTCTTTCTCTCCCATTTTCACCGCCGGAAAGGCGGGGAACCAATGGCACACCTTTGTGAGAAGCACGGCATTGTTTCATTTCCATTTTTGCATCCACTGTGAAGCTTTTCTCTCAGACCCGACCAAAAAAAAGGGGGGGGGGCGCAGCGGTGATACTTTGCCACCCTAATGAAGAACCATTCGCACTCCAATGGGCTTTCTCACTTTTCTTTATCGGAATCTTAAAGCGTACAGTAATGTCACAAACGAGCGCTTAGTTAAGCGCGCGTCGCCGATTTCAAACGGCGGCGTGAAATCCAGGCGCCGGTCTGCCGCGATGGAGCGGGCGCAACGAAGAAACAAGCATCAAAGGACACCGCGAATATTTCGGTTGAACGATGGGACCAGAATTACCTTTTACTGGTACAAAAAGTAAATACCAACTGGAGTTTCTAGCCCCTGTTTGATAAACTAATTTCCTTGTCACATTAGCGGAAACCACAATGCTTTATTATAAGCGGCACCGCAGCTGAAGTAAGCATTGACCAATTACTAAGCAGTAATAAACAAACGGCAGTCAACATCGCACAAAGCTTGAAAACTCAGGCACGTGTTGCATCCCGTTTACATTGCGTTGTGCTTCTTTCCCTTCAATTATGCAGCGAAACACCGTGTTCTTGTTTTTCTATTTGTAGATTATAGCACCAAGGCAGGCGAGCGAGTAAGAGCGACTCACCAAAGATGCGAGAAATCCCTGCAGGCATTGCTAGAATGGCAGAAACTTGAGTACGGATTCATGATAAAAAGAAGCTAAGTGTGCAAACATGAACATAAAAGATCAGGACAACACAAACGATTGTGTTGTCTTGATCTCTTATGTTCCTCTTTGCACACCTACCTTCTTTTATCATGAAGGCGTTACCGCTTACTCTGCATTGCAGCGATGGCTAAAGAAACGCTCACTACGGCTCTCAGACTATCATCTGCATTGTTCACGTAGAGGAGCGCATCGTAAAGCGAGGTACAGAGTAACACGCATTCTCATGCATGATGTAGATATCTGCACCCGAGGAATTTAGTTTGGCGCTGTGCGAACAACGCTTGCAAGAACAACGCCACCGCTGCCTATCTCGCAGTATTGTATACAATGAAAAAAAAAACCATAGTATCGCTTACGTTCGTGTTTTTGAACCATCACTGCGCTGCTTTGGCTCATATGTTAGGTGTAGCTTCGCCAAAACACGCGTGTACTGCTTTACCTGAGCGCCGGAAATAAGCGACGCGGTCTTGCATCTGCCAATGCATTCCCTGAACAAAAGATTGCGTTTCCAAAGGCACAGTGTGCGTGCGCCACTAGCGCTGTCTGATGCTTAGTATAACATTGATATGGTGAGCACGATCTGGAGGAAGAAATGCGATGCAGCAGTGGAAAATTGCGTGTAGAAAACTTCCACGGGCGTTGTTTGGAAAGTCTGTATTCAAGCCCGTGCTGTTACGCGCAGACACACGTGGGGTCAGTGATGCTAGCACGTGAGGTAGCCAGCTATAAAGAAATTTCGCAGTCCGAGTTCACTCTTGAATATACCGGTTTGATTTAAGACATGTGAAAAACAATACAAAGACAGAATCTACAGCCCTAAGTCAATTACTGCAGCCTTATTGCTATGAGAGGAAAGGGAACGCAAGGCTTTGTTCAGATTTCAACTTTTCCGTTGAGTACCATTGTGTACCATTGCGTGCTTTTTATATACGTTTATTTTTTTGCATATAATGACGTAAGGGCGGACGAGCCTCAATACATATACTTAACGTGTATTTCGTTCGCTCAGAAATGCTTCGCACTTAATTACAGGCGTATATGTCGCGAGGCATTCTGCCGCCTTGCCGTCTGTCTAAAACATCCAGGAAGTGACGTCATCAATTAAGGAATTAAGTCAAGAGATAAAGTAACCAGGAATAAAATAATTCAATAAAAAAGCAAGTAGAAATTTAAGTGTGGCGATATATTTCAACTTGTTCAAGTATATAAGTTCCCAACGCGCTTTCAGTCTAGTTAGACAAGTCTATTATATTGAAATCGCCGAGCGCAGTGCACCTTCTCGAATTACGAACAAATCGACTAAGATCCTTCGCATAATTACCGATCTTAAGCAAAACACGGGGTAACTGTAAGGTGCCGTTCGTTCGAAACCAGCACTTGAAGTAAGCTGTGAAGGTATTCGGAGTTGGGTGTATGAATGGAGAAGTTCACACCTATAGAATGCGCCCCTTCGGTTCCACGTTGAACAGAAAATCGAAAAAAGGTGGCCCAAGCACCGAGTGACAATCTCGTTTCCAGGGTAGGGTTGCCGTTGGTGGCTACTTTGCGCCAAATTGGCTACTTTTGGACCCCGTTGGCGACGAAAATTTCCAGTTGGCGCCATGACTCTTTTTTAAACTTGTGGTTTTACTTATTCAAAATGGTTTTATTTATTCATCAATAGTAAAGACTCTGTTGATAATACCGTTTCTGTTCTATTTGGCTAGAAATTCGGCGATAATATCAAATGGCATGGCTACTTTGGCTACTTTTGGCGTGAGTTCTGGCGCCTTTTCATGTCCACCCAACGGCAACCCTGCTTGTTTCTCTTACAAGCACTTCCGGTGGAACACTATACTCACGGTATTATGAATACTAAAAAAAAAATGTGTTTTAAAAAATAAAAGTGGTGCAAAATCGACTGTTGTGGTTTAAGAGCTACGTTGAATACCTACGATGTCGGAGCGTAACTTAACTTATAGGGGCAAATTAACTGTCGGAATAATTAATGAAAGTTAACTGAAAGAGTTAATTGAAAAGTTGATCCTCTTCTTGCGAATACCTCGGATCGTTGCGGCATCTAGCGGAACAGGTATGAATCACATTTGTTCTACATTCCTCGATGGTATAATGCTCACTCTCCTTTTTTAATCTCGACTCATTATATTCAGAAAAAAAAGAACTCACAGGGTCCCCTATGCATTCGCCTAAGACGACTCGAAATCAAAAGCAATCTTCTTTTTCATTTCAGTCAATGTATTGATCCTCCTTCGCGTCCTTCCGAAAGCTTCCTGCACCCAACGTGGTTTAAGCCTGGCCTCCAAGACCAGAGGAAATGCAAGCTTTCTGCACCTTACCTGGTTTTACACTGCCTCCGTGATCCGCCCACTTTAGGCCAAGCAACGGTGTCATGTGATAACGTCGTAGTGGCGGCATCATGATGACATCGCAAATGTTAGCTATTTGTGACGTCATGATAACGCCGTATGGCGACATTATCACGTGATTTCTTGCATCCCTCATGTTAACGCCCCCCGACGGTTAATTTTTGCGTTTGATGAAGCATCTAAGGATTTCGCCTTAATACGAAAAAAAATGACTGTATAAATTAAGCACAAAGATAGATTAATGGGCCGTTTGGTGTTCCTGCGACATATTTCAAAAGACAAATTAATACCACGGGGGGAAACAGATATTTATTTTTTTTGTGAAATACGCAATGGCCCTTCAAACACGGATGCAGAAGAAGAGAGAACACGTAAATCTTCCTCGCTTCGTCTGTGGTGACTTCGCTGACGTGACGTCTTCATTCACTGTGGTTTCTAAAATGTAAATGGACAATTCTTGCTCACTAAAGCTTGCCCGCACCCTCACCCTTTTCATTTTTGCCTCGCTCTTTTATACGTAGTTGAATGGCGGGTGACATCAAATATATCAAAACATATGTACCTCCCTTACCGTGAGATAAAGGCGTGGCGCCAATCTCGAAGGCAATACGTCACTGCTAACTTTCTTTTCCTTTCTTTTGTCCCACAAAAGTCGCCAGTGTCTTCCCCAAAGACAGCTATGTAAGTCACAAAAGGTCGCCAGGAAGCCGCATGCATAATGCACTTCCTTTCGCAAACTTACGCTCAAAACTTACGCTGCAGAAAACAACTCTTCAGCGTACGCCAATGGTTGGCAGTAGCTCTCAGATTCATGCATTATGCACGCAAGTTTATGCATGCTTTCTTGATACCTTGAAATCTGGAAGGAAGCAGAAAAGTACTTGATGAAGCAAGGTCTTTCGTTCCTTTTTTTTAAGTTGACTGTAATGTGGAATGACCTGCTCTGTTTGTTTGTTGTTGTTGTTGTTGTTTTATTTATATATGAAAAAAATATGGGAAGGTAGGCTGCGTAAGAGCCGGCTATCCCAACATCATGGTAGTAATATACAAGATACACACAAAGATAAGAACAATAAAAAACAATAAAAGAAGAAAAATAATCAGAAGCACTATGTACATACATATATACAATATAGGGAGTATAACGCATGACAGTCTATGGGTATAGTCCACTTCAAACAGCATGTTAACATCGCGGATAGAGTCCGTACAGGTAATTTTATGCACTTACATCTTGACTATGAGTTATGCACTTATGCACTATGATTATGCACTATGACTATGCTGCTGCTGCTGCTGCTGCTGCTGTTGTTGTTGTTGTTGTTTTGTTTTGTTTTGTTTTGTTTTGTTTTGTTACAGATTTGCTCTGATAAAATTTTCGCTGGGTGTTCCTGCAACGTTCACGCTAACAGTGACAAAAGGCTCGACCGAATCAAAGACATTCGTAAGTTATTTGCAACAAAATTAATGAGTTGGGATTTACTTATACAAAACTGCTAGCCCAAACAGGCTTTAAGCAGGAATTGGGGATACGAGATGCACTAATACATATTATGTCGGAATACATCCTTAAAATACATGTATAAACTCACAATTTAGAAATCCATAAATCTACACAAACACAGATATGGCAGCTCTATGAGGCTGGACCTGCCAGAGCATCCAAGCCGGCCCACACTGAAATTGGAGTTTACAGCTTACGCAAGAACCGCACGTTGTTGAAGGCCCGTTTTTAAAAAAATCTCTAATCACTAATATGCGCTATATTTCAGAGAGGTGTGTAATTAGCACGATTTGTCATGTTTAAATGCGGCACCATATGCTGTGTACAGGATTGAGGAGACAATATTACTGCCTTTAGAAGGTAGAAAACTTCTAACATATGTTTTTTCTTTAGATTTTAAATGTACTTCTAAAAGAAAATGACAAATTCAATAAAAAAAAATGGGTGCTTTCCGTCTCTAGAATTAAAAAAAAAAAACGCCAGGCCTGCGCGAAATGCGCAGCACAGTCCCAGCGAAAGCTGGAAGAGCGGCCTTTCTAGAGCCTTTTTTTTAAACACTCTTGGGGCAACTACTACAAGTACACTTGCATGGTACCTACTCCGCCATAAATCATCATAATTTTTGTGTAGTGGGGAAGCGTCCACTACGTCCACTATGCAAAAGCGTGGTACCCGCTACACACTTGTAACGCATTATATGCACTTCGTTGATGCTGTGGCTGACGACGATGAAAAATTATGCCTCAGGCGCCTCAGGCTTTTGTAATGGGTTGAAGCATTCAACGACACAATCGTTACGCAATTCGCATTGCGTGACGCCTGGTTGTTACTTTACTGTTCTAAAACGCTTTCTTAAACATGTTACGCGATTCCTTACCCCACATGAAGCCTGCATAGGGTTAGTTTGCAACGGAGTTTCAAGTACCGGCGTAGCTCAGTGGTATAGTACTGGCTGCAGCCACGCAGAGGGGCCGGTTTCGATTCCCATTCTGTCCTCGGTATTTATTTATTTAGTTTTTAAGGGCAAAGCACCTTAGGGTCCAGCCTTGTCCGTCGTCTGTCCGTGTGTCCGTCACGGCACAGCACATGCAAGGTATGCAAGGTTTATTTATCTGTATCACGTTCGAAACATTACACGCAGGTTCTTGGCAAACTTTTCAGCGTACTCACAACTATACTACATGTTCCCAAGGCGTATCGTCGGTTGCGTAGAGCGGAGAAGTAAGGTCTACGAAAAGCCATCTCATCAGGCGTACCATTTGCGAGCCAACTGAAGGGGAACCTTGCTTGCTTGAAAAACTTTTATTGCTGGTGCAATAGGAGGAAGTTTGAGGAGGCCCAGAACGGGCCACCCCGTTGTTCTGAAGAATTCCGCCGTTAAATTGGGTCGTCATTTTTTATTTTTGCCGTCTTCTTTTGCAAAGTAGGATGCGTTACCACCTAGCGCCATCGTTTTCGCGCAGCCATTGTCCGAGGGAATGACTGCGCAAATTTCCGTTTCTCTTCCCCTGCTCGCTGTGCGTAATTTGCCTTCGGGGTTTGTTGCAGAATTGCACATTAGCGGTACTGCACTAAGTGATTTGCAGAAAGGCGCGAGAAACGGACAAAAATAAACCTTTGCAGAAGCCATGGACACTGATTGCTACCGCGTGAGAATTTTTAGACAGCACTCGCTTTCTTCGTACACATCTTGAACATTTACTTCTGCAAGAATACACAGTATAAACGACTGAGTACACGTCTGCGCCTATCTGTCAAATTACAGCCGGCGTCACACCTTACAGAAAACTGTATGGCAGGTCCTCTACTGTGAAACCTCAGGAAGTGCACCCAGCGATTCCCGTTCGTGGAGTTCCCTCTGTGCCGTTTACCAAGGGCGTCGATGACGTCAATGTTTGAGGTAAGCATTTAGGGTTTTCCCCGGCACGAGTAGAACCTTGTCAGGGAGATTCGCAAACACGGTGTGCGTCATGTGCGCCACCTTTTGCTGCGCTTTATCGACTTCCTGCCTGTTACGGCAGTTGAGACACGCGTCGTCTCAAGCGAGTTCCGTCAGGTTGTTTGCTCCATCGGATGTAGCAACGCAATGCCGGCGAAGAGTTGGGGAAGCGGCATTCGTTCACTCGGCGAAGCGGTGGCGCCCTCTCTTGCACGGCCCCGAAGTCAGCCGCAGATTTTCGAAGCGTTTTTAGCAATTTTTAGTTAATTATTGCAATTTATTACAGGTTATTTCTGTTAATTATATTATTTTATACCTTGTTCGTTCATTTTAACCCGGTTTTGAACATTGTTAACCTTAGTATGCCTTGTATTACAGTGCTAGATACTTGTATTGAACGATTTACTGTCAGCGTGATCACGCCACATGAGATGCATGAATGGACGACCAGCCGGGCCCCCTAAAGTACTTTGCACGTAAAATTGTGCAGAAACCGTGGACACTGGTTTGTCGCCGCGTGAGAATACTTAAAGTGCGTTCATATTCTGTGTACAGAACTTGAACAGTTACTTTATTGCACAAAAATACACCAATATAAACGACTGATTACACCTATGCAAATATCTCTGAAATCACAGCCGGCGTCACTCGTACAGTAAGCCATCGTTCTGTCACCCTCTAGGGTGCATAATTTATTATATACCTAACGTCATTAGTCTTCATGGTTAAGATCGCATCGATGACAGAAATAAATTTTGTGGCAAGTGCAAACATAACAAGAATACAAACAAAAAACAAACTGCGGGAGGTAACCATTCGTAAGCACTGCTGTCAAACACGCATGCAAATTTTATAGTATTGCTTCCGAAGACTACGATATGGGCATTTTTTAACACTTATCTCAACTTTGGTATAGTTTGAGCACGTTGCCATACACAGCAACGTTACTAGATTACTAGTAACGTTGGTATACAGTACATCTCTAAAATGTAGTTGTTGCGCTATCCAACTATACTTATGCTAAACCAACTCGCCAGGTCTTCAACCGTTATAGTACATTTCTTAACTATCTTACGAGCGTGACTGCTTGTTGCCATGCAACAAACCTGCTCATTTTTAGGAGTAAGCCATTTCTTTTTTGTGGAGCGGCAGACAAAACGAGTGCACTAAAAAAAAAGAATGCTTTTTAATAAATCGTGGTGTCGTCCGGAAAATCCTGCCGTTTTCTCATTCCAGGTGAATGGGTTCCAATACATACGGAGAAATCGCAAACGTTCGCAGAGCTGCTCATTTTCGTTGCAACCTGTAAGAGGTGTTAAAGCGCAGTGTTCTCGCTCTATACATAACGGCAACGAAACGAAACTTCGACAACTGCGATAATCCCACGTTCTAATGCAGCAATCACTGAGAAAGCTTTTTCCCAAAACTTTTTCCCCGGAACTTTTTCCCGTACATGAAGCGGGCACTTAATTTGAGGGAAATTTCGCTTTTATCTCTCTTTCTTTTTTTCCACGCACGTAGCGCTTTGTCATTCCCGCTGTTTCCAATGGAAACCGCGAGAAAGTTCTGATAATTATCGCTCGCAACGATCCCCCATAACGACCAAGTACGGAATGGCTCTGCGAGCGTCAACTTTTCCCGGCGCTCCTGAAAATGTTTTCGTTCCTGTAATGGCAGCGCACGTGCCGAGGAGTTCGTAAGCAGAAGGTGTACCCGGCTGATTTCCGCTGCTTATTTGTCTCATTTTTTACGGTGGGAAAATATATGGCTGTATTGCAAGGTGTTCGACTAATTTTCGCGCAGAGAACTTCGCGCGGATCTCTCTCGAACAACGGGCGAGCGCGTTTCCATTCAGCGCGTCCCGACGGCTTCTACTAGACGCAGAATGATGGAGCAAAATCATTATTCATCCAAACGACCTGAAAGTTTACAGAGCGCTGTTTTTTACAGCGAAACTGCCTAAGACCACGGCCGCTGGATCAAACCTCGTGCGCTTTGATCCAGCGGCCGTGGTAAGACTATGTTGCTAAGCTGTCTAGGACTCTACGACGTGAATAATATTGCTGCAAAAGACCGGACGACTTGCATAAGAAATGAACGTCATACCATTTTTGTACTTTCGAAACGGCGAGGTTTTCTAATGTACTACAGGATTTCATTCTTGAGATTGCCGTTGGGCACCGTCGATGAGATAATATGCATCATGCGCAAGAGAAACACCGGGATTTTTTAGTGTTTGTCTCTTTAGTCGCTCATTACAGCCAATGATGATAGCGCATAAATTCACTCTAGCAACATTCACTGTGCCAGATCCCACGATAGTCACAGCTTCGCTGACTTCTCTCGCGGT
Source organism: Rhipicephalus appendiculatus (assembly GCA_030522465.1). Lineage (NCBI taxonomy): Eukaryota > Metazoa > Arthropoda > Arachnida > Ixodida > Ixodidae > Rhipicephalus > Rhipicephalus appendiculatus. The sequence goes on along the minus strand of JALIZH010029254.1, from coordinate 386,076 downwards.
TGCGGAAGGGCTGTGAATTTTCATTTCTGTTTTACGCGGGTGAATGCACCCGTGCAAACAACTGCGTGAGTTGGGGCCACTCGCGATATTTGAACTCCTACTGAGCGGGGTGCATATTGCCCCACGGCATGTGTGACGTGGCGCTAAGACTTCTATCGAGCAGGAAGTCCTTCCTGAGCCATATTCCCACTGGAATAATGATTTCTAATTTGTAATTCAGCTATATAGTTACAATTACAAATTCAGCTACTTCCCCCTGAGCTCGGCCGCAAAAGTAAAGTCCGCCCCTACCAAATCTCTCGGCCACTCTCTCATCTTTGGCGTGGGAGAGAGAGAAAAAAAGAATATGAATAGAAGAAATGCAGGGACGTTAAACCAGTACTGAGGCTGGTAGGCTACCCTGCCCTGGGGAAGAGGGAGGGGGAAGGAAAATTAAAGAGGAAGAGAGAAAAGTCACTGTTTGAGCCGACGTGGCAGTTCCACGTTTGACATCAGAAACGGCGAATCAGTCCAGTATCCTTGAGAAAACGCAACAGCGCTTTCGTTGCCTCTCGGAACACAAGTAGCTTGGAGGTCGAGCTCTGGGACATACCTGCAGTCGTATGGAACTTAAGAAGTCCGGAGAAGCACCGCCCACATGACCGAAGCACGGCAGCCGATCGCCTCCGCGACTAAAGAAATAGTACCACTCATGCGCTCGGAAATGCTCTGCGGAGGCGGGGCCACCGGCCGTCCGGCTCATGACGTCAGCCTGGAGTGCGTTCCCATTGGCGCAGGCTTGTGTGCATCCGCTTTCAAAAAGAAAATGGCGCGAACTTCTAGAGCTGTATTCGACTATAGAGCGAAAAGGGGGGCCGCCTGGCGTAGCCTAACGGACATCCGACCTGCATAAGCAATGACGAACAAAGTTTTGCCTCACCCACTCTTGCACGTAACGAAAACTTTTCTTATTGATTTTTCGCGCGCACGTTATCCTCTCTAAATTGTTGGCGACAGCGAAAACTGCGAAGTTTCGGGAACGTTTAACCTCTTCGCGACATGCGTCCACGTTTGTGGACATGACTTCTTATGCAAATTACGCAACAGCAAACTGCTCAGTGTCATTCAAAACTCGCGCCTTTATCTCCCAGAGCGTCCTTTACCCATACGTCAAGAGTGAGCAGTAGAAGTCAGCTTTAGCGCCTCGTGCGCAAACAAAATAAAACGGCGGTGGGCAGATGGAGCAGCGCGTGACTCCTTAGGCCTAACTACTAAACGTCTCGCTGTTTTTTTTGTTTTTTTTCCGTACTCTGTAAAGTCACCAAAAGTTCTGGTATTGGTCTTTGGGAGGCATTTCAAAAAAATGTTTTAAAGCACCAAACGCCTTTATTCACATTTGTCGGCGGTTGTTTTTCGCCTTATTTGGAAACTAATGTCCCCGTTTGTGGACATCCATTTTTACCCTTTGAAAATGGAAAGTATTGTCTCAATGTTTTTCTCTTATCCTCTTGTGGAACCACTTGAAATAAGATTTTGCAAACGGCGTCTCTTTTCGCTTGCCTACATGTTTATTCGTTAGTGACGTGAACGAAGCAGCGCTGTCAGAGCTAACCCAATAAAATAACTAGCAAAATCCTTTAAACTTGTCGGTAAGTTACGGAGAAAGAGAGAAAACAACTGAAAGTTACTGGTGTGCCAGAACAACGCAAACGTGGCATCGACGTAAGTCTTCCGCAGTGGCGTAGCCAAGGGGGGGGGGGGGGTGGGGGGGTTCAAACCCCCCCCCCCCCCGAAATTTTTCAATTTTGCTTGCGTATATATACACGCACACATACAAACGCACTCACGAACATACATAAAGTATGGTTGAACCCCCCCCCCCCCCCCCCGAAAACAATTTCTGGCTACGCTCCTGGTCCTCCGTAGTGGTCCTCGCCAACCTCGGAGTTACTCTCATCCGAGCCGCCATACTATCCTTCGCGGACATAAACTGGACGTTAATCGGAGAAATCGGAACATGCGTGCCTGTTGCTGTGACACACGCAAAGGAAGGGACGAAATCTGGCAGCGCAGATGGAACCCTCTGCGTCAACAACCACCGAATGAGAGAGGATTAAGGGATCTCCGTCGAAGGAAGGTGCCGGTAATCTCTCGACACTGCGAGGGTATTTCGACCCGGTGCCAAGATGCGGAGCAAGAAAAGGAGGAGCCCAGAGCAATGGCCGGTGGCCCTGCTCCTAGTGTTGCGATCCCATGCTAAGGTGGATGCTTGTGCAGCGATCGGCATGGAATATTCTGTGCCTGTGAGGTGTGTGTGTGTGTGTGTGTGTGTGTGTGTGTGTGTGTGTGTGTGTGTGTGTGTGTGTGTGTGTGTGTGTGTGTGTGTGTGTGTGTGTGTGTGTGTGTGTGTGTGTGTGTGTGTGTGTGTGTGTGTGTGTGTGTGTGTGTGTGTGTGTGTGTGTGTGTGTGTGTGTGTGTGTGTGTGTGTGTGTGTGTGTGTGTGTGTGTGTGTGTGTGTGTGTGTGTGTGTGTGTGTGTGTGTGTGTGTGTGTGTTGTGTGTGTGTGTGTTTGTGCGTGCGTGCGTGGGTGCGTGCGTGTGCGTTTAAAGAGAGACATGAAGGTGCCGGCCTCATCGGCGATCATTATACTATCGTGGAATAGTAGTGGGATCCAAAAGAGAGTTAGCGTTTCTCTTTAAAGAGAGTCATATACGTGGCAGCAAGTTAGGACTCACCGAAAAAAAGCAACACGTGCTTTTCCTTTTTCCTTTTTCTTAGGGTGTGGCGTGATGGATGTTTTTGTACGTTCGTGTATGTCAGGCTATCAAAAGCGCACGCTGGCAGTGTCGATAAAACTGCAAAGAGCAGGCTATAAATAATAACGAAAAGGGGCAGGCAACCGCACAGTTGCTGGCAAAGTGAAGATTAACTTCTAATACGAAAGCATACTGCTTCAAACCTCCCAATTCACTTAACAACTAATAACTTCATCTGTAGTGTCAAAATAATGTGGACGCGCCAGCCATCTTAACCTTGTTTTTTTTTCCCTCGAAATTTTCTCCCCAACCTGTAATTCTATTTTCCAGCTCAGTGGCTCAGCCTTCGCTTACTGTCCAGATCATCATTGCTCATCTTTGTACTTATTTTCCTGGAACATCGAGAAGAAACAGTTCAATACACATCTCCACTTATGGTGTTCCTCGAAACCGAGAGAAAAACGTGTGAGGAGAAATGCTTCGAAATTTTAACGTTAGAGCTCACCGAAATGTTCGTAGCTCATCATTTTCCTTCGCTCCACTGGCACGGGACCACGATGCACGGGACGAAGGAAATTGATGTCTCATCGGTCGTGTCGTGGCTCTCGGCTGCCAAAAAAAAAAAAAATGTTGGCAAGACGTCCACATCGTCTCAAGATGTGATCGGTTTTCTCTTAAAAACACCATTGCAAAATTAAAGCGTGGGTCTAAATCCTACGCGGTGCAAGGAAACCAGCAATACATTTTTTTATCGTTTCCTATACCTAGTTTAAAATGTTCGTCCTTCTTTTTTTCGCTAAGCATGAAGGACGGTAGGGAACGTCCTGAACGAACCATTTTATTGCGATAGCAATTATATGGGACAATCCCGGTGGATTTCTGCTGTCGCCGTCGCCATCATGTCCCGGATATGTATATGGATGTATATATACAAAAAAGGCACAAAGAAAAACAAATCAGAAGAAAAAATTCCGAAGCACGTGACCGGGGATTCGAACCAGTGACCCCCTGCACCGCAGCACGCTGCTTTAGAGAACTCAACCACGCACCATTCATGTTCTGGGGTAATAACGATGAGCTATTAAGGCGAAAGCCTTTAATGTCTCATACTCCCATCCGTCCGGCGTCCGTCCATCCGTCCGTGTCCGCCCGTCCGTGTCCGCCCGTCCGTGTCCGTCCGTCCATCCGTCCGTCCGTCCGTCCGTCCGTCCGTCCGTCCGAGCCCTGGCATGGAGCCAGGTGGCCGCCGGGGTGCGCAAACGGACGCCGGTCGCGTCGGACTCTACAGCGCTCGCGCTTTGCTTGCGTAGCGTCGCTCTGCCCAGCGTTTGGAATCATTCTGACCGACGCCGTCTCAATGGACACAGGCGTTCGCGGAACACACTTTCGAATTTACAAAGGGTCAGTCAATTTAAGCGCTGGAACGCGGATGGCGTTTGTACGATGCGCAAAGCGCGAGAAAATACGAACGCATGCGAACGGAGGAAGATTAGTCTCGCGTCTCGCTGATTAAACAAGAAAACACGCACACATTCGGTTTGTGTGTTATCCCACTGAGAGTGTAAAAGAAAAAAAGACATGGTATAGTCAGTCGAATGGCCACACGCTTTCGCCGTACTCACTTTGGAATGTACAAAGTGTTCTTCAGATTTTAGGGGCGAAGCTCCTTAGGGTGTGGGTCTGTCCCTCCTCTGTAGTATGTAGTAGTAGTAGTAGTAGTAGGTATCCACGTATAGTGGGATGTATCCACTCCACGTGATAAAGATGACGATGACGCCTGATGACCATGAAGAATAAGCGCGTTCCAGTATAGTGGGATGTAACCACTACACGTGATAACGATGACGATGACGCTGATGACCATGAAGTATAAGCACGTTCCAGACCACACATTCTCTTTCTGCCATGGATGAAAACGATCGTGAACGCGCTCTCGCCCTCGAAAGGCAAAACGGCAACGCCGACAACAAACGTTCCCCTGAGCTTTACGTCATATATGAGGACCCCCGCGTTTGTGTGTCAGTTCTTTGTATGATGATCGAGTGGGCAAAATTTACGGGGATTGGCGGTTTACCAGATTACCTCCGGAGCTTCGCCCACTCATCATCATTCACTTCGTGAATATGGTGTGATTTTTTTTATATACACCGCTTACCGTTGGCGGTACGCAGATCTCGAAGGAGCTTGAACGTGTTTTCTACCACGCAACGCTCCTACATTTTGTTTCAATTTGAAAACTGCCGTTGAGACGCGCACAAAAAAAATTGCCCCTTTCTGTATTCACTCGTGATATGGAACGAAAAAAAAAAAAAAGAAAAGAACGCCGGGAACACCTTGGGCCAGACGCCACCGCGTGGTAGGAAACGCAGAGGGGTCACTCCAGGCGCCGCAATTTAAAAGAAAAAGAAATATCTAAGACCGTCGGGTTCGGCATTGTCGACACTTGCAGCGCATTGCTCAAACACAGAGCCGTAACAATTGTGACAGCTGTTAGTCCACGCTTGTCCTGTGTATACCTGCACATTCTTGTCGAGCGTCCTTCTTTGTGCTTCAGCGGTGTGCTACAAGTACCGAGCTGCTTGCCGTTCTTCGTGTGGAATTCCAATTTCTTGCTATCGCATTACTACTTCGCCCTTGCGGCGAAACCGTGATATTTTTCTTTGAGCAACCGCGCAACACTTTTTGAACATGGCCAGAAAATGCTGCACATGTGTTGTCAAGGCTCCTGCGAACATGTCAACCAAACAATGTAGCGCCGCACACAGCATTTAACTCACAATAAAATTGCAATGTCAACTTGAAATCGCTCACTCATCTCTCGACAAATTATGCCATGGACACGGCCATTGGCTGATTTAATTATCGTAAGCTGAATAGTTCCCGCGGTGTCCGCGGGATGCCGCAACGAGTCTCACGTAGGGTGCCTCGATGCGCGCGCCTAGGAGTTCTAGCGCCAGGCTTTGTAGCGCTAGAATTACACGCAATAAATAATTGCAAGGGTGCGCTCATGATCACACTGAAAGTGAGCCACTACTTCAGAAAAAAAAGAAAAGAGAGGGCTGAAGATCATGACGCGCGCTGATGAACGGGCGTACGACAGCTCGCGTAGCGACGATTCCCCTTGTCATTTCCCCTTGGGTAGTCCTCAGCGAGCTAACTGGGACAAAAAAGGAGAAAAAGCGCTTAAATAGTGCTACAAATCCTTGCGACTCCGCTCGTACTTCGCGGATTGTAAACATTTTTGCGGTGGTCGATTTATGATATTGAGGTCATTCGATGATTGCTTGGGAAATTATAGCAAGGCTCCATTAACGATGTTCACATTTTTTAAAAAGAAAATTCGTTCTAATATTTCTCGGTTCTTGCTGCTTCGTATTTCTGGGACTAACTTGGAGATCTGGTAGTCATCCTGTAGCCATTTCCCCTCAAAGCGGTCGCAACATTATTGAAGGACGATGCAACGTACGAGCTATTATATCACACCTGTGAGTTATCGGATAAATTTTATTACAAGATCCGGCTGGTTTGTGGTACGAGCTTGACCGCGCAGGTAGAGGCCGGAAGGCCTTGTCTCCCTGTACCTTCCTTGGCCTGCTGGACAGCACATTTTTGGTGTTCGACCTCCGAGCGGAGAAGCGCTCTGTCCGCCAGCGCTCCCGGAGGGCCTCAGGAGAACTTGTTGATATTTTGGGAAATACCCTTAGTATATGTTTGTATGGAGCTTTTTCTGTTTGACATAGTTTGTATTTGTAATAATCACGTTTATATGAACGCGCGCGCAGGGTCAATAGAATCGATTGAGTTGACTGAATTGAAAAAGACTTCCGAACGAATGAAACGTGTTCTTCCGTTGTTTGACTGCTTAAGTGCAGGCTGCTACGTGCTGTTCATGAATGCAACGCTTTTGCGGAATAAACGCGAGTAAGGAATTTCAAACGTATCTCCTGTTTTCACGTGTTTATATGCACTTGCGCAAGATATCTTCAGTGTCACGGAACGCAAAGAATGTTCCATATTTTACAGCGCGAGAAGACACCACAGAAAGGAAGGCACACAAGACACACGGAGCGCTGACTGACAACTGATATTTTATTGAAACCAGCGAGTCTTTTTGTACCGCTGGTGGCAAGGAGAAACGTGCAAGAAACATGCGCAGATTGAACATTAGTGCCGGCAGAACACAGACATGCGTCAAATTTCACAGTCAAGATATTTGATTTCTTTTTGGGATAATGCTACTGAGGGTGCGCTTATACACATATCTTGCAACTTTGCTATTACATGCGCTTCCTGTATTTCTCTTGTTAGAGCATCACGATGCTTGCCTATCACATTACAATCTCTGTACATCGGTTCACAAGGTTCGCTGTGATTTTCCTCACATCGACAATCTCTGCAGTGTTTGGCCACATGACCACAAGTGGCTACGCGTGCGACATTGTCATGGTGCTCTTTCAGTCTTTGGTTTATGCATCGTCCGGTTTGTCCCACGTACTGTTTCCCACACGACAACGGCAAGGAATAAATCACACCTTTCTTGCACTCGACAAACTGCTTGACATGTCTGACTGAACATCTATGTGATTCACCATTCCTACGGTTAACCTTTTTGCACATGCCAGCCAAGTGGTGTCTTCTCGCGCTGTAAAATATGGAAGCTAAAAACCAACTCGCCCAACATATCGCCTTGTCAAAGAATGTTGCCTCGTTCCCGTTTACAAACTGTCACCAGCACACGCTGATATGAGCCTCAGCCGAATAGGCTAAGGCCGTGATGCAACTTTTGGCGTGATATTTACAAATCCTTTTTCCTGACATTGAGCTCGGCAGTAGCGAGTACACAGTGCTGTCACCAAGTGCAGCGATAATGTCTGCAGCAGGGCTGGGCAAAGATACTTTGAAATTGTATCGCGATACGATACAAGATACTCGGGTAAGAAGTATTGGAGATACAGATACAAGATACTTCCGGAATGAATGTATCCGATACGATACTTTCTAATTGTATCTTAAGATACTTCGATACATTTGTAAATTTGCTATTATAGATCTATAAAATGACGCTGCAAATGCCAGTGCACACAAGTGTTTGCCTAAAAATGTCTTAACTGCGACCAACTTTGTTTATTTCAATGAAATATCTCTTTCAACCCCGAAAGTTATGTTTTTCTTGCTTAATGTATATTAGTTTCATTCCGAAACAAGTTTTTGGCATTTGTTTACATGACACTTTTGTGATTGCAAGAACTTCAATAAGAAGCCTCCGCAAGGTGACACAAATACCGGTACAAAGTCTTACCTTGTCCGTAATCGTATTACCGCTTTCGTCGTACCGCATCACCCTACAGTTGTAGAGCAGCAACAACGCTGGTAGCGATATTTTTGTTAAGCATCATCTGAAGAGGATAACTACCGATTCAGCGCTCACAGTTCACTGAGGACATAAAACTGCAGTGATTTTTCATATCCTGCTTATCAACTTGCGTTCGTTAGCAACATATTCACAACGTACAATCTTTTAGCATTTCCTCTCCGAGAGAAGTTGTGCCGCCCAGAAGCTTTCTAGCACGTGACAAAAAACGTCGCAGGATATCGTTGCTGTTCACATCATTGCAACTTCTAACCCTGCTTACCTGCTTATTTTGTAACAGACACAAAAAACTTTACAGTGACCTAAAAAAGAAAGCGAATATACGTAAGTCAAGTAGCGAGGTGGTTCCACATTAAAAAATTACACTGAATAAGCATGCAGCAAAGAGAGCACTTGTGCTAACAATCAAGTTATCATTAAAAACAAAAAAAAAGCTTCTTGCATAATTTAGCACAAAGAACAAAGATACAGTACGCCAAAATATCATATGTTACGTAAATGCTTGTTCTATTGCATACAGCATTGGCACCGGTGGTGTCACGGTTGTTAGAATCTAATTTGCATATAAGTCAATTTCATAATGTGCAAGTCAAGCTTACATCGACGAGATCTGTCAAATCTCTGCGTGAAAGCAGCGAGACGCAAGCAACCCCATTGTTGCATTTTTGAGACTTTGCAACGAAGCACCACGCAAGACAAACTTCGATAACGACACTATAGACGCATCCGAATTTCAGCAAAAGACGTCGGATGCATTGGAGTACACAGCACAGTACCGTGGCTACAAACAAGGTAGCCACAGTACTGTGCTGCGTACTCTAATGTTGTGTCGGTTCATGGCACCGACACAGCTAAAAAGAAAGAAAACATCGAGAAAAAAATAGTCGCCTGCACGTAGACGTTAATTCACGCACTTGTTTTTGTCGAGATGGCTCGAGCGCCATCACGTGACTCTGCTCCACCAATAGAGACGCGTATAGACCTTATTTCATATGCTCACTGCAGCACTCTGGCGGAAAGACAAAGGAATATAATTGTCGTTAGCTTTAGTGAGGTGGCTTAGTGGCGGCAGTATCAGGTTGAGAAGCAAGTTCAGCTGACGTTTGTTGTTTCGCAGGGTGGCGTTTCTCTAGCAGTATCTTGTATCTTAAGATACACGATACAATATTGAATGTATCGGAAATACAGATACAGATACTCGTTTTGCGAGACGTATCGCGATACAGATACAAGATACCCAAAGAGTATCTAAGATAGTATCTAAGATACATGTATCTTCGATACTGCCCAGCCCTGGTCTGCAGCCTAGAGGTAATTTGCTTCTGATATTCATATTCATCAATAGCGGCACAGAGTGTGTATAAAATGTGTAAGCAAATTTCGTTAATCTTAAAACCAAGCACTACAGTTCTGGCATGGTGTGATTAAGTATGTCTGAAGCACCGTGTAGAGTATTCGTTATGGGTATATCTATGTGACCTTCGTGAGGGCCTTGTGTATCACTCCCCGTCTTTTTCGTCTCTTATTGTTGTCGTTGATTATATACGACAAAAAGCAACATGTGAAGGTAGGCCACGTTAGAGCCGGCAATCCCATCAACATGATAGCAATATTGAAGAAACACTCAAAAACAAGAAAAACTAGAACCAATAAGAAAACTAGGATAAGAAGAAGAAGAAGAAATGAGAAAAATATTCATTTTTTTTTTATTTATATATGAAAAATATGGGAAGGTAGGCTACGTAAGAGCCGGCTATCAGAAGCACTATGTACAGTCGCGCTCAATATGAGTTCCAACCCACTGGCTGTGATTAAAGTGACCCCAAGCCTGAACAGTGACACCGACAAACGTTAAATTCGCTCAGAAAGTACCGCTAATAAAGAGAGTTTAATTCACCAATTTTTTTCTACGTAGGTGCCATTTTGCAGTGTTGGCGCCATTTTGAGTACAGACAGCGTGTTGCAACTCATATTGAGCGCGACTGCACATATACTACGTGTTGTTGTTCTTGTTGTTGTTGTTGTTGTTGTTGTTGTTGTTGTTGTTGTTGTTGTTGTTGTTGTTGTTGTTGTTGTTGTTGTTGTTGTTGTTGTTGTTGTTGTTGTTGTTGTTGTTGTTGTTGTTGTTGTTGTTGTTGTTGTTGTTGTTGTTGTTGTTGTTGTTGTTGTTGTTGTTAAGGGCTACGAACGAACTGAAACACATGACTAATAAATTCAATCGACCCGTTTCCTGCTCTCCAGACTTCTGTACTCATAAAAAAAATTAATATTTCAGACTACCTCCGTTATCATTCACCACACGCAGGTAGGTGCATCCGAAGCGTCTCCTAACCGCAGCCACGAGCCCTTTCTCATCAGCCTCCACCTGGACTCCCAAACGTGCGCCAAACGTACGTGCAAATATCCAGGAAAATCATCACGTAAAAGTATAACGACCGACACGCATTGTTTGAATTGCTTTCAATGATTGTGTGAGAAAAGTTGCGCCGCATTATCCTGTCTTTCATGGCATTCGTGTACCAAGTTATAGAACCACCCACGGAACTTGCGCAAAACTGTTCGCATTACAGCGCTGCACACCGGAAACGCTGCCACGTGCGCCCGTTATTATTATTACGAGGGGCGTGCAGGAAATGTTCCAGAGAGCGCTGCCCGTGATGGCCATAACCGTGCTTCAATGGAGCAGGCCGCAATGGGCGCTTGAGGCATTACCGCTAGGCTGTGCTCGCTGTGGCATGCTTACTGCAATGAGGGCTAGCTATTCTTATTATTATTATTATTAGTAGTAGTAGTAGTAGTAGTAGCAGCAGCAGTAGCGGTAGTAGTAGTAGTAGTAGTAACAGTATTTATTGGCTTGTGCCAGTTCTCAGACCTTACGATTGTTCCGGGGGAAAGATTTATTTATTTATTTATTGATTGATTGATTGATTGATTGATTGATTGATTGATTGATTGATTGATTGATTGATTGATTGATTGATTGATTGATTGATTGATTGATTGATTGATTGATTGAACGAATGACTACCACTCTCCTGCTATGCCTCTATGTGCCTACCACTGCCTCTGTCGCTCAGTTGGGGTGGTAGGTCAAATCAAATTCCAACCTTATGTATCTTTTAAAGCTACAGCTTATCAAGCACAAACGCTAACCCCGTCCATCTCGTACAAACAACAGCAGTTACCATGTTAACGCAAATTGTTTACTTCGTCAGTATATCAGTGAGGCCAATTCAGTTCTTGCTATTTATACTTTAGAATGCGCATAAACGCTTGTATTTGCATGCATTACGCAAACGAGGTCTATCGGAGTGGACGAAAGAGGTGCTTGCGTAGCCCCATTTCGAAACCACGTAGTGCATTGTTTTTGATTCGTTGATATTGGTCGCCCACGGATGCACCACCCAGACAACAAAGTATGTGTTGCTCCGCTCTACGTGCAGAATCATTCCTTCAGTGCTGTAGCTCTGACAGCGTCGCATTCCTACGCCTTCAGTCTCTCATCTTAGCCGTCCTCCACATAGTGCTAGTACTGATATTTCTTTTTCTATTAGCCATGTCCCCGCCCTTCAAGAACTCTGACGCCATGCATCTACAATAATGATTAAAAATAAATCCTCGAACTACTTTTCAAATACCCATCCTGTTGTGACCTCTGCTTCGATGAGCCTTTACTAACAGGTGAAGGTAGAAAACTGAGGTACTGCGCCGACCAAAGTATAAATTTAATGCACACACAAAAAGGACGTCTCGGCTGCCACTCGGTAGTCTTGTTCACAAGTAAGATTTAAACAAAAAAAAACAAGTAAAACTCAATTAAACAACTTTTCACAACAGTTCACAACTAAAAAGTTTTTCATTTTATTTGTGAATGAAGCTCCCGCGTGGGAGTCGAAACGTCCTTTTTCGTGCGTGTATTAAATTTGTGCTTTGTTCGGCGCAGTGCCTCGAGTTTTCAGCCATCGCCATGTATCATACCGACCAGACGGGCTTCCGTCAAACTTTAAACTGCAATCTTCAATAGCCTGAAACTCTGCACTTTGGCCCAAAACTCTGCCACGCATTCATACGCTTCGTGTCGGCATCTCGGCGCCTACTAGGGAAGAAGTAAAGACTTGCATGGTATGTTACGGAAGCGTACCTGCGGGAACACGCTCCGAACGACCACGATGTGTCACGATAAATATGAAAGCCACGACGAAAAGCACTTCCTGTGTCACCCTGGCTGCTATAACACCGCTTGCATGCCTCTCTTCACGAACAGATTTGTCTCTTTTCTCTTCCTTCTAGAAAAGTGGGACGAAATTCTCGAGGACCGTGGTAAATAAACGGCGTCGTGCACGTGCCACGTTGTGTAAGACAAAGAACGCTCAATTCAGTGGCAACAACAGCGGCTTATGGCGGTGCCAGCTGCAGCTGCAGTGGATGAGTGGGAACCATTTAATCTTCATCTTTGCCATACGCCTCCGGTGTTACGCGTCTGATGCACATACTGCGTACAGAGACGAGCACTTTCGCCAAGGAAGGCTTTATTCACTAATCTGTTGCTCCTCTACCAAGCCCTCCTTAGTTTTCTTTCTTGTTTGTCGTCGTCGTCGTCGTCGTTGTTGTTGTCGTTGTCGTTGTTGTTGTTGTTGTTGTTGTTGTTGTTGTTGTTGTTGTTGTTGTTGTTGTTGTTGTTGTTGTTGTTGTTGTTGTTGTTGTTGTTGTTGTTGTTGTTGTTGTTGTTGTTGTTGTTGTTGTTGTTGTTGTTGTTGTTGTTGTTGTTGTACTGACTTTGTTTTTAGGGGCGAAGCTCCTTATGCCGTGGGTCGTGCGTCCCATGTTTGTAGTTGTAGCCACCTGCGTGATGACGATGACGTTGTTATCACGGCACACCACATGGAATGTGGTGTGCCGTGATGACGATGACGATCGCGATGCTATACAACACATGGCATCGGGTTGTGCGTCCCTTGTAGTTTGTAGTACGTAGTAGCCACCTGCGTAACCAGCAGTATCTCCCTGTGTGATGACGATGACGCTGCCATCACGGCACACCACATGGAATGTACCCACTATGCGTCATAACGATGACGCTGATGACGATGACGATCGGGATGCCATACAACACATGGCATCGCGATATGGTCTCACATGCATATCGTTTGACCACATGCAACCAACCACCATCACGTCTTTGATGATGTACCTCCGGAGCTTCGCCCACTCATCATCATTCACTCCGCGGATATGCTGTGATTTTTTTTTGTACACTCTTTTACCTAGTCTATCAGTACTTGCCTAACTAACTTCGTCATGTCGAAAACACCGTTGCAAGTTCGGCCTTTTGGAATTTGTATGAACTTTGCCGAAAGGGATTTAGGTATCGAAATTTTGTCCCGCCAACGAACACCGCCATTTGCCATATTTCTAAGATTTTTTTTGTTCCGCACGCCCACACACGTAGAAACCTCAGAAAATGGTTCGTTGTTACTGACATGCATGGAAGTCCCACTGTGAAGGACCAGTGTTCGAAAGAGCACCGCCTGTAGAGAAAGGAACATGCTCTGAGCCAATACCCATCAGCTATCAAATTTTGCTTCATCGCGTCGGATGCTCCGAATGCGTCGCGGCAGCGAGAAAGAAAAGGCGCCATCACGGCATAAATTGTGACTTCATTCCCAGTCGAATAAAGCAAATCAGTGCAGAGAGAACACGCCGAAGTACTCACCTCATACGCGGCATTTCGAAGCCCTTGCTCAATCTCACGCGTCAGGTGGCAAATGACCTCACCTGCCATTGCAATTACGCAAGAATCATTCGCATGTCTATGCTATCGTATCGGCGACGCTGCCTTATTGCGCAAATCCCAAATTCCAGAGCAGTGCCGGTATGGCCGCTGTTATCTCATACGAAAGTGGACATTTGTTTTTGTTCATTTATTATAGCTGCAAACTCGTGGAATGAAAATACCCCGGCCATTGAGAACTCTCTTTCATTGATTTTACGACATCAGCCTTTCTTGGCGAAAACGATCTGAACGGCTGCTATTACATGGTAGAGGACTAGCGCAATACGTTTTTCTTTTAGTTCTCCTGTTGAACAGTGAACCTTTGACTTGTGTGCTTGTTGGGCCCACTTTTCCTTTTTTTTTTTTTTATTGCTATTGACACCCAAGGTTCTTCTTCTATTTTCAGAAAACTGATCCGTTGCACGTGCAACGCCTCCCTTGCGCGCACCACGCCAGAATGCTCAACATTCGCGATTCTTGTAGATTATTCTAAGCTTGGGCTCACACCTCGAACAGTACAGTTTATTCTGGAATTAACGCGGCCACCAACGAAAGGGCTGGGATCTTTGATGCCACAGATATGGATGCCTACGCGCCTCACCTCTCAACAGATTATTCGACGTCCAACGACTGTGCGCGCTGATATTGCTTTACATTGTTACTGTTTTTCTGGCCCAAGGTATACCTCAATAAAGAGTTCTAACTTTACCGGCTGCGACTGCTTTCTACACCGTCCTAACCAAGTGACACTACTGCGAAACTTAATAGGAACTGAGCTCGATACAATTGCAGGATTGTACGCATTTGGGCTGGTTGGTTTATTATACTACGAGTGGAAAACAGCGCTAAAAAAGACGTGACAAGAAAGGATGCGGGACCACGGCGCTGACTAACAACCAGAATGACTTAACAACCAACATTTTGGTTGTTAGTCATCGCCGTGAACCCGCGTCCTTTCTTGTCCCAGCTTTTTAGCGCTGTTTTTCACTCGTAATCAATGCGATTACCTATAGTGCGAAAACAACGACTCTACAGTTTCGCGTGTAAGAGCGGAATTTTATCGTAGTCATTGTGTTTTGTAATGCAAGGGTAGAAGAAAAGAGCGTAAAATGGGTTCCTTATGCCCTAACTCGACTCGAAGGCGAAGGCCATCTCCTCTTTCCTCTCAGTCGATTCTGTTAAACCCCCGAAAGCTGTCTGCACCCAATGTGGTTTTGCATTGCCTCCGAGAGTGGAGGCATTGGAAGCTTATCTGCAGCACACGTCGTTTTGCAGTGCCTGCAGGATATGCCCACCTTTGACTAAGCACGTTGTCCATGGAATGACGTCATCACATTCGTCAGTGCTTCGAAGCGTTTGCGGCGTGCTCGGGGTGCCTGAATTAATACTATTGATCTGGCACTGTGCTTGCGTCACAGTCACCCATCTCCTACACCCAAAATCCTACAGCGCTTATGGAGACCTTGCTCAGGACAGTTATTTCGAACGCGTACATCATAAGCCGCTTACACCTTTCGTATATTGCTGATTATTGTGTCCCTGGTTTAAAAGCTATGCCTTCTTTCGCAACGTATTTCTGAATAAATAGTTGCGTCACGTACAGTACTGCAAACGAGCTCGAGAAAAAAACATCTATTTACGACATCCCTGTTCATAGCGTTCGCTTCTTGTTACGGGTGTTGTATAATGACATATTTTTAACGGGTGAGATTTTTTTCGAGATGCCAGCAGTGGCGTTGAAACATGCGAGCACTGCTTGCGCAAGATGTACGCGTAAAATGTCATTGCGTAGCGCTTTTTACTGCATAATAGCTTTTTGACGCGACTAAGATAGCTAGCAGTGACGATAAATCATTTAGCAATGTGTGATGCGCACTTTGTTTTTTCAATTGCCCTTAATTTTCGGAAACTACACGTGTATGCCTTCTCGGTATATCGTCAAAATACTTCACACTGTGAGATACGTGACAGTAAATTTATTTGTTTTCTGAAACCGTGGATCCTCATCATGTGACTCGCCACCTTGACACTATTTCAGCTCTGCGAACTTTCAGGTCACTTGAATTTCTAAGACCGAAAATTTCCAGCGTTGGCACAATGTAGTTGCATTTTGGCCGGGAAAAAAAATGAAATCCCGCGTTTTCACTTGCCGAAATCATGCACGAACTGATTACGGTGTAAATTGTGCAGTAGGGGGGGGGGGGGGGTGCTCTAGGATAGTTATAACGTGCAACGAAATCTAAGTATAAGCGTTTTCTTTTTTTTTTTCTTTTTTTTTTTTTGCATTTAGTCGTCGTCGAAGTGGAGACGTCATAGCCGGGAATCGAACCCGTGTCTGAGGGTTTCGCAATGCTACACCTCAACCACGAAGCTACCACAGTGAGTGCATTTCGCCTAATACTGCCAAAGCATGTGAAAGGAATAACGCAATAACAATCCACCTGTCCTTATCACACGCTTTCCTCCAGTGTACACTCTTCATGACCCGTGACATCATCAAATCCGCGGTCCCTCCAAACTTTGGGTCTCCGAAACACGTGTGCTCACTTATAGTGACTAGAGAGAAAGAGACAGTAAGAAGTTGAAAGGCAGGGCGGTTGACCATACGAGCGTCCGGTTTTTAAATGCGAATGCATTTCTTAGCCGCGCTATGTCAGGCGGCGTTGTCCGGCGTTGTCCGCGGAGGAGGAGGATAGGTGCAGTGCTTCGCCGCTCCTTCTCTCGCCGTTCGCTCTCTCTCCTCCCTGCGCCCCACTCTCCCGTCCGCTCGCGCCGCACTCTCGACCGTTCGCTGGCTGGGCGCCTCTCAAGGCGATGTCAGAAGTGGAGAGGAGGAGCGCGCTCTGGCGCGTGAGGGCGCTCGCATCGTGGCAGCTCGGCGGAGCTGCCGCGATAAAAAAAAAAAGAAAAAAAAAACAGGCGCTGCGCCATGCTCCCGACCGGGCTGCAGAAATTAGGCGCCTTTTCCTTCTTCGAACCACAACCATCATATATAAATGGAGTGAAGCGCGCGCGAAATGCATTCGCATTTCCTCACGATTCCCTTCGGGGAGGTGGGGGGCATTTTTTTATCTTGCACTGGTGATAAGGGAATGGGGAGCAGAAAGAGAGAAAGATAGCACTGCGCACACGCAGAAGTACAAACTGTCGCTACTCAATATAAGGACTAACAGTGACACATACCCAGGGACTGATGCGTTGTCTAATGTGTCAGCTTTTGCATATACGTATCTGCTTCGACGCAAGTGAATACTTCACTCTGGTTGGTTGGTTTATCGGGTTTAATGTCGCAAAGCGACTCAGGCTACAAAAGACACCGCAGTGGAGGGCTCTGGGGTTTTTTAACGTGCATGGTCCTGTGGCATTTCGCCTCCACCTAAATGCGACCCCCCGCGGCTGATGTTGAACCCGCGTCTTACAGGTCAGCAGCCGTGCATCATAGTCACTGAGCCAGCGCGGCGGCAAAATAGTTCCAATGCAGTGGATTCAAACATTTCGTTCGTACGCCAATTCGTTCCACTAAACTACCAATATTATCGAGAAATTGCCTACGCACGTCTTCGCACCGACATCACAGCGTAGCTAACACATGAATTATTTAATGCGCCAAGACTTCAAAGTCGGCCCATTACGTAATAGCGGGGGAGGAAATGGAGTTGGTGCCCCAGTTACCAAATGCGTGGCTCCTGGTTTCACCATCAGCTTTTATCTCTTTTGGCGCGGCCACCGTGAGCCTTATCAAAGGAAAACACTCACCGGTATGAAATATTCTTTAATTAACCCGCGTCATACATTACTTTCTCTTAATTAAGAAAAACGCAATCACGTCGACGTCCCGAGCACAGCACGTTTGCAAACAGGTAACAGTGTGAATTGATCGTGCCGGTATATTCGGCGGTGCTGTCACGAACCAATGCGTCATCTACAGCAGAATACACTACGTAACATCTCTCTGTATGTACTTTTGTTTAATCTCTCCTATTAAGTTTGGCAAAACCAGTGACATGACACATCAGTGGTTGCGACAGTTCGTTAACGACTTATAAGCCCATAAATAATATTTTTCCCTGTATTACATTATAACAGTCCTGTCTTCACTTTGTAGGGATAAGCAAAATACAAGAGCAGCACGTGTGGGGGGTATGTGGTTTAATTTATGAACGTCCCAGACCAGGACTGCTCCAAAGACGGTTTCTAGTAGCCGCGGTTCCATAATTTATGATGCTCTTTCACGTGTTGCGATTACGCACCGTCGAAGCTTGGCAGGTAAGATATCGCGCTGCCAAGATCGACGACGCGTGTTCGATTCCCTAAAACAGCACCACATATCGATGGGGGCGAAATGCAAGAGCACCCGTAATTAGATTTAGGCGCACGCTAAAGAAACCCAGGTGGTCGAAATTACTCCTGAGTCTCCCGCTACGGCGTGCTAGATAATCAAATCGGGCTTTTGGAGCGCCAAATTGCAGAAATTGTTAATATTATTCACGTGACCCAATTTCATGAAATGAATAATATTGAGGTGATCGAGAATTAAATTTTGCAGAATTTCCAAATCTGCAAGTGATAAATTTTGACAACTCTTCATACTTAATGGAGTGGTCGCGCACATTACCGCGGATAAACATCGTACATACAGAGTTGAGTGCACTTACATACAACATGACTATCCGACATGTTCATTAAAACAAAATTTGATGGAGAGGAACAATAATGTCCATTACAAACGGCTCATTAAACTTACGCCCATTAAAAAAATTATGGAGAGCGCTCACTGCACTTCTTGATTGTCAGGGTTTGGCCTTGGTCCGAGCACTTTCCTTATTGTGAGCTATAGTGGAAGTCTTGATAGTTTCTTGAATAGTTTTGGCCTGGAAGAACACAAAGACAAAGATCCCCACACAGGACGCTCTTTGTTCGTCTGCGTATGTGCGTTATCCTCATGCTTTTATCTTCTCGCGCTGTTTTTTCTTCACTATGAATCAGAACCACCTAGTCTTCTAGCAGGCCTTAATGATGGTGTAATGTATTCAAACTAAAAATTGATGACACTGATGAAACAGCGAAGCTGATGGCGTTCCGTTCGTCAGGCTAACGCTTTTCTATGTTTTGCAACTTTTTCAGATATGTTGTATGACTGCTCTTTATTAAACACTATTTGTTATGAGCTTGAGCGCCATGATAAAACTTGTTACATTCATAACGTTATGTGTCGTATGTTCCACCATTTCAATACTTCTCTGTTTCACCTGTTGAAGAGCTGAGGAGCACATGGCACCTTGTTTCTGCGCCAACATATATGATAGACAGACAACGAACTTTAATTAACATAACTTAGGCTTTTTTAAAAACACTTTAGTATGATTTGAACCATTCGCCGTCGCACAAAACTGCTTTTTTCATGGCTGTATTAGTGAAGTTTTCTACTTTAACAACGAAGACAGAGTACAGCTTTGTGACGCAACTTGTTGCTCATGCTCGGCCAAGTGAATCACTTCAATTCTTTCTCTCCGATTTCAGTGGCCGCATTCAGGTGGGGACGCAAGTTGAGGACGTGTACCATGCTTTAAGTGCACTTTAAGCAGAACCCAAGCGGTCAAAATTAATTCAGAACCTTTCCGCTACAGCGTCCCCTCATACCAAACCACTGGGAAGCTCAAGACGTGAGGCCCCACGATTTAATTTCGCATCCATATATGTATAGGCGAAGATGTAAAAAATATCAGCAAGCGGGTTTTGCCCGTCTTCACCGAAAGCGAAATCAATAAAAAAGCGAATGCTTAAATACGGAGCTTGGGGGGGACGGGAGGATAATGGCGTTCCTTGGCGCAATATACGGCCTCGGCTGAGAAAGGAATAGGAGAGGATGAATGGGGACCAAGAGAGCTGTCATCGCTTGGTGCGGCCGGACCCAGAGCACCCAGAGGCGAGATGCGACGCGCGAGCGCGCGTGGCGTCTCCCCTCCAGTCCGGCTGCCAAAGTTTTACGTGCACAAAGAAGAAGCGGCACGCTCTGAGCGCGTGCGAGTGCTCCAACAAACCGGCAAGTGACACACGCGGGCGACAGCCCAACCGCGTTCCTCATTCGCGTCTCGTGCTTCAGTTCGCGTGCTTCTGGTCACCTTGCCATTGTCCCGGTGCTGATGGCCTTCACCACTGCAAGGTAAGTTACCTGTCCAGTCCTTTCGCTTAGGACTTCACGGTATTGTACGCAAAATCACGTTGCCGGTGTCGACAAACTATCAGGCTTGCTCTGCCGCAACTCTGTGATAACAGAGAGATAAGGCTTAGCGTTACTTATATACTTCGTGTCATGCATCGAGGGCAACGCTGTAGAGACGCGATACCTTGCAGTAAATGCATTCGTACCAACAAATAGTTCTATGTCTTTTCCCTCCCAGAAAGTGATTTATTTCTTTTTTCTTAGATCGAGTGATGCATGAATATGTTTTATGCCTTCGAAGTTAATACAGTGATACGGCTATCAATGTGTTGTTCCACATCACTTTGCGTTTGGTGTTGTCTGTTTCCGGTATTTCCGTTACAGCCGGTCGCGACGCGTCACGCGCAGGCTTGTGCTTGACTCGCACTAGAATTTACAACTACGAAAGCCGACCACGAGACGTGCGGAGTTATACATTTTGTTGATAGAACTTCTTGCTCAGCTTCCGCAGTGTTGCACCTGATGTGTGAAGCAGAACACCGCATATAGCGCGATCCCTGCCGCGTCTAGCCCGTCATTTGTTACGTAAATGGTTTGTGCGCCGTATAGTGCAGTTATCCAGCTGGCTTACACAACACTGTTAACGTCCTCTCGACCATGACGCAGACGCCGGATGCGACATTTCGCTGCGCGACCATGTTTGCTTGGAACGGTTGCCGCGTTTAACCGAGCGTGTCAGTGCGCGTTGTCGTACGCTACCTTGCTTGCTGAAACGCTCAGTTGTTACGGGTGTTTTTTCTTTCATTGCATGCAGCGCATTCCACGGTGTTTCTCGATGTGTTTCGCGAGCCAGGTGAGTAAAATATGAGACCTCCTCCGCTGCGCCTATGACAGTATGCTTATATCAGTGCAGTTCGCAAGTGTGCAGCGTCAGTCATTGTGCTAAATTGAGTTCTCTTGTTACTTAAGGCGTTTTGTTTTAGCATTATCGTCACATTCCACCGTAAGTTAATCTTCACGACTGCCTCCACTTACACTGTGTGGTCGTAATTTTCATCGATCACTTTCGAGGCTATGACCAGTGACTGTACTATGCATATTCTGCGCAATTAAGCACACATTTTTTTGTTGACCCAAGAAGTTTTAAGATGTCACATCGCATCACACATGCGAAATGCTTCTCCGAAAGTGATAACTGAGGAGAATACTATAATGTGTCGTACTGACGATGATATTTGCATGTAATTTAAAATGTGGCCCAATGATTATTCCTTGTTGCTGCAGGCAATCTTAATTGCTTCCCGCCAACGCCACCCTGAGCTCTACCAACTTTTCTTGGCAATGAAGCGAAGGTTGCAGACAGTAACGTAGCCACTGTCTGCACCACTGTTAGGGGGGGGGGGGGGTTCAAACCCCCCCCCCCGAAATTTTTCAGTTTTGCTTGCGTATATATGCACGCACACATACAAACGCACGCACGAACATACATAAAGTATGGTTTGAACCCCCCCCCCCCCCCCTCGAAAAAAAATTTCTGGCTACGCTACTGGCTGGCAGAACCAGTTTGCGCGAATGCTACTTCTAAGGAATGTAGTCCCACAGTGGTGTCCGTGTTTTCTACATAAGAATTATCAAAAGAACTCTGTTTCCTATAGACAGCACGTAGCACACACACCAGAGACTCGGAGAGATATACTTGTCTTATTTCGCGTTTTTGCACGCGTGAGAAAATCGCGCTTTTTACGTGTGCCTCAAACGCTGAATGGCGTCTACATGTTCAGGTGAGCGTCTGTCTCATTCTGACTCTCCCGATGTGCAACGAACTTTAGCCACATATGCTCGTCTAAGCAGACAAATTAAATGCTATGCAACGCTAAATGCCACGGAGCCATCACTTCCTGCAGTGGTGCGAAACACGTGCCCGGCAAGAATACTTCGCGTAGGAGCGTTTGGTGATCAGGCAGGCGTTCTGAAGCTTCGTCTGAAAGATGAGCTTTAATGGATCTAGAACGGCGTGCAGCGCGCGCGTTTCTATTAATCGCGCTTGCAAAGCCGCGCTCGCGTTTAGCTGAGATAGTGAAAAGCGCTTAACGCTGAAACGCGCTCGTGTCACCACACGTCACGTGAGAACGCCAGCGCCCATGTGTTTGCTCGAAAGTGGATGCTACGGCCAATTTAATTATTACTACATTGTACACCAACGTCACGACCAACGTTGACGGTCTGGTGGTCACAGTGGTTACGGGGCTCGGCTGTTGACCCGAAAGTCACGAACTTGATCCCGGCCGCTGCGGTCGCGTTTCGATGAAGGAAAATGATAGAGGCCCGTGTAATGGTGTGATGTCAGTGCATTGAAAAGAACGCCAAATGGTAAGAATTTCTGGAGCTCTGAACTGCGTCGTGCCCCGTTAACATGCCGTAGTATTGGCATGCATAAAACCCCGTATATTATTATTACTAGCAATGTTAACGGGACCACGACATTTGCGTACAGAAACCGTAAATCTTATCGCTCTTCGGCTGTTACCAGAGAGGTGCCACAAGAGACTTGATTCATGACGAGAACTAGGCTGCTACAGTTTTCACGGGGCTGCGGTGTTGTAGCGGTTACGGTGCTCGGCTGCTGACCCAAAAGGTCGCGGGTTCGATCCCGGCCGCGGCGGTCGCATTTCAATGGAGGCGAAATGGTGGAGGCCCTGTGTGCTGTGCGATGTCAGTGCATGTTAAAGAACACCAGATGGTCAAAATTTCCGGAGCCCTCCACTACGGCGTCTCTCATAATCATATAGTCGTTTTGGGACGTAAAACCCCAGATATTATTATTATTATTATTATTATTATTATTATTATTATTATTATTATTATTATTATTATTATTATTATTATTATTATTATTATTATTATTATTAGAGTTTTCACGGAAGTATCACGCGTTCCGCTTGGTTTTTGTACGCTGTGCACGTCAGACAATGACGCGTACATTCCACTGATTTTTATAAACTTGTGCTTTCTCTTTCCAAGCGTGTTTCGGACATTAAATTGATCATTTTCATCCAGCTATTGCGCTGTATATGTAATTCATAATGGTTGATCATGTTTGCAGACGGTGCCTCGCGGCATTTAGCTAACCTCACGAGCTCGTGTACATCATGGAAAGAAAGGACGCAACATATAACTCCGCAAAAACATTTCAGAGGTCACAGCCACAAATACTAGACAGTTGCACGTAGGGACCACAACTCCAATGGTATATCTGAATAAGTGCCATGATTTAATCTTTTTTCTAGAAATTTGGGAAGGAATGTATATAAGTGGAAAATTGTTCAACGAGAAGTGAAACGCAACCTTGGACTCTATGGTCGGGGCCCTGCGTCGACGGTTACATTGACCTTAGCCAGCTGCCGGGCTTGGCCCAGCCCCCAAATTTGGGAAAGGAGCATTGTGGCTAAGACGCTGTGATGTGTTGCACGCGGCCACATTCGACTATGTCATCAGAATTACCGCGTTTTCTGCAAATTAGGGAGAGTTTATACCCATTTCTTGTGTCCGAGCTGACAAATTCTTGACAGTGAGGAGGAATTTGACACTTTCCGAAATTGCACTCCTGTTAACTTTCATACATACGTCGTACAGTTCAAACCTACATAGCTTTGAACTCAATCGCCAGTTGTCTTTATTTTCTTAAGCTTGGAGTTCGGAGTTGCATGTGAACTCTGCACGCTGTTCGTGAAGCCCTTACTGAGAGAATGCTAACATTAGCTGAAAAGCTGAATAACATAATCGCTGCTCCGGTTGTGTCTGCACATTAAGTTTTATAAGCGATATGTGTAAGCACATTTCGAACACCGCGGCAAACAAAACTATCGCATCACCCACGCAGGCTTTCACCTACTCGAGGAAACATGGAAACGCGGTGTGGACCACGACTCAGTTACTACTACCACTTGCTGCGGCGCACCGTTATCCAGTACCAGGACCCCGTGACGGGGCTGATACCGTCGCAGAAGTACGAGAACCACGCCTGGGTCCGCGACAACGTCTACTGCGCCCTCGGCATCTGGTCCCTCTCGCTCGCTTACCGCAAGCACACCGAGCTGGACGACGACCGCGCTCGCACCTACGAGCTGGAGCGGTGCTGCGTCAAGCTCATGCGAGGTTTGCTCGTGGCCATGATGCAGCAGATGGACAAGGTCGAGCGCTTCAAGGAGACGCGGAGCCCGCTGGACTGCCTGCACGCCAAGTACAACTCGATCTCGGGGTTGACCTGCGTCGGCGACGAAGAGTGGGGACACTTGCAGCTGGACGCGACGTCGCTGTTTCTGCTAGCCCTCGCCCAGATCACGGCGTCGGGCCTGAACGTCGTATACAACCTCGATGAGGTGGCCTTCGTGCAGAACCTTGTCTTCTACATCGAGGACGCGTACTGCACGCCGGATTACGGCATCTGGGAGCGAGGGGACAAGACGAACTGCGGCATACGCGAGCTCAACTCCAGCTCCGTGGGTCTGGCCAAGGCGGCGCTTGAGGCGCTCAACGAGCTCGACCTGTTCGGCGGCCGCGGCTGTCAGTCGTCGGTGGTGAACGTTCTGCCGGACGAGGCGCAGGAGTGCGACGCCGTGCTCACGTCCATGCTGCCGCGCGAGTCCAGCTCCAAGGAAGTGGACGCGGCGCTTCTGTCGACCATCAGCTTCCCGGCGTTCGCCGTCACGGACGTCGAACTCATCGAGCTCACGCGCAACACAATCGTCGACAAGCTGAACGGCCAGTACGGCATGAAGCGGTTCCTGCGCGACGGCTACAAGACCGCGCGGGAGGACAAGAACCGACTCTACTACGAGCCGTGGGAGTTGCAGGGCTTCGAGAACATCGAGTGCGAGTGGCCGCTCTTCTACTGTTACATGATGATCGACGCCTCGTACAGGGGAGACCGCAACGCGATGGACGAGTACAGCGAAATGCTGGAGCGCATCTGCATCCGCACCGACGAAGGCCTGCGCCTGGTGCCGGAGATGTACGCCGTGCAAGCGGACAGGGTCAACAAGGAGGCACAGACGCCGCACAGCCAGCCTCGTCTGCCCATCGGACAGATTCCGTTCCTGTGGGCGCAGTCGCTGTACGTCCTGGCCCACCTCCTGCACGAAGAGTTCATCAGTCCGGGGGAGTTGGATCCTCTCAACCGACGCCTGGGCTTGATCAAGAGTCCCGATGTCGTTGTTCAGGTGAGGGTTTTCTATACATACCGGGGCAAAATTGATTTGCAGCAGGCTCGTCTCGCAAAAAGACATTCATCACGAAAGGTTGAGGGGCGTATCAATGCACACAAGTTTAGGTAGTACACTCTAGTTTAGGATCATATGCAACGCAGCGCCAAAGTTAACACGTACAAGAGTGAGGAAAGCAACGGGCACGCGCGCAGGTGTTGATTCAGTTGCTTAATTTATTGAGCTACTGAAATAAACAACTACTCAGACCAACTCAGACAGCGCCCGGCTGTCGCAAAAGGCTAGCTGGACTTGTTTCGTATCGAGACAGCTCCTACATCTACATTTCTCCGTGATGCTGTCACGATAAATTGAACGTTTGACTCGACTGGAAACCCGCGAGCATGGCGAAAGCGTTGTGCTGACTTTGGAGGTGCGCTTCTAGAAAAAGTGAGCAGAGTCCTTACACTACAGTATGGCCACATTGTGCGTCATAATTCACGAATTACTCTATCTGGCAAAAAAAAATGTGCCACTTCTATAAATTACCACAGTGTCAGGATACGGTGACATGGTCATCGACCCAATGACTAATGGTCACTTCTCGGTGGGCCATCTAACGAAAGAATTCTCGGGTGTGACGGGTCAAAACCGCGATCAGATTATGAAGTGCGCCATAGTGTACTCCGGAATAGTTTCAAACACAGAGGGTCTCTGGTTCGATCCCGCGTTTCGGCGTCAACAAATGTTACGACTTCATATTGTAATGCGCTCCCATGTAGGACAATGACCGAAGAAAACGAAAAACGACACAGGTTTTCTTCGGTCCTTGTCCTACATGGGCGCGCATTACGAGATCAAGTCGTATGAACCAGCCCCCGCTGCAACCTTATTAAATGTTGCGAAATGACTGGTTCCCCAGATGTTAAAGAGAGACGTCCGTTCATGGCCGATACGGAGGTCAACTGCCGAACCACTCACTTGCGCGCAACCCCCGTGCTTTCGATCCCGCCTCCACGCCCTCATTTTCGAGGACACGCTGAAGATTGCTCCGATCCTTTACCAGAGGGCTATTTAACGTTTACCTAAGTCTAATTACACAGGTGTTCTTGCATTTCATCCCCATTGAAGCGAAACTAGAATTTAAAACGGCGTACGAGACAGAAGACCAGTAAACGAAGCTATAGGACAAACAAAACAGCGTGTATCGATTCAGCATGATCGAGCTTAGCGGCATGAACAGAAGGATAAAGTCGTAACATCTCGTTGTCAAATCGTAGCAAATGATGTAATTCTAAAGAAGTGGTTTAACTTGTTGATGGGCAATGCTACTAAAGAAATTATTATAACACTGTTATGGAGAGCGAAAGGAGCACTTGTTTTTTTGCCCGGACTAGTCCACAGTATCATTACAAATGCAGCTGGTGATCGCCAATTAGCCGATTTCAATTTCTGTTGCGGGATTTGTTTGTTTTTATTTTAAATAATGGGGTACGCAACGCGTTGTCAGAGCGTTTTGCTTATAAATTCCAGTTGCCTCAATCTGCGGCGTGAGAGTTAATGGCAGAATATAATCAACTTATTTTTCAGAGACAAGAGAAATAAAACTTGACAGAGAGCTCGCTCCAGGGGCGTAGCCAGAAATTTTTTGCGGGGGGGGGGGGCACCTTCTTGATTTCGGGGAGGGCACATCATTTAAATGGTCATTTTTCGCTCTGTCTGCCATGGCGGAAAAAAAAATTCGGGGGGGGGGGGGGGAGGCACGTGCCCGGTGTGCCACCCCCTGGCTACGCCACTGGCTCGTTCTCTTGGATACTAATGAGCGCACATGTTATTCCGTCTTTCGCGCTCCTCCTCCTTCTTTCAAAACCACATCACACTGCTTGGAGACAAGATGATGACGGGTACATTTTATATATGTTTATACGCGCAGGTTGTACTGCTGGTCGAAAATTCTGAGTTGTGGGAGAAGTACTACAGCATATGCCCCGACATACAAATGCTGAGTGACGTGAAATTGATCGAGATACACCCGGCCAGAGTTTTGGGCAAACTGTACACCTACCTGGGGCGCAGTAGAAAGTTGGGACCTCTCCGGACGACAGTGCAGTGATGTGGGCCTGCTGGCCACGAGTAAGCTTTACAGCCTCCAGGACCAACTGTTCCTGTTCGCGCCCCAGAACCTGGACAGCGAGGAGTTCCACCTCGTCAACGACGTCGACCTGTTCGTCAGCACGCTGCGCTCGAACATCGCGGTGCTTCGCTCTCAATGGCACATTTTGGGTCGACCCATCATGGTCGTAATCCTTAGGCAGCGACAACTGCTCCACAACGAGCCGCCGCCCTCGCTGAGGCAGACCATCCAGGAAGCTGCGCTGCGGATACATCAACGGCACGCGCGTCGTCTTGGGAAGGCTCGGGGACTTCCTGAGCACCTCGTGCATCGCCAGCCTCGACTTCCTGGGCAACTTCGAGGACGGAGAACCGGAGGTCCTGCCGGCCCCCCGTCCAGCACTACTTGGACCACGACGTCCGCCAACCGGCCACCATGCGCACCGGTTACGTGCGAAGCCACATATTTTCGCGTAGCCCATCGGTCGGCGGCTCGCCACGCCGCAGATCTGTGTTCACGGGTATCATTCGGCGTAGCCGTTCCCTCGGCGGGACGGAGCACCCGACACCCGAGAGCGAACACGCCGGTGTGACGACGCCGGCGGCGGCTGACGAAGCCAACGTGCCTCCTGCGCTCATGTCTGGGCGCAGCTCGATCGAGGAATCGCTGGTGCCGCTTCCGCCGCACAAGAGCATCTCCGAGCTGCATCTGGACCAGGTGGCGGAGCAGGAGCTTCTGGTTACGCTGAGTCAAACCGATTCGCTCGAGGAACAGGGAGACATCCTCCACTACCTGGCAGTGCGAAAAGGGGCTGTCCTGGGACACCGGCCTCGGCCAGCCGCACTCGAAGATCACCGTCCGCGACCTTTTTCAGGAGTTCTACGAGCACGCGGTGGACGAGCGCAAGTGGGCGCTCGTGCGCCACTTTGCCAGCGCGCTCGGCAAGCGGGTCGCAGACCTGGCCAAATCCGTCACGGACCTACTCGTGCGCCAGAAACAGGTCACCGTGGGCATGCCTCCGCACAGTGAGGTAGTGATCACGCGGCCCCTGACCACCAAGGAGCTGCGCAAGATCATTGCGCGCGCTCACAAGGGCGACCAGAGCACGGCCATGCTTACGCAAGAGCTGCTCGCCTACCTGGCCATGTTCATCCGTGCAAGCCCACACCTGTTCCGCGAGATGCAGCGCCTGCGTGTTGGCCTCATCATACAGGTACGTGGTGCGCTTGTATGCCAGCAGCTGATGAAAAATTCTTGGAACAGGGCTGTCACTGGAGCCTACGTTTTCTTTAAGTGGTATTCTCCAAGGCGGCAACCCGCTGACTTGAAGGAGGCAAGACCACTTATCCAAGCGCTGGCTTCAGAGACACGAGGATTTCTAAGTGCGTAGCACTTTGGGGGCCCGGCTGGTCGTTCATCTACTTTCTCATGTCGCTTGGTCACGTAGAACAACATTAGTGTAGGAGTTAGCGTGGGATTTAGATCTACACCAGGGTCCACACAAGAACGACATTAGTGCAGGAACTACACCAAGACCTTCACGAGAACTACATTAGCGCTACGTTAACTACAGAATTAGCGCTACATTAAGCGCTGGATTTAGAGTTTTTTCATCAGTTCAAGCCCCCATTTTCTCCTGAACCAGCAGACTTCTTGTGATTAACCATCCAGCTATGACCTTTGTGGAGTAGGTAATGTCGGCGCGATAGTTTGAGCGCTAGCTAAGAGATTCCTTCTGACACAATCGAGCGAAAGCTTAAGGACAACCTCGGACGTTATAGCACTCGGTAATCTCGATCAGAAATAAAACCAAGATTAATCTAACAATGATATCCCGATCTTTTCCTGTCTCGCGAATTTTTGAGAGTCTGAGTGACGTGCAGCGTACGTTATTACCAGGAGAGGTGACATCCTGGCATTGAATGCGGAAGAAAATAACTTGAACCAACCGAATTATCCTCACGATATATCCGAGCTCAACCGTGATTTAAGCATGTTTCCTGAAGACGGGAGAGCCGGAAAGAGCGAGAGAGAAAGAATTCCACTAATACCACCGGCTTTTGGGACTATACTCCGTCTCACTCGCCAAGTGCATTGCTTCTTACAGTAGATGTGTTTGCATTAAAAAATATTTTAATGTTTTAAATGCGATGATGTTTAGTACCTTACAAGGAAAACCGTTATACAGCTGGATGGTTCAGCGCTTTGTTAGGTGTTTCACTCGCAGGCTGGCGCGAGGCATCCCGCGAAGGCTCGTGCGAGCTTTCGAGACGACGAAAACCGAGCACGAGACGTGCGGCGTTACACATTTTGCTAACTGAACTTCTTGCATAGCTTCCACCGCGGTGCATCTTGCCTGTGAAAAGGAGTATATCAACTCGTTCGCTCGAGTTGCCAGCGCATCTTCATGTCGTCATTGTTCGTGTCGCGCGTAACAAGGTTGCTATGGTAACCCATGGTTTTCATCTCTCTCTCTCTCTCGCTCGTTCTTTATAACAAAAATATGGTCGGTGTTAGCCATGGCGCGGAGAATGGGAGAGACATCTTTATTAAAATGAGGATGCTTGGCTGCTGATTACTGTAGGTGGAGTGGAACCCTGCAGTGGGACCCTTGTCCAGGGCCTCACTGGCTATTGCGACTCTCCGGCCCTGCTTAAGGGTCGCAAATTGCCTTGTACGTTGAGTGTTGTCAGTGTCGGGTTTCGTCGCAAGACGAACATTTGTCGATGTGCTGTTCAGGAAAAGTTGTGTTTCTTTTCTTTGCTGTAAGCCTAATACCGGAATAAAATCTCGCCATCATCGTCGTCGTCGTCGTTGTTGTTGTTGTTGTTGTCGTTGTTCTTGTTGTTGTTTTTGTTGTTGTTGTTGTTGATGATGATGACAACGACGACTATGCGTAGGTAATGGTGGGTGAGATAGCCCGCACGTCCCGTCTTCCCGTTGACGAGGCAGCCGACACCCTTCTGGGCCTGAGCCCGTTCCAGATGCAGTCGCTGCTCCTGGACATCCTCAGCGGCAAGGAGCGCGAGGAAGATCAGGGCATGCACGTCACCTCCATCAGCACCCCGGGCATGATCTCGCCCAGGCGCTCCGTGGCCGACGCGTTCGTGCTCAGCGACGTGGAAGAGTCGTCTCTCCTTTCCGAAACACAGGTGAGCCACGAAAGGCAGCACGCTTGCCAATCACGACCACGCGTGTGTAACGTGAGCGTCGATCGAGGAATAGCCACGACTAAGCAAACTATTCTGCCTTGGTGACCCTCAGAATGCGGGATTGTTGGCGGGTGACTTCATCTGCAAAGCTTTATTGATATTGCGAGCAGTAACGCGGACTCGATAAGCCAGGGAGGGAGACACTCTGCATCTGATAAGTTTCTTCCTAATCACTCTAGGAAAGAAAAAAAATAGGCAGATCCCACGTAACATGGGAGTCGATGTTATGCGAAGCATGCGGAGTGAAGGTGACTGCGGTTTAACTTTTTATTGATCGAAACTTTACGAAATGATGCTAAAGATGTACAAATGTTGTACATTCGCACAGGCATCAGTTGAATAGTCGCATATGTTTTATATAACCAGATGTTTACAGTTGCGTAACGATGCCAACAGCAACATGGGTATTAACAACACCAGAAGCGGTAAGCTGATATGTAGCGCTTTTGCTTACAAGGATGGTAGCCCTGGATTGTGCTACGTAGACCAACTTCAGTGGATGGCGCTTAAGTATACAACTGACGTTTCACCAACATTGCGCCTGCATAGAGTATTTTTCCAAAGCAGTTTCGAGACCTGGCGTGGCTCTGCGGTCGAATGGATTGCCACGCAGAATGCTTGGGTTCGATTCCTGCCGAGACCCTGACATTTATTCTTTGCGTTCGTCGGGTCAACGCTGCCGATGTCAGTTTTCCTTAACGCCCTCGCATTTAAATTACCAATGTCTGTTCTCGCCGTTCCTGGGAAGACATAAACTGTCAATCACCTGTGGCACATACCCGCATACCTGTGGCACCCCCCCTCCCCGTGGTATATAGGTATGTGCAACACGTGTCTGGGGGAAAGGGCTTGACGACGTAGGCGACGGGATTGTCACATTATTCATATCATGACCAGCGAGTCATATTTGTCAAGGCATCTTACCCTCCCATAAAAATTTTGTTTTACCCCAAGTTAAGGGGGGTCATCATGAGATCACCCAAACTGTCAATCACCTGTCACCACGACCCTCTCGTTGAGGCTGCGTGAGGCTCTGCGGAGCTCCGCTCTCGGTGAACAAATATGAGCGACCCAGCACGCCCGTGAGGTGGCGTATAGAACCAAGCCCCTGACGTGCCCTCAAGGGAGGCACAGGCCCGGCCACCTAAACTTGCTAGTTTCTGCGAATAAAGTTCATTCCTCCTCCTCCGCCTGTTGCGCATACCCTCATACCGCGGTATACGGGTATGTGCCACACGTGTCTGGAGCAAAGGGTTTGAGGACGTACGTGACGGGATTTTTATGTTATTCATGTTATGCCCTAGCCAGACATATTCGTCAAACCCCCCTTACCCTCCCATACTAATTTTGGTGTACTCCAGGTTAAGGAGGCGACCACGAGAGCACCCAGACGTATGCGGCTAGCTAGATCGATAGAACGATAAATAGATAGATATATATTAAGTGCCTGCAGTTCGCTAAGAAATGCTTCGCATTTCAAAAGTCACTTCTTTCGCGAGTCCTAACTTGCCACGTATTTAAAAGACGCGTTAACTCTCTTTGGAGGTTGTTATACTGCGTTCACTTTGCTTTAGTGAAGATGGTGCTGCGTGAATACATTTGTCACATACTTCTTTTGGTGCGGCATATCAGTTCGGCGGACCGCGAGGTGAGCTATAGCCGTTGGCGCATGCCGAGCTCATTCACACAATGTACGCAGGGCCTGTGGATTCGCCGTCGTAGGCTGGACGGCGCTCTGAACCGTGTGCCCGTTGGCTTCTACACGCACGTGTGGTGCATCCTGGAACGCTGCCCCAGCGTCTGGGTGCGCGGATACTGCCTGTCCCAGGCCCTCACCAAGGAGATGACCACCGGAGAGCTCAAGTTCGCCCTGCGCGTCGAGGAGATGCTCAACATGGTCGGTTGATTGCGCACTTCGCGAAACAAAGTCACGACTGCTCTATGTATATACGCAATGAAAAGTCCTTGGAAGACGAGGAGTCACAGGAGCCAACGATTCGAAAAAGCGGGCTTGTCTTTTGCAGGGCTGCAACTTCAAGACAAGTCCGCTTGTCGAAAAGTCGCCTCCGGCGACAGCCCGTGTTCCAACGATTTTGCATTGTCCGCCGTGATGGTAAATGATAATAATCATCATCAGCCTGTCTACGCCCACTGCAGGGCAAAGGCCTCTCCCATGTTTCGCCATTCAACCCGGTCCTGTGCTTTCTGCTGCCACGTTATACCTGCAAACTTCTTAATCTCATCTACCCACCTAATTTTCTGTCTCCCCCCTCACGCGTTTGCCATCTCTTGGAATTCAGTCAGTTACCCTTAATGACCAGCGGTTATCCTGCCGACGTGCTACGTGCCCGGCCCATATCCATTTCTTCTTCTTGATTTCAACTATGATATCCTTAACCCCCGTTAGTTCCCTGACCCACTCTGCTCTCTTCCTGTCTCTTAAGGTTACACCTATCATTTTCCCTTCCATCGCTCGCTGCGTCATCCTCAGTTTAAGTTGAACCCTCTTTGTAAGTCTCCAGGTTTCTGCTCCGTAGGTAAGTACCGGTAAGATGCAGCTGTTATATACTATAATGATAATAATATCTGCGGTTTAACGACCCAAAACCACGATATGATTATGAGAGACGCCGTAGTGGAGGGCTCCGGAAATTTAGACCACCTGGGGTTCTTTAACGTGCACCTGAATCTAAGTACACGGGCCTCAAGCATTTTTGCCTCCATCGAAAATGCAGCCACCGCATGGGGTGGTAAAGCGGTTACGGTGCTCAGCTGCTGACCCGAAGGTCGCGGGTTCATTCCCGACTACGGCGGTAGCACTTCGATGGAGGTGAACGGCTAGAGGCCCGTGTTCTGCGCGATGGCGGTGTACGTTAAAGAACGCCAGATGGTCAAATTTTCCGGAGCCCTCCACTGCGGCGTGCCTCATAATGGTGGTTTTGGCACTTAAAACCGCAGATATTGTGGGCATTTATAATACCAATCCTCTTCATCTGTACATTATCATCATCATAATGGGTTGGTTATGCATCCTCATCGTTGTCGTGTATGAGCATCATCATTGCGGATTCATCGTAGCTCCTGGCTGCCGGGTTCTTGGGCCAAATAAAGGTCGTCTAAACCAAGACCTCATAATATTATTATTAAGAATTTTTCATCACGGTTTCACGGTTTCATCTCCCCCTTGAACTTTTACCGCTGTGTATACGCAGTCATCTATAAACAACGTAACCCGATCGCACAGAGTTCGTGCTATTATAGCTGCTCGCATATTCGACAGCTGCTGTAAGTTGCAACTTGATGGTATGAATTGCGAGCTCTAATGCGGGGTCATATGTTAATAAGAACAGTGCTTTGGTCTTCTGCAATATGTTGCATAATACCCACTTTATCTGAACACCTACGTTCCTTGAAGGGGATATGTGCAAATGTACACAAAACCAAGAAGGCACGACAGCAGCGCTGTTGTTTGCGCCTTCTTCGTCTTGTGTCTTGTCAGAATTTTGCGCTGTTTTTTCCTTGTTATGAGCCGAATAATCGCATCACGGTGTATGCATGGAAATTTCCCAGAGATTAAGTTTTACATATCCTATCCACTCCGGTTGGAGTGCCCTGCTCACAGATCTTCGGAATAAAGCTAAATGACAGTTCACCGTTTCGCCACACCATCCTCTCAGGTGCCGGAGCCCGAGTACCGGCAGCTGCTGGTCGAGGCTCTCATGGTCCTCAGCCTAGCGGTCGAGAACGACACGGTGGCCAAGTTCAACATGCCCATTGACGTCGAGTCCATCGTCCAGCGCGCCAACGGGCTCTTTCTGGAGGACCAGCGCGCCTGCCAGGGCAACGCGACGCTGTGCTGCACGACGGACACGCGAGCCGGGATGCCCTGCCAGAGTTCCGGGGGCATCTGCGAGCACTTCTACGACTCGGCGCCCAGCGGCACGTACGGCACCATGACGTACCTGATGCGATCGGTCGCCTACACGCTGCCCGACGTTAGCATCACCCTGGACTGTGCGCCCTCGTGAACTTGAATTCCTGGACTGCAAGCACTCGTGAAGTTGAATTTATATTGATCATTTACGTATTTCGCACCTTACGATTGTGGATATACGAACGCGCCCGAAGACTAAGGAGCTGGACAGTGCAGCCGTGGTCCACCACCGGCTACACAAACAATAACGTCGTCAGTGGCAGGGTAGGGAGTCATTTGAAATAACTCCCTCCGGATTTCACTTGAGATAATCTAGTTTCATCTGATTCACTTCGTCGGGTTTCGTTTGAAATGAAAACCAAGGACGTGTCATATGTGAACCTTGCGACGATGTGGCTGCTCTTACATTGCTCATTTTGTCTGTTATTTTCGATTAACGCGAAAGCTTTGTGTAAGTTGTTTGCTGCGTCCCCACTGTTACTAAGATTATATAATCAGTTACTTTGTTCAATATAATGTGTTCGCTCCTTCATATCACCCACGCCCCAAGCTGATGCCTCATTTACTTGATGGACTACGGCATGTTCCTTTGGAACGGCATTCCAAGACACCGTTTAATGAGGAATGTTTCCTTTTTTGCCCCACCATTTCGAGATATTTGTACTTGGCATGTTTCCTTCCCGTGGTTCAATTGTATATCGCATAACACACATGTATGTTGTCATACGTATAATGATATTGTAACAATCTCGCTACAAGGATTTTCTATTTAAACGAGTGATGCCAAAAACCATCATCACGTGATTACGTCATCATGGCGTCACAAATCGCACAAATTTGTGGCGTCATTATGACGTCATCGTGACGTCACCTAACGTAACATCTTATGATGGCGTCATTAGACTAATTATTAAAGGGGCGAACTCGTGCCCAAAGCCAAAGAAGCACAGCAGTTCTGAAAGAACCGAAAGTCCGTAGTTCTCACGAGCCACTTCTTCGAACGCCGACGAGCGTTGGCCGCTCGGTCGAAGCTTGTGCGCAAGCAGGGCCGGTAGATACACTGCGGCCAGCCTCACCCGTCGCAACGTTGCCGCCAACTCTTCGCCCGGCTTGCGACACCTGCTTGCACTGAGTGACGGCCAGCTTTTCTGTGGCAATATTCTAAAGAACACAGCTCAACAGTTGCTGTGCAGCCTGCCTACGGTGTCTAAATAACTCCTCTGAAGGGCGAAAAAAAAAATTCGCACTTCTCACTGACCTCCTGTATACCGATTGAGGCCAACATTCACAGAGAGGAAGTCGGGCTGTCGCGTGAAAGCAGCACTGCGGCACATAGCTTTCCAAGTATGCGTCGTTTCCAACTCGCCCACCTCTCCACTTTACTGCAGCTTTCAAGTTCAACACAGATATCTGGCTATATAGTATGTCCCGGATCCGCAAACGAAATGGTGCCCAGCGAAACATTGTGTGAATGTGCACGACTATTCCGCTGCACTCGATAACCACTTGATTGTAAGGGGTGAGGCATAGATGACAGAATTTCTTGAGCATTTTTAAGTGTTCCTCCTACACGAAGAATTAAGACAGCTTCACACTAGTGGTGTCAATCCTGAACGAAGTGCGGAGCTGGACGGCCTCCCTTGTTTCTCTTTATTTTTCTCGTTCCTTCTTGCTCTCTCTTTTTCTCTTTGTTTTCTAGCTCTGCTTTTGTCTGTTTATTTCTCTCTCTCTCTCTCTCTTGCTATTTATTTCTATTTCTCGCTCTATCTTTTTTCCTTTTCTTTCTCTCTCTCTCTCTCTATTCCTCGCTTCCTCTTTCTTAGTATATCATTCTCTTTATTTCTTTCATTCTCTCTCCTCTTTTTCCGTCTAGGCGCTATTTTTTCTTTCTTTTTGCGCCTCTTTCTTTCTATCTCGTTCTCCCTGTATTTATTCCCTTTGTTCCTATTTCTCTCTTTTCGCCTCTTTCTCTCTGTCTCTGTGTACTTGTTCTTTCGCCCATCAGAGTTATTGCATCCCCCCGTTGGGACCAATTGGCGAATGTGTTCTGGGAGAGAAGCAGAAGATGAAGAGGACGAAGAGAGCGCGTGCCGGTTCATTATGATGATAGTTTTCGGTCGGCTCTGCACGGCATAACGAAAATCTTAACAAATACCCTTTCATTGCTTACAAACACAGGCCCTCGACGGCATCCGGCTTTTGTCCACCGATGTGCCCAAGTAGCACCGGTGGACAAGAAGAGCCTTAGCAAGTAGCCCGCTGATTTTCTACACTTTCCTTCCCTTATATAGCAAAATATTTTCAAATAAATGTTATTTTGAGCTACACAAGCATTACAAAAGATTCCCTTGAAGTTTGTGCACCTTCCTTTTATCTGGAAAACTAAAGAGAGACTTTCCTTGTATGCCTGAAACAACTTGAAAACGCGCGTTTGGTTTCGATGTTAGGGACTGATAAATGTGGATACCGGAAGTTTTTTGGGCTACAACGGTTACTGCTACTATCGCAATCTTGAAACCGTCTGTAACACTCGATTGCCTTGGTATCGTCAGTGCTATAGCTGCTTGTACATAGCAGGCCCGTAGCCAGGGGGGGGGGGGGGGGGTGCTAGCCCCCTCCCCCCCCCGCCTCCGAAATTCGGATGGAAGGGGGGTGTTGGGTGTTTTACCAAGAAAAAATAATAATAATGGGTTTTTAATAATAATAATAATAAGGCTTTTAACATGTGCCCCCCTCCCCCCCCCCCCCCCCCCCCGAAAAAAATTCCTGGCTACAGGCCTGGTACATAGGCATCTGCGCCCCTGCAGAAACCACAGAACAATGCAAAGAGCTTGAAGAGAAAACCAACAAAGCAAAAACTTTTTTTTTGCTTTTCTTTTTTTTTTTTCGGCATAGCGTAAACGTCAAAAGCCGGCAGATCCCATGCATCGTGGGAATCTCCTTCACGCGAAGCAGTCAGCGAGTAGAAACCTGTGCCTGATTTTTCGCTTTGGGCTAAGCGTTACGAGACGGCTCGACGTCTTTATGCAGATTTACAAGTTGTGCTCATATCGTAGGGCTTACCAGGCACAACGACTATACTGGCTTGTAAGGGATATTGCTCATCTGAACACACGTTTGAGTAGCGATGCTAGTAAGCTTTATCGCAACGAAGTGCATGCTCACTGTCCGATGATAATGCTGCTGCTTCAACCGCGACAAAAACCACGACCTTGTGGATCGTGTCAGTAATATGCTCGAGCCTGCATGCGAGTTAAACTTCAAAACTAACATCGATCGCTATGCAACGTGGTTTCTCAGTGCTGCTTTTCTTGACCCGGCGCCGACGCCCATGCTCGGTTTTTTTTTTTTTTACTTTAACATTATTTTAATTTTTATATAGTTTACTGCGGTCACAGAAGAAAAGCGAACAAGGAAAAAGGAACACTCTACATAGTCACCGATTCGCAAGTGGCATGTCGGGCTTTCCTAACAGGTCGCGGCATACCAAAAACCTCACATTCTATGCTCTTACGCACATCCAAAGTTGCTTCACACAACAGCCACATCATACACCTGCTCTGCACTCCTGGTCATGCCTCACTGTCGGGTAATGAACGCGCTCATGCGGCCGCTCGAGAACTCACCCTCCGAGCAGCTCCGTGCAGTGAGGCGGCCAACACAGAGCTAGGTTCCCCACTTCTCACATACCACGACGTCACACAGCATTACAAACGCCAACGACAGCGATACCAACTCCCACCAGAGTCCTTCACACGAGAGGAGGCTGTCGCGCTTCGCCGGCTGCAGACCCGAACTTTCCCAAATCTGCACTTCATGCATAACATATACCCTACTCGCTACACCGACACCTGTCCAGGATGTGGCGCTACCCCCCACAACCTTCCACGTCACCGTCGAGTGCACCGCTGCCTACTTCCCTCCCCTCCCACCAATCCTTCGGTCAACCCGTACCTCAGAGCAGTGGGAAGGCACCCTTCGCGACGGCGCTCCCGAGGTCTGTCGGGCTCTCGTTCAGCGGGCCCGGGCTGTCGCAGAGGTTGTCATAGGTGTCCCGGAATAGGGACCCTCCCCGTTTTCTTTATTTTTTTTTTAAATAAAAATGTTTTCATCGGTGAACCTTCACATAATTAACGCATGTGACCACATGAGGTGGTCATATATCTATTCAAATCTGTGCTTGTGTGGCGCGGGCGTTTTTACATATTGCTCCCAAGTTCCAACTCAATGCTACCGCTGCGCCCAGGAAGCGAGCCCACCTCATATGCTCTGCAGCAGAACGCGATCAGCACGTGCTCAACCAAAAGGGCGGATGCAACGTACGTGATACTCCGCAGCAAACATTCTGACCAGGCACGAACGCTGTAAGCAGTGGAATTGAGAACACCAATGAGAAATTCTATTCAGTGTCATCTGCAGCACACGGGCAGAGTGCAACACAGTGAATAAAAAGAAAATGCTAACTGTGACCAGTGACCAGTGCCAATTCAGCATGAAACGAGATGGACAACGCACTAAATTGGCGCGTCACAAATTTGGTTGAGGATATGTTCTGATCCATAGCGAACGAATACTACCGCGAGAATAAGAGTATACGTTGGACATATGTGCGAGAAGGGGCTTGGGCAGAAATTCTCTTCGGGGGGGGGGGGGGGGTCAGGCAAATGGTTATTTAGCGCTTCGTATGCCATGGGGAAACACAATTTCGGGATTTCGGGGAGGGGAGGGGCACGGGCTCGGTGTGCCATCCCCTGGCTACGCCACTGTGTGCGAGTCTTCTCGGACTTCGGCGTTGTCCACGAACTTCAGGCCTGAGGTGGGCCATTCGCCCACTTCCTTGTCTGCGTACTTGTGTTGGGATGACATCCACGAAATGAGCGGTTGCGGCGGTTGAGGCAGTGAACTTATTTTGTATTCTAAAAGTCTCCAGACAGCCATATGAGGAGGTTTTGCGCGATCTCGACACACCTAGTCAACGCGGAACATTGGAAAAGTGTTTCCGGTGTTTCCTTGCTCCATGACGCGAAGAAATCCAGCTAATCCAACTATCCATTTGAGCCTGTACGGACACGAAGCCAAGCCTAGCCCGGCCACTCAAGTCAGCTGGTCGAGCCGGCCGAGCCGATCCGCTTTGTCTGTCCGCGCGTGTCATGGTAGGGATTAGGGTGGACGTGACAATGAAGTTTGCAGTGTTTGTTTCCTGCACGTGCTGCACGATACGTGACAGCCCCTCAAACTGCAGTTTATATCAAGCGCACAACGTGCCCTATTATTACAAGTAGTCAAAGGTAAGTTGGGTTCATGCTGTGAGGTGTGCGCTTTCGCTCAACTACGAGCTTTGAAGGCCGCTCTCTGTTCAAACATATCGTAGTAAAGTGCCGAGGAAATATCTGCGTACAAAATAAGCCTCATTGTGGATGTTGTGGTTTACTTGAGACCGTCATAAGGAAGCGCGTTTATTCGTGCGCTGCATAGCGAGTCGCTGCCGAGATTATGCGTCGCCAGTCCGCTCTTGATTGAGCAATCACTGTGGCTATTTCCGCAGATAGCTGAGCGCGAATGGTGCGTTGACATGCGCTTGTGCTTGTCAAGTTGCTCTACCAAAGCCCTGATTTTCCACCCAGCTTTCTTTTTGCTACTGGCGGTTTTGCTCTCTTTTCTTTTTTTTTTTTTTTAAACTATCCGTTGGAAATGTTCGCTTTCGAATGCATTTCACGCTGTTTTTTTACGCGCATGTGACCACTTGATAATGCATCAAAGTTCACACCGTGATCGCGTCTCTCCTGTGTTTCCCGCGTAAATGTTCGTCGTTTATAACGTATTAACATCGAAACGCAAGTCGGATGACTCTGTATCGTGTGGTGTTTTCTATTTTGACTAGTTATTTCTTATGGATATCCGGTACGCTGAAACTCCAGCCTGTTTTGCCTTTTCTAGAGAGCATAGTACCACTATGTGGCTTTGAAGAAGTGGATGTCTCTTTGCCGGTGGCAGCGGATATGTCTCGGCGCATTTGGTCGTCGGAATAACCCGAGCATGCACCGAAAGTCTTAAAAAATATATAACAATAAAACGAAAGTCGGGTACTTGGGGCATTTAGAGCAAATACTGAGAAACGTGTACTATTGCTGTCTTTAAACATTTCTGCATGTGTTGGCGTGTCACCTTCACTTTAATATCTCACTGACTAGTTCTGAGAACTTTGCCAAATTGAAATGACCAAAACTTGTATGACTATGTAACTAAAAACAGAAGGAAGCACAGATTGAAAGAGGGAAAAGATCTATTATGCAGCATGTGTCTAATTCTTACTTAGACATAGTCGGTCGGCTTGCCATTGCTGGACCAGGTTCACCAGTGCGTGCGTCTGTGGCTTGTGGCCACTACCTCTGCATGTCATGATGTGCAAATATGACTTGTAAATGTGAACACATGCCAAAAGATGCAGGCATGGATCCTGAAATGGTTATCTTAAAGGAGGGTGTAGCTGATGATTTTTTTCTTGCATTCAGAGAATTCTGCCTCAATGCTGTGGTTGTGGGGTTGTCAGCTCTCCAATATAGCAAGGAAAACACTGCTATTTGCAAAATTCTTGTGTTAGTACCACCTTGAGCCACCTTTATCAAAGCACTCTTCCAGAAATCATGGACACCCACTAGTGGAAAAACAAAAAGGCACTTAGCCATGTTCAGTTCAACTACAGTTCAATTTGGAGGGTGTATTTACACATACATTGGTACAAAAGACGAGTTGTTGTACATGTGCTTGGTGTTATATTGATAAACAAGTCTCTCAATATTTGGCACGTCTATGAAGCTTTTTCTTGATACTTGTTTTATTAGATGCTTTGATTCTAGTAGAACCCTAGCACTTTGCCTCTTTCCCATTCAAATTAAATGGCACCAACCAGCCCAAGCAGCTACCCTGTGGCACATTAAGAGGTCTGCCCACCTTAGCTTGTGTACTGTAGGTCATGACCTTGCTGTATGAAGTCTTTAAAGAATTTCCTACATCTGTGATATGTGGGGTTGCTGAACTGACATAGCTCCTAGCTGATTACACTTGGAAGTACGTATGACACCTAAAAGCGAAATTTGCAGATCTATTCTGTGCACCACTGAATCTGCCGATGCAGAAGTGGTCCATATGTTTTACCTCAGGGAAGAATGTCTTTCAATAAGTTCAACACGCTTAAGCTCTTGACAACACAATAGGTCTTACGTGCAGCTTTCTTTGCCTACGTCCCAGGTGTGTGTTTCACACAATGAAGAATTCAGGATAAATTTAGATTAATTATTCGGTGATGGAATTGAAGATCTGATCCACAAGTGAATTATTGATACGGTCACCTTGATTGGGTGTATATGAATGCATAGATACATAGAATGACCCCTTTACCAACTTCCTTAGTACAGTCCAGTGCATTGAGGCAGTTGGCACGATAATCACACCACAAAGCAAAAATTGTAAAAAAATAGCATGCTGTGCTAGATGACGCAGGAGATGGAAAGTTGTGCACTTCAAAGAGAAGCCCATGGAGCCTCATTGTTGTTCATTCACGACCATATTCATGCCCCTCAGTTCTGTAGTTTCGATGAAACAAAAATGGTTGCAGTCTTAAAGCTCTGTTTTTGTATTACAGCTTCCTTAGTGATGGCCAAGGGTTTAAATTGTGTGATTGTATTGTTTTGCAGTCATGGCCGAAGATGGTCGTGAAGCATATTCATTGCTAAAGTAATTGTGGCACACCATTTCGTTGCTGGTTTGCCAAAGCTTCGCTTACACCATTCCCACAATGTGTGGAATGTGCATGGTTTCTTGTATCAAGCACGGCAGAATGCATGAAGTGGCTGTGAAGAAGTGGGTACAGTCTTTTTGTGCCACCTGGATTGTGGAAGTAGAGCACTTTAGCA
Source organism: Rhipicephalus appendiculatus (assembly GCA_030522465.1). Classification (NCBI taxonomy): domain Eukaryota; kingdom Metazoa; phylum Arthropoda; class Arachnida; order Ixodida; family Ixodidae; genus Rhipicephalus; species Rhipicephalus appendiculatus. Next base: position 343,661 of record JALIZH010029254.1, on the reverse strand, counting down.
CAGTTTTAGGTCATCTACTAGAGCACAGTTGTTCCACGCAGCAGTGATGTCACTAGTAGTGCATTTCATTCTGCTCTAGCCAAACTGCTTCCTGTGGCTATTGAAAGCTTAAAGGGACCCTGAAACGGTTTTGATGATTTTGTACAAACACATTGGGCCAGTAGACCAAGTCCTAAGGCTCATTTACAGACTAATTTAAGCTCTCTGCTTACACTGTGTAATTTATTACAACGCTATAAAGCTGCGAACCGCTGCAGATCACGGCGGCTCAGCCCAACGCGTTTTCAACCGCCCCTTGCGAGTACGACATGCAGTGTGGGCACGACGTCATTGGGGCTGCCGGCGACGTCACTGGGGCTGCGGGGTGCACGCACAAAAAAATTGGCTGGCAGGGTGGCGGCACCTGTCGGAGCAGATGTCAACCACTCCGCGATGTGTCTGTTGCCAGACGGCGTGCGTGCTGCCGGGCGCACTGGGCTATGGTCTCTGAGATGCACGCAACCTGTTCGGCGTGCAATCTCGGAGGTGATCACTGGGCGAAGCTCAAATCGTCGAGTGTGCTCACGTGAGCTCTGCGATCGCCAGCGATGCCAGCGTGTCTCATGAGTTGAGGAGGCAAGGCACGGGGTGAGAAGGAGGGTATGATATAATTGTCCGTAGCCGCCTTGGTACACGGCGTGCCGCTAAATTTGTGGTGCCAATGGTTCGATGATGCTCTAGTCTAAACGCTGACAAAGCTTCAAATAACCGTTTCAGGGTCCCTTTAATGTGAAGTAAAACATCCACATTCTTAAAAGTTCAATGCAGGTGCAGCGAGGACAGAAGCTGGTCTTGGTTGCGTTTCTAGTGCTTTAAAAAAAATAGGAGAGGGGGGAAAAACTTGAGACGAAAGATCAAAGAACAGATAGGAAACTGGTTGAATGAATAAACTTTATTTAAAGTGAGTCCGGCAGTTTCCTTCGGGTGAGGTGGGGAGAAGAGGGGAAACTAGTTCCTTCATTTTTTATCTGTCATCTTTTCTTTCCATGCTATAAATGCATGAAATATCTATATCCCAGCTGTCTGCTCTATGCTGGCATGGATGGAAGCTGTGCTATCAGGGCTTGTTTTTGTATTTCGTGCCTATGAAAGTACCGTGGAGAATGTATGAGTCGGCAGGGGTGCTAGCGACTCAACATGCCAGCCTATAGATATAAGCTATACCAGGGTGTGTACAGGTCCTTGAAATCCTTGAAAACCCTTGAATTTTAGAAATGCATTTTCAAGGCTCTTGAAAATCGTGAAATTTTTCCCGTCCTTCAAAATCCTTGAATTTACTGAGAAATACACTCCAAATCGACATTGCGGCCTCCTTAATGTGGTAGATCGACATCAACCTGACAGACTCCCCATTACAGAAACAGTAATTTGGCGCGAGTGCATATATGGTTCCATTTTGAAAACTGCACGGGGAAAAAAAGGTTTCTCTGCGTCAAACTATACAAACGAACGAAGTGAGAGACGCGTAACACTTTTCAGTGCTGGCTCCTTCCCAGTTGCGCTAGAGGTGAAGCTAGTAAAGCTAAAGTGAGCTAAAGTGCAGACTAGACATGTTTGTTATAATTGTAGTATGCATGTATTATAAGTGAAATAAAAATAGGTCCTTGAAAAACCTATGACAGGTCCTGGAAAGTCCTTGAATATCCTTGAATTTTTGCTTTGGAAACCTGTACGAACCCTGCTATACATATGGCAAGCACAAGCAGCTTCTTTAGAACTAAGTGTAAAGCTGTGCATTGTGTTAGCTTTGCTGCACTACATCACCAACCTACTTTTATATATCCAGGCCTAAACTGGGAACAATGAGGAGCAGGAGCAATTCTGGCGTCCGGCTGGACTATTACCAGCGCCTGCTGTACCGCACCATCCTGAACCATCAGGATCCCGTCACTGGGCTGATCCCATCGCAGAAGTACGAGAACCATGCCTGGGTTCGTGACAACGTCTACTGCGTGCTCTCAGTTTGGGGACTGTCAATGGCCTACAAGAAGAATGCGGAGCTTGACGAAGATCGTGCCAAGGCGTACGAGCTGGAGCAAAGCTGCGTCAAGCTTATGCGCGGTCTGCTCATGGCCATGATGAAGCAGAAGGACAAGGTCGAGCGCTTCAAGGAGAGCCAGAGCCCCGTGGACAGCCTTCACGCCAAGTACAGCTCTGTGACGGGTAGCACCTGCGTCAGTGATGGGGAGTGGGGTCACCTGCAGTTGGATGCTACTTCCGTGTACCTTCTGGTGCTGGCACAAATGACGGCTTCGGGACTCCAGATTGTTTTCAGCCTCGACGAGGTGGCATTTGTGCAGAACCTGGTGTTTTACATAGAAAACGCTTACTGCATTCCAGACTATGGCATATGGGAACGGGGTGATAAGACCAACCATGGACTTCCAGAGCTGAATGCCAGCTCTGTGGGGGCTGCCAAGGCCGCCTTGGAGGCCTTGAACGAGCTGGACTTGTTCGGTGGCAGAGGTGGACCACCTTCGGTCATCCACGTGCTTCCAGATGAAGCCCAGAAGTGTGATGCAGTGCTGAACTCAATGTTGCCACGAGAGTCAAGTTCAAAAGAAGTGGGTGCAGCGTTGCTAACTGTGATTGGTTTCCCAGCATTCTCTGTCACTGACCCAGAACTGATTGAGACGACACGTCTGGCTATCATAGAAAAGCTGCAGGGCCACTATGGCTGCAAGAGGTTTCTTCGTGATGGCTACAAGACTGCAAGAGAGGATTCTCGGAGGTTGCACTACGAACCCTGGGAACTGAAAGCATTTGACAACATCGAGTGCGAATGGCCTCTCTTTTTCTGCTACATGATCATAGATGCCTGCTTTCGGGGTGATAGCTGCATGGTGGATGAGTATTCTGAAAAGTTAGAACAACTTATGATAAGAACCGAGGAAGGTCTCAGGCACATACCCGAGATGTATGGTGTACCAGCGGACAAAGTGCATCTAGAATCTGAGACTCCCCACAGTCAGGCCAGGGTGCCAGTCGGGCAGGTCCCATACATGTGGTCTCAGTCTCTATTTATACTGGGTCGTCTTTTGCAGGAAGGGTTCCTTGCACCTGGCGAGTTAGACCCACTGAATCGTCGCCTGTGCTCCTTGAAACGGCCAGAAGTGGTAGTTCAGGTTGTTTTGCTGGCTGAAGATTCCTTCCTCCAGGAAAAGCTCTTGGCTATCTGCGAGGACATTCAAACAGTCAGTGAAGTGTGCCCTTTTGAAGTGCAGCCCGCTCGAGTGTTGGGGGGAACTCTATTCCTATCTAGGCCGAAACCGCAAGCTTGGTCTGAAGGGTCGTCCAACTAAAGATGTGGGCCTGTTGGCCACAAGCAAGGTCTACCTGCTTCAGGACCGACTGTTTGTTTTTTCACCGCAGAACTTGGACAGTGAGGAATTCCACTTGGTGAATGATGTAGATCTCTTTGCAGACACAATTTGTTCAAACATTTCTGTACTGCGATCACACTGGAACATCCTTGGACGACCAACGATGGTTGTGACACTCCAGCAAAGGCAGCTGGTGAACGGGAAGGTTCCACTTAGCCTACGCCAGACAATAAAGAAGTTGTCTAGTGGCTACCTAAATGGCACGAGAGTCTGCTTAGGCAAGCTCGGCGATTTCATCAGCACTTCCTGCATTGCTAGTCTTGACTTCTTGAGGGATTATGAAGATGGGAATCCCGAGAGCTTGCCAACGCAAGTGCGGGACTACCTTGACCGCGAAATGCGGCGCACTTGGCTCAATCGTCCTGGGGCCATCATGCACGACCCTTTGCGAATGGGCATTCCAGGTGCTCGATCCCGAAAATCTGGCATTGCAGGTCTCGTGAAGCGCTCGCGCTCGATCACCAGTCGAGACGGTTTCGACCCGGAGTTCAACACATTCATGCCATCGTATCCCACCACAACTTCTATCACGCCTCGACGCATGTCTCTCGAAGAGCAGGTTCCGCTCCGGGCAATGTCAGAGTTGCACCTCGACCACGTTGCTGAGTGGGAGTTGCTGACAACCCTACGTGAGACTGATTCTCTCGAGGAGCAAGGGGACATTCTTCACTACCTCTCTGTTCACAAAGGCCTCAACTGGGACACGGGACTTGGCCAAGCCTCACTCGGTGGTCACGGTCAAAGACCTGTTTCAGGACTTCTACGAAAGGACCTGCCGAGAGCACAAGTGGGGGGCTGGTGCGACACTTTGCGAGCTGCCTCGGGAAGCGAGTCGAGGATCTGGCCAAGTCGGTGACGGATCTGCTGGTGCGCCAGAAGCAGGTTACGGTCGGCATGCCTCCGCACCACGAGGAGGTCATCACTCGGCCACTGTCAACCAAGGAGCTACGAATCATCATAGCGCGCGCCCACAGGAACGACCAGAGCACGGCCATGCTGACGCAGGAGTTGCTTGCCTATTTAGCCATGTTCATACGGACCGATCCACACCTGTTCAGCGAGATGCTGAGCCTGCGTGTGGGCCTCATCATTCAGGTCATGGCTGCAGAGCTGGCACGTGCCACAAAGTGCTCGGCACGCGACACGGCCGACCTGCTCCTTAATCTCAGCCCCTTTGAGATGAAGTCACTCCTGCAGAACATCCTTGAGTGGCCGAGAGCTGGCTGCCGTCAAGAGCATAACGGCAGTTAGTCCGGGAAGCTTCGCCGCCAAGTGCAGCATTGTGGATACCTTTGTCCATGGAGATGATGAAGATGACCTACAGGTAACGATAAATATAACTATGTATTATATTTACCTATGGTTCCAGTGAGGTGAGCTTAGAAATGCACCAGCGAAAGGAGCCAACATTACTGTAATGGTAGGAGAAAGCAGCACTAATTACAGGAAAAAATCAAGAGTAGCAAAGCACAGGGTTAACAGCTACTGCTATTGCACATAGATTTTGCGGTGCAGTGAGGGCCTTAAGGCAATGGCTAGTAGGCTCGAGCCAAGTAGTGTTCATTTTTGTACATTGCGGCAATGCCACAATGTCACTGCTGCCCTCTTCTCTTTTCCATACTCGTGTTCGAGTCCCCATGACATTGGTATGCAAGATGTGTTGCCCCGGAAGAGAGCAACCAATATGAGCACTTTTCAATGGTGCGTCACAGCAGGCAGTTGTCCCATTGCGTTTTAGCTTCAAAATAAGAAACATTGAAAGTATAGCGGCATATTTTGTCATGCTTGGGATAGCACTATAGGTTTTTGACATGCTTGTTTAATTCTGCAAATTTTATTTTCTAAAGCAGAAAGGTGTTGTGACGTTTTCGTAAATGAAGTGAAATTGTCCTTGTGATGCTAAACAGATTGCCGTAAGTCAGTATATCTCAGCGCACTTGCCTACGAGGTAGCGTAGCTGTAAGTGGTTTATGGAAACTGGCTATGCTACAGAAACAAATGCTGTAATAAATTATTTTTGATTTGATGCTTGCCAATATTTTATGCAGGGTTGATAATAATAATTGTTGGGTTTTAAGATCCCGAAACCGTGATGTGATTATGAGGCACCGTAGTGCAGGGCTCCGAAAGTTTCGACCACCTGGGGTTCTTTAACGTGCACCTAAAGCTTAAGTGCATGGGCCTGATGTATTTTGGCCTCCATCGAAAATGCGGCCGCAGCGGCTCAGATTCGATCACACAACCTTCAGGTCAGCAGTCAAGCACCATAACCACTAGATCGCCGTGGTGGGTTATGCAGGGTTGAGACAGGTTTACACCTTAAAGTATCACTAAAGTGAATCATTCAATCTAAATAATTTAGACTGGTAAGTTATTCTTTGGAAGCTCTACTGCTGTTAATTTTGCTATAATATGTTTATTTATCGAATAAAATATTAGTCAGTTTCATTTTTAAATTTCACACTGAAATCTGCATGTCATTGTCATCATGACGTCATTCTGACCTTGAAACTTCCCGCAGACTCTGGTGCATGCACAAGTGAACCAATGCAGAAGAATGCAAGTGCTGTTGTGCGTGGTAAACCTGAAATCACATAACTGAACCAAAAAGATTAGTTTCCTTCTATGTGAGGCTCTTAGAGGTATCACTAACACACATTTTCCGCTGTCTAATTATGTGGAAGGCATCTCCATAATTTTGCCAGCTAGATTATCATCTCCAAAGCTCTGTACTACAGCATGTTTTGTGATTCCTTTGTTGCTTCATTACAACAAATCTGTTTGATTATTGAGTTCTACGAACTCTCGCCGTTGCAGGTGTCCGACCGCCAGGGGCAGTGGCTGCGCCGCCGGCGCCTCGACGGGGCCCTGAACCGTGTGCCTGTCGGCTTCTACTCGTGTGTGTGGCGCGTGCTGGAGCGCTGTCCGGGGGTCTGGGCCGGCGGCCACTGTCTTCAGCAAACCCTCACCAGGGAGATGACTCCCGGGGAGCTCAAGTTTGCTCTCCGCGTTGAAGACATACTGAACAAGGTTCCTGAGCCTGAGTACAGGCAAATGCTTGTGGAAGCGCTCATGGTGCTGAACCTCATCGTCGAGAACGAAGCTGTGACAAATTTCAGCATGCCCATCGACATTGAGACCATCGTCCAGAGGGCGCACGCCCTTTTTCTTGAGGACCAGCGCGCCTGCCGAGGAAATTCAACGCTGTGCTGTGCGGGCAGCGCGCCCATCATTGCCTGTTGTCGGACGGCGGGGCTGTGTCAGCATTTCCTCGACAGTGCACCCAGTGGCTGCTTTGGAACCATGATGTACCTGGTTCGCTCGGTGGCCTACACACTCCACGACCTCCCACAATCCGTCCTTGAGTGTCCGCTTTCGTGAGGTCCCACTTGACTCAACGCACAAAGACTATGCTTTATCTAGAGAAGGTCACACTGTTAAGTTTGTGTGTACAGTAATGTTCATCTGTCCATTTAGTGTTATGTTGTCTTGTGTACACTGGGTAAACGAATCCAAAGAATTTGTTTTTGCTCTCCGCCTCTGGTCTGTTTACATGCAAATCTTGTATGTCAATCTTGTTTGGCTGCCACCTTGTCTGCGTTGGTGTTTGCCTGTATTTGCCAGTATCAGTGTGTGGCCAGTACCTGCTTGTGCTGTGCACTGCGTGCTGAAGTTCAGTGTCGATCACTGTAATCTGTGTCTCAACCATTTTAGGGAATACCCATGCACGTTATGAAGGTCATGAGCTTTGGATGGCTCATGAGAGGGGTCCCTCGACGAAAAGCCAGTCATCTGATACAAAAAGTCGTGTAACCATCCGCACACCCCAAGATGCCCGTTCACTCCGTCTTAGCGTCATTAGCATCACTAAAAAATTTTGTAAGAAGCGGCATTCACGTGGCTTTGCCTAAGTCATATGACCACATGCATTCCTCAGGGTGTGCAAGGTGCACATTCACTTTTTCTTTGTGGTGTTCATTTGACCCAAAAAATCATGCAGCGTTCACATCACTCAGCCTAAAGTCACATGACCACCTGTACACCTCGTGGCTGGATGCACATTAACTATGCATTAACATCGTCTTTGTGGGGTTGGCATGATATAAAAAGTGTGGTACAATAGCCACACAGGATGGCTTTTGCCTTTGAGTCATTTTAGGTGAATGCGTACGAGACCCTATGAGCTTTTTTTTTACATTGTTTCTTTCATTTCTGCTGCTTTGACCCACTCACCACACCACCTGCCATGTTCTTAAATTATGAAATCAGCGGCACATAACATGTGCACCTTGAGTTGCCTCGAGAGGCATTCGTTATGTTCTTTCCAATTACCTAGACAAAAAAGGCATTGCTGGTGTGTCGTATGCATGAAGCTTCCACTAAATCAGGGCTTTGGATTGGCGTTCTCGCAAGCCATAATCAGCCAAACCAGCTTGAAGATGCTTCAGGTGAGCAGTCATGACTTGCTCATCACCTAGTTCAATAGAAGTCTACTTAAAGAGCTTCTAATTGCTGTAGTATTTTAATATTACTCAGGGTGTTTTAAGGAAAAATTTTCTAATTCAACTGTTTCTCAATCCCTGAAAACGAGAAGATCTATAAATATTGTGCATAGTCTACCTGCTAGAAGTCTGGCTTATAACTCATCTGACACATCCGTCTAATACCATCTTCATAATAGACGACTGTGTATCTGAGGATCTTGTTAATGCAAAACATCTGTTTTCAGTATTTGGCAGGACCTGTAGCAATGACAATATTGAAAAACTGGGAACAGCACATCACCATATTAACTTAGTGCAGTGTTGGTTAAATGTGAAACGTGATGATGCTTCACACAGGGTAAAAGTGCATGAGGTGAAGACAGCGAAGAGGCTTGACACACACGAGCGCTGACCTTGCAACTGTCACTGTCTTCATCATATGCGCTTTCACCCTGTGTCATGCAAAACCAATACACCCATACAGCTACCTCAGTGATGATGCTGCATCACACATTGCCTTTTAAGTGTTGCAAACATGGTGAAAATGGCTAAATAATAGAGACAAATTTGTATGTACTGGCTACCCAAGTGCGAGTCATTCTTATTTAACGACTACAAAAATGTTATGCAGCAGCTGTCTGGCCTCTGCATACCTTGAGGAACTGATGCCCCTGTGCAACAACGTACGCAATGGTTCTTGCATTGGTCGTTCCATCTGCCTCAAGAGTCCAATAACTCATTACTTTCCTTGTACTTGAAATGACAAAAAGTACACTTTTTCAACAACCTTCGAATAACAAATTTTTCAACGGAACATGAAATTTGGTACTTGCACTGTTCAGTTTGGATTATGAATTTTAAATATTAATGTATACTCCCAAACATTACATAAAGACGCGTATAATTCTGTGTAAGCACCAATAGTCTGAGGTGTAAAGTTAAACGTAAATGGTGTCGGTGGGCCATTCAAAGTTGGAGAAAGAAACGCAGTATGTTCTCTCCATGTGTAATTTTCTTCGCTTGTTATGTTATATATGCAAGTAGGCATTAATGCTGAATTTAACTTACTATGCAAACGCCGATACGTAGGAAAAGCTTTATTTGTAATAATGCATTGTTTATGCAGCTATGGCCATGCTTCAGGACAAATGGAATCACCATTATGCCAGTCTTTTAACAATGACACACTGCTTGTTTCAAAACTCGCTTAGACCAGTACCTTGGATGGCACCTAGGCAGGTACTGGGTTTCACATCAAAGTTACTTATGGCTAGAGTCTATACTTCGGTTCATACATCATGTGCAACACCGTAGAGGCTAGCAAGACTTCTTGCAATAGATGTTTTCACATCAAGAAATAATTCAGTGAATTTACTGCCTTAAATGTGAGTTTTGTTTAGCTTTTTTTTGTTGTTTTTGTTTTTAGGTTGAGTATATGAGCATGCTTTGTGCCCTCGAAACAAACAAGCCCCTTTTACACAGTTGTCAATACGCTGATCGCTCAGCGTAGCTTTGTTTTGTTTGCAGCCCCTTGCAACACGTCATGCGCAGGCTCGTGCTCAGCTCCCACGAGCGTTTGCAACGACCAAATCCAAGCTCAAGATGCGCGGACTTGCACATTTTGCTGACCGAACTTCTTGCATAGCTTCCTTCAACAGCATTGCAGCTAATGTATGAAACAGAGTTAGGGAAACGATATACAGAGTCCACACACCCACAGGTAAAGATGCAAAGTTATCCTGAAGGTAGGGCAGTTGGGGATTTCATATAAATTGATTTGAGTGCATTTCTGAACTTCAGCTATACATGGGAAATAGTGCTTGATCCTCTTATAAATCAAGCACGCGGGCTGCCACTTCATTCATTTCAGCTGTGTCGGTGTACGTTGACTGGACAAAATTGTCACTAGGTGATCCACATGTTGCACGAATCTGTTTCAGTGTAATCTAATGAAGGCCTGTGCAACACTTGTTAGTCTTGATAGAGCTATTCAATCGCAAGGTGATGTCCTGAACATCTGATCATGATGTTTCCGTGCTCTCCAGCCACCCATTGTTGGCGTGAAGGCTACCTGCTTTTGAACTGTTTGATACTCTGCCTTACTACTATCCACATTTAAACACAGTAACCATTGTCTAAATTTCATCACTCTATATAAGTATCGCAACTGAGAATTCCCTTTCATTGAAGCATTGTGGTAGCGTAACTTTAAAACAGGATGTAGACTTTCTATCTGCAGTTAGTGAATGACTTGAGCAAGAGAGTAATGGTAATCGCTGCAGCAAGGATGCATCAGCGGTAGTCGCAGGGCAATCGTCTGAAATTGAATTTTGGCTGCTAGGGTAAAAGTTTAGATAATAGGACATCTTTATTAGGTCTGGAAGCTTCAGAAATGGGCCACATTCCACTGAATTGCAAAAGCATGGTAGAGTGGTGTCGTGTTCATGCAGTAATGGACCCCATTATAGAGAAGAAAAGAATTATAAGAAAGCATATTATTTCTTTCTACTTTTCGCATGTTGTGCCTTTTGGAGTTGTCGTTTGTTTTCGCCCAATTACACTGACCTGCCTAACCACCTGCCCGATGTCGAGCTGTTCTATGCCCGATGTCTAGCTGGCCAAGGGACTCATTGGCTTTTGTTTAGAGTGACGTCATATCAGCCTAGAGTATTGATGTGAAACATATGTCATACAAGACAAGGTGTCAAATTTGTGTGAAAGATTTAAATGTGAGCAAGTCATCATAAAACATTGGACATTATTTTCAAAGTTTACTGGCCCAAACGTGGAAAAACAGTGCATTTTCTTATGGTAAATCAAGATATTGGGGCTGTGGAAGCATTCGAAAATTTCAAATGGTAAATTGAATACTGTAGGACTCTATTCAATCTTTGAATCTAATAGCCACCATACAAATATTTTTCAAATATAACAAAATGCCAGCTGCTCCGAAATAAGCATAAACTTTGTGCGGAAGTACAAAAAAATCTAAGAAACATAGCACAGCATAGGCATAAAGTGTAACAACTTACATAATGCAGCATACTATGTTGCTAAGGGAGCCACTTACAAGCTGTACTACGATCATCCACACTCTTTAGTAGTGCATGCATGCTAAGTATCTGCATGCCTTGTTCATTCCTAATGCTGCATTTGTGCTTTTAATGCTAAAGGTACGAATACTACTGCGACATGAACATCATATATGAAGTGAAGCAGCTGTTCAATATTCAAAAAGTATTGTATATGCAATTTCATTACATTTGCATCTGTCACTGTTCGATGCGATATTCCAGTCGCTTCCGGGAATCATTCACTCGCACCTACAAGATTCAGCTACATTTTTCTTTATATCCTACGAGCAAGGCCTTTTGTGGAAGGCTGTACATTCCCTTTGAACATTTTCTTTTCGTTGAACTTTGCATTTCTGTTTCTGTGCATGCCCTGACATACTGAAACTTCAGTGACTTTAACCATCACTGCACGGGCTTCTGTCGTAATTCTTCAAACACTGTGTGCTTTGTTCGATGCAATCTGGCACCGCATTCGGCACTGCTCGTACGCTTTTGCTTCAGGATTTACATTAGATATGATCCGCACCGCGAGCTTGTTTGTTTGCACTTTAGCAAATTGCTTGAGCAAGTCAAGTGATCGCATTGTCTGCTAAGGAAAGGCTGCTTTATAAAGTACGGGATGGATACAGCCTTTGTGGCATTGCCTCGGTTCTTCCAGGCACACTTGTTATCCAACGAATCTAGGTCAAAGGCACTAGGTGTCGGGAGCATCACTTTTCACTGGAATGGTTGCACAATCTGTGCTGTTTGAATAGTGTAAGGAAATTCACCTTTGCAAGCACTGCCCTCACCCCCTGTGCATTTAATATTACGTGTGTAATCGTGAAGCGTCATCCAATTTTGATGCACGAGAGCGATTCTCGTCTTCACCAAGTGCTTTAGCTGAGGTAGTGTTACTTCTGAAAAGGCTGGAGGTCTGCCTGGAGCTTTGTCGACTCACATGTGTAAGGAATGTGTTTCTGAGCATGTTTGAGTGCTAAAATGGTACCTAGCAGGTTCAAGACTAGCGTGAATTTTTTAGTCGCTTTACATATTGTTACAGTGTGCACTGTGTGAACAAAAATGACATCACAGGTTGCCTAAGAGAGATGGCAAACGAAATTGTGAAGATAGTCTCCTACATGTGTTGGTCTAGCCATTAAACCTGTAAATAGCACATCCACTTTTTTTTCTTTCCCTCTTGATCACTGGTGGTGTTGCAGTGTATTGAACGCTGTACCCCTCCAAGTAAACATTATTTACTTGATTCAAAGGTGCACAGTTTTCAGGAAATATTCACTAATATATGCTATGTGCATTAGCATAGAGTATGAAACCAAAGCTCTTACATGTGACGTCCATATCCCCCCATTTCAAATTGCATTTGCTAATGTCAACGAATTCACTTTGCTTTCAAATACCAGAAGCAAATTCAAGCACCAATTATAAACAGTTGTATATCTGTTGTCAACAGATATACAACTGTATTTTTCTTTTTCGTTTTTTTTTTTCCACTCACCATGAAAGTCTAGTGAGATAACAATCAAGCATATTGCATTTTGCATTTTTGAAGTACGAAAAATATGAAAATAGTGGTGCACATGACTAACAAGGTCCTTACATTTTCGCTTGTTTACCTAGAAAATTCAAGTGTGCATTGTGATCTTGTGAATACGGTGTGTTTGCTTACTGACAGCATCTTTTATTGCCATCTGGTACTCCACTGAGGACCCATTTCAACCGAATTTAGGCATTTCACCTTCAGCAGGAATTTATGGTTCTACCAGCATTTATTGTCAGCATAAATTATACTACAAACAATTGCAAAGCTACTCTCGGCATATTTGTTTCCAGGTTCAGCTTCATTCGCAAGAGTGTGTTATCATTCCAAACACATACTTAAGACCGCTTAGTGACTAGCAACCATCGTAGCATTAGACACCGCACTTGTAATTATGCTTAACGGCATTTGGGTCAGTCATTTCCTATTCACGTTGAATGTTATACTTATGGTACAACAGGTTTTAACTTCGTGGTTCGGCTGTCACGAAAAAGATCATGGTCTGACTCATGGGAAGTGTACTTTGTTGCTGAGGGGAAGTGAAAGCAATGCACACAAAAAGACAGACCACAGACCAGAGCATTCATGTATGATGTCACTTAATGGAAGAGTGACGATCATCTATTGCCAGTCTATATTCATGTTTGTTCATGCTCGTGCATGAGCATGGACCATCATGTTTGTATGCTTACTTGTGATAACTCGTTATTTGTGATTAGGTCCATTAATGGCACTACTCGACCTGCTCACATAATGGCAGGTTTTTCTTCGGGAAGCACAGCCTTGCACAGAAATGCTAAGGCATCAGTCCTTTGCAGATTTACCGAACATGGTTTTATCTACATCCTTTACTTTGCATGAACAAGGTACGTACAGGTATACCATGCGTGTTTGCAGTACAGTGCAGGATGCAGACAGGTTGTGGGACACACATGCTGGATAGAGGCTTGCCGTACGTGGATACAGTATAGTACAGGATATGGATAGATTCTTTACCAAGCCAGCTTTCTGCATTGCATTGCATTCGTCATTAAGATTTGGCAATTCATTGCAATTACCACAGACTTTTATCTAGAGCATAGCCTGTTGGCGTTCTTTTTTTTTTTTTTAAAGGTTAGCTGTTTGGTGTGCCAGCGTTCATGCTGAACATGTTTTAGGTTCTCTGCCATAAGAGGCTGTAAAAAGGGCTGTCTACCATGTCCATCCCCACAGATTTGTTATGCGTACAGATACCAGCAATGCATAGATTAAATTTGTTGCTTGCATACTCTTATGGACATTTTGTTTAGCACTCTGTCTGAATAATGCAACATTTAATGCCACATTGGACTTTCTTGCAATTCATAGTTGAGGAGACTCATCATCTGGGTATTCTAGTATGTTACTATTCGCAAGTTTGGTAGCATTTGTTTGTGGAGAACAAGGTTACTTGATTGTCAACAAGGGAATTATAGTCAGGCTTCCTCTCTTTTTTTTCAGGATTGCATTCAGGTGATGCAATCGACTGTGTTGTGCAGGCGGCACAGATTCCATTGAAGGTTCTCTGATTTGTCTCGTTTTCTTGTGTGGCATAAGTTGTCAGCTTAAGTTTTTATTTCATCTTGAGTTAAGCACTGGTTTCTTTTGTGTGATTGTACTTGTGTGCAGCATTGACCAGACCTCCCTGCACTTGTGAAGATTGGCCATTTGTCAGCATGTTTGTGTGTATCATCGGCAACACATACATACCTACATACATACATTACCAATGCATGCATTGGGACTGGGTGATAGTGGGTCCAGAGTGCCTTTGAGTAATTCCAATGCTACACTCTACGAGCGTGTTGCTAGTATGCTCAACTAGTCTCATCATACTCTGTCTTTGCTGTAGTTCATGTTGTATGTGTGTCTGCGTCATTGTGAGCGAATCTTTTTAATGTTGCTTTTGCTATACAACATGACACCTGAACTTGCTGCATTTCCGCAGTCTTTCACCGAGCTATTGTCACTTCTGTTGTGCCACCTTGCATTTCCGCAGCTCACAAGACAAATCATATGTTCCTAACCATGTGCAACAAGTGGCCGTGACGATTGTGTGACGCTCTACTTATGGGACCCTGGAAAAATGTTGTAGCAATGTTGCTGCAGCATCATGAAATAAATTAAAAGTGTATCTTCACATTTCAGTATTATTCCAGCGACGTGCTGTCTGCTTTAAGTGCATCTTAAAAATCGTCAGTAAAAAGCAAAGGGAGCAAGCGAGTGAACAGTAAAACACTAGAGTAACACTTGAAATGTTTGAAGCAAAGCTTTCAATTCCATGTCCATTGCTAGTGTCTGCTGATAGCCTTTCATTTTGCTTATACAAGATATCTGAAGGTCTGATAATGAAGGTCTGAACATGGCCCAACGATAAAGCCAAACAGTTCGTTAGGTGTCACACTCTGTAACCCTAGAAAGCGAAAGCCTTCCTGCACTCATGTGAGACAGCATGACCTGCAGTGAGCAGTACATATGCTTGGCATTATAGTGTACCCTTTGAATACCTTATGCAAGCCTCTTTTCATGCATTAAGGCTTCCACTCATCGCACCCAACGTACCGCTTCTCACTTCTGCAGTTCGGTATACCCGTGTCTTCAGCATTCTGCCTGTACACAAGCAGAAGCACAAGCAGCAACGTGTGCTTTCTCCACAGTGGCATACTTGTACGGCTGTCCGCAAGAGCCGTGAGAATATGCACACTGCATCGCTTGCCTCTGCGCCAATGGCAGCAGCCAACGCCGCCGCAAATGTGCATAGTTCGATGTGAACGTACAGTGTGTGCGTGCCCACTTTTATGTTCAACAGCACCTGTTACTCAGCACAGTAAAGTCTAGAGGACGTATGGGCTGCGTGCGCATGTTTTTTACTCAAAGTTATTTCCGCATAAGTCTATGGAGGGTCTTTTTTTTTGCCAGTGCACATTTTGTGTTGAGGTCACAGGCTTTCCGAGAAGTCCTCCAACATAAACACCGAAAGCTTTTGCCTTAATATTCATAGATTAAATTGGCGCCTTCTATTTTGTTTTTTGCTGAGTGGCAGGTTTAAGATTGCCAAGTTTTGTGTTTGGTAAGAAGTGTAATAACTAGGCGTTTTCTGTTTTTCATGTGCAACCAACATGAAAAGCCTGTTGGCCATATGGGAATATTGTTGACAGCTGACCCCCTAATAGATGTCAGCATTCAATGCTGACATCCATCCATTAGCCTCTATTAGTCACGGAGGTAAATGTTGGTTTGTAGATGGTGGTCCTGGCTGACTGCCCCACTGCTAGTTCACGTAAAAACTAGATTCATTGGACTTGGCATCAAAGGCTGTGCTTCTCGTCGGATTTTAGTGGGTATGTGCGAATAGTAAATTTTAGATTCAAAGTGAATTCGAAGCAAATAGTGATTTGATTGAATAATTTCGAATCAAATAGCTCGAACAATATATATCACATATTATAAGGAAAAAATGAGCATAGTTGTCATGACCCAACTTATCTGCACAATGTATTTTTCTTAACTTGCAACAAGGCATGTGTGAAGGCAATTCTTTTTGGTTCGAAGTAAAGGAGAAGCAACTTTGAATAGTAGCAGATTTTGAATTTCAGTAAGATGCAAGTGATAAGTGGTAATATGTGAAGTTTTAAAATTTACCATGCTCAGAGCATATGAGCCTGTATAACAAGTTTTTAAACTTAAACAAAGATTAATCGATGTGAGAGTAATATGTTCATTTAACCTTGAAGTGAGGCTTCGCGGCAGTGCGGATTTTTTCTGGATAGGCGTTTACACGGCATAGCACTCCTACACGACAGTAAAACTACCTTTACAGGGGGGTGACATGCGGTCTAATAAACTCTCATTCGTTCATTTTGAATACTTCGAAATTTAAAATAATTTAAATTCGTGTCAAAGTGAATTCGAATACTGTAACATTCTTTCGAATGTTCATACATGCCTAGATTGCAGCTGTCTAATACCTGGCATGTTAGCCCGGCTGAATGGGAAAGCACAGCTTATAACTCTTGTGTCCTGGATATGGATCCTTTGTTTGAAAGGAAGCACAACACGAGTGCTAGCGTTAACTGAAGGTTGAACATGGGTTATGTATGGAAATATTGGGCATGCGTGCGAACGCAAAGAACAAGGAAGCTGCTACATTCATTAAAATGGATCATAAAACTCGTACATGGCTTGATGTGCAATGCTATCATTTCGCTCCAAATTCCAAAGAATGCTTTTGCTCATTAGGACTACAGAGGGCTGGTTGATACAGGTCCTGCCACTCCCACCTATAATTTTTCGCATCATCTTGTTCCACATGGCAGAATAAAACCAACACACCCCCACCCCAAACTCGTTCATTCACTCACTGTTTGAACAAATCATTGCCAAGAGAGAGGAACACGCTGACCCTTTCATTGCGTAGGGCTTAATGTGAATACACATTCCACAGATAGAATACACAGCTGTGAATATCTCAGCCAAATTTTGTTGTAGTGTGCCAGCAAAGTGTTCAACAGCAAAATGCTAAGTTGAAACACCCTTTTTTTCAAACAGAACGATGGGGGGGGAGGGGGGGGGGGGGGGCTGCCAGCACTAGTCAACTGAATGTTCACTGGCACGATTTTATGTTTACCGGTTTTCTATGACGTGATATGAAATTATCATGGTCATGAAACGTTGAATGCACCAGCTCAAGCATTCTCGTGCATCCGAGAGCACCGTAGCACTCATTGTTTATTTGATACAGCTACAAAAATGCAAGGTTATCAGTCCAAGATGGCAGCGTATGAGCGCCTTCGGAAAATGGTAGTCTTCCTCATACATTGAGCATGGATAGAAAAGATAACCACTGTGCTTTTAGTTAAGTGGTTATCTCGACACAGGCTATCCTCACTTATAAGAATGCTGCAGTAGCACATCACATTTTCAAGCACGTTTAGGAAAGGCAATGCTACATATTCACACAATGGACTTGGTTGTGGATGAATCAGTCACATGGCACGTGCGACGCGATTCAGATCGCTCCGTGGCTAGCATTCACACGACAGGAGGGCACTTCGGTATTTCTTGACGATTCTAACTGTGATTTTGGTCTCCGCCATCTTGTGAATCACTTTGCCTGGACCAAAGGAGTATTACAGGAACTGGTGACATGCGATCAATGGTACACGAACCACAGGCTTAGACTGTCATTTGGTATGCCGTGTGAATACAGCTTCGATGTAGCACCGCATGCTGTTGCATGATGGAACAATGGCGCACAACTCACCAGAGAGGTTGTGATGCCGACCAACATTTATAGAAGCTAGTGTGGCAGCTCAACCGCTCATTCCTAGTGCAATGCACCTGTGTTTACATGGTTTGCACAAATTGACTCCGCACCATAAATGCCCCCCTAGCCTGGCACGTTAACGTGATGTGCCTTCTTAGCATACTAGCACTGTTTACATGAACTTAATTCACTAGAAACAACACTGCTGCATTTACGTAAACACTACCGGATCTTTAATTTTTTTTTTTCAGTCAATTTCTGGATGCACTTTAGTCATTCTAGTGTGTCCAACGCTTTAGGAATGAAGTGGTTCAGGAACTCTTTGGGGTCCTCCTTCAAGTGCGCATATTACTAGGCACCTGTTAGTATGCCATTCACACTTTACGCATGAAATTTTAGTCACCCGCCATCATGCCTTTGAGTACATGGATCCCTTTTAGAGGTGTGGCGGTATTGTCCATAAGTGTAAACTGTCACGAGTTGGGATCAATTCATGTTGAAGTAGACATTGATAACGTTGAACGGTAAAATCTAAGGCAGGAGGATATGATTGCTTCAAACGATGGAATTCAGCAACAAAACAGGATCTCGCATGACCTCCGCACTTGTTACCATCCTGGTGGCAAATTTACGAAAAACACTGCCTCAGCCTGCTTTTAGCTAGAAATATCACGTGAACTTGCATTGTGGAAGGCACTAGACAGGAGGCTGTAATGTCATGATCGTGAGCCTTAATTGCTGTTGCATTGCCCTTACAACAACGCCATCACACCCCACAGTATAATTACAATTCTGTCTCCTATTATCGGTAAAGGAATTGTTCACAAAACCACAATTTACTGTACAAAAGAGTTTATTTGTGTCGAGTGAGAGGAGATGCAATATGAAGGGAAAAAGAGCATGTACAAAAAAACTGCACAACTAGACGAGAGGATAGCTGGCTGAACTGGCGATTCCGCACTGGTTGTCCTTGTTCCTTGTCATGTAGATGTAGCCTTCGTCGCCCCAGGTTGTGCCCCAGCTGGAAAGAAAAATTATGTAGGGGCTGTAAGAACTTCAAGCCTTTGTGTTTCAGGAAAAAACAAAGGAACACTCATGTTGTCACTTTACAGCACACGAAACTTCGTGCACGTCTTCCAAGGCAGCGTATAGGCACCTTGGGTGGATGAAGCATACTCATGTGCCACAAAGTTTATGATTTGTGCTGCACCATCAGATCCAACAGATTGTGACCAGTGAGAAACTGGCTGTGAGCATTTTAGAGATGCCCCATGCGTTTTACATGCTGCAAAGTCATTATTCCTAGAGTTGTAACTGAGCTCATTCCAACATGTATTCCAGTGAAGTCCCAAACACAGATGTGCTTTGTGAACTTCAGCCACATGGTACAGCTCAGATCGAATTTGTACGAATCCAACATGCCTTTGTTCCCATACCCTGATCACTCAAGCTTACGTAAATGTTGCAGAAAGCATTTCTACAAACAGCTGTATATGCAGGTAACTTTTGGGCAGATATTAATAATATCTGGGGTTTAACGTCCGAAAACCACGATATGATTATGAGGGACGCCATTGTGGAGGGCTCCGGAAATTTCGACCATCTGGTGTTCTTTAACGTGCACTGACATCGCACACTACACGGGCCTCTACCATTTCACCTCCATCGAAATGCGATCGCCGCGGCCGGGATCGAACCCGCAACCTTCGGGTCAGCAGTCGAGCACCCTAACCGCTACCTGAAGTGTTGTACAATGCCTACAAACATGCAAAAGGATAGATCTACAGATAATTTTTTTATCTGCTTTTGCGCATACGTTCAGCTATCACTCCTTCCCACTAGGAGTGCTTGTGCAACATAAGTCTTTCATATGGATCCATGATGACTACCGCTGTCATGTCTGCTGCCCTCGTGTCAGCCCATATCATTACACTATAAAAGATGGTCACCAGTACATCAATGAGCACATGGTGCTTAGTGAGGCTTTTCCCCAAAAGTATTTGCACTTACGCACTTAACCGTATAAATGTCGGCCTTGCATGAAAGCATTGTATTTATGAGTAAATTACAGCAAATTGTACATATAAAGAATAATGAATTGTTGAGCTACAGTCGAACCCACTTATAACAATACTCAAGTGCCACGAAAATTCCATTGCTATAACCGATAATTGCTACAAACGGGTCGCACGAAAGAAAGAAAAATAGAAGGACGGCAGGCTGTTGTGAGACAACTATAATATCGGATGCGATATGCCAACAGACATTAGTGATGAGAATAATTATTTGGACATGCTTGAAAACTGAGACTCTTTCATGGGACCTCCACAAGCCTTATGGAGCCAATGTATGACAACATATGAAGTTTTGGACGCGGGAACTCTTCCAAGTCTCAACCTTTTACTCAAATTGCATGTCCGAAAGTGCATTAACAGAAGCCACTGCCACTCCCACGCTGTAGCACGTTTTGAAAGTCAGCTTTGCCGCAAAGCTACAGTGCTGTGTGGTGAAGCATACTGCAAATCCGAAAGGACGCAGGGTTGTGGGCAGGGGTTCAGTAGCTTGAATATCTCGTTTTCTTCTTTCTTTTCAAAGATTTCACGCTCCATTACCTTTTGGCGCGGACACCCGGCAGCCAGAAATCATTGTTATAACCAATAATGCGGCATGCGGGCATTGCTGTAAGCGGGTTATTTCACCATAGACAACATACAAAAGTTGACGGTGCAGCAGCTTCTCATTGTTATAAAAGATATATTGTTAAAACCGGTATCGCTATAAGTGGGTTCGACTGTATTTGGTTCGACATCTTGCAGAGGGGAGTGCAAAAGCAGTGTGGAAACGAGAAGACTAGACAGGAAAGATGTTGCCGCTGCTGGTACGTATTAATCCATATCATACTGTAATGGTTTCATGAAGACAGAGCGTCTATATATTCAAGAGCTGAAGGCACATCTCGTATCTGCATCGTGTAGTGACGAGCATGGGTTCCCTAAGTTGCCAGCTTTGTTACTTGGCCATTTTTCTCACCTTTTGGCCTAAGCTGGCTAGAAGGATTCAAGAGCATAAAAAAAGGAATGTTCTATTTAGTTTTTCGCTACGTTGAGGAATTTCATTTTCAAACCTAGATCTCTGCCCATTTAACTTTTGCTCTCAAACATCTCTACACGATGTGCACTGCCACACCCACGCAGACATTCACGATACAGATAATGCATCTGCTGTAGCCACTCACCTGTTCTTAACAAGCCAGTAGTCCTGGCCATCCTTGGTTCCATAGCCGACAACAAGTACACCGTGGTCAAGCTGATCACTGCTGCACTCTGGTTCATCATAAACACCTGTATGATGTGAACAGATAGAGAAAGTGGCAGTCAGGTCTCTGCATCTAATACTAGAAATTATGCAGAAACCATCAAAGACTGTCGTCAATAAAAGATGTTCAGTCGTCTGGGCTACGTGTCACCACCACTGAATTTCTCACCTCTTGTCTAAAACACACATTGACGAAGTCTCACTCACTTCACGCACTGGTCACATTTTACTGGCCAACAAACAACTCTGCACTGTTAGGTGCAGCAGTAAAGCCCAGTTATAACAAACCTGGATAGAGCGATTAACTTATACAACAACAAAAATTTAAGATCAGTTACTAAAACACATATGACTCTAGTGACGTCTGATGCATCAAAATTTGCACAGCTATGGCTACCACCATAACGTGCTCACAACCGGCCAAGCAAAATGAAGAAACAAAACGAGGAGGTTCTTTTTCGGAGAGGGGCGGGGTACACCGTAGCTACATCATGCACAAAGTCCAGCTTGCAAACTGATCACATTATTGTGGACAAGCCTACCCAGTCCACATGACTAAGTCATAGTCCCCCCCCATGCATATACACAGCGTGCTACACATGCTGGCTGTGCCTGCTATCTGTTCAGAAAGCACGACAAAGCACATGTGCATTGTTGGCTCACAAATAAATGCAACGATACGCTGACAAGCTTTCCTAGCCAATAGTGACATGGCTTTCTTGGCAAATCAAGTTTTTCACATTTGAACTTTGAGGCAGTTTTTGCCACGTAAATTATCAGTTGGCAACTGTATATGTCATACTTTTCATGAAATCGAGTTGTACTGAAGATTTTCAACCCACAATAGCAACAAATGGAACAGAACGAGCCCGCTCACATTCCTTCATTCTAAACCCCATCTGGGACAAAAATAATGTTTACTACTACAGTAAAATCTCACTAATTCGAACTCTGTTAATTTGAACTTACAGTTAAGGGGAGATGCTACTCGAAAAACATTTTTTCTTATTTCTTGACATAGATCTTTGAAATTTTAGGCGTAGGTAGAGCTTGTGATGCTGATTTCAAAACTGTAATTGTTTTCCCGATAGCTATAGTAGTTCCAGAGTTACTAAAACTTTGATAACAAAATATAGGGTTTTTTGTGCACACTTTTGAGCTTACTAAAAATTTTTACACAGAATCCCAATATGGCTCATTTTGCTGCACATGAGCAGTACAATACAGAAAAGTACCTCAAATGAGTGCTTAACTTGGTACCTTTGATAAAAAAAAATCAAGGGCACCAAATGTATATTTCAGATCTCCCCCATCAGCTTATCAAGCTATGGAACAAAAATCTGTGATGAATATTGCAACTTCATATAGATATCTGTATTCTAGAGTGGCTGACGAAGCTCTGTGCAAAATTTCGTTAAGATAGGACTATTTCAAGTGCATGACAGTTTTTGCACAACACATGAGAATTCCTTCAAAATGGAAATTGAGAAAAACGCATTTGAAAGTTATAAATAAAAGGTCATCTTTGTGGCAAAGATACGCTTTTTAGAATGATTTCTTCCATCATGAGAGCTTGGGAACCATGGTTATTTTGAGCGTGTGGCTTTGGTGAACTCCTCATGCGAAATGCAATGGCAAGCAGCCATGTGACCATTTCCAGGAAACTCTAGACAATCACTTCTTTATAGTTTTTAATAGCCACCTTGTGCTCTTTAAAAGCAATTTTAACCTACTTCAAGTTTAATTACAACCTTGTTTTTTTTTTGTCAAGAAAGTAGAAAAACTAAGCTTGTGAAAGCAAGTAAAAACGAAAAATATGTAATTTTGGAAAAAACTTGCGTTTTTCGAGTAGCATCTCCCCTTAATTTGAACTGACACCCTTATCCCGGCACAGGTTTGTGTATCTATGGCGGAAAAGTCCTGATCATTCGAACACATCGTGATCCACTACGTTTAATTCAAACAGGAAGCCCCTGGTTTTTGTCACTGCCAAGGAGGTTTAAAAAAAAACTTCTGGAGTGGAGGTCCCCTATACACGCCCACGCGAGTGGGTGAAGCCCGGGAAACCGGTTGGCGGCCATCTTGCTCCAGGCAAGAGAGAGCGCAGCTTGAGCGCAGGCAGCGCAGTTGTGAGCTTCCGCGAGGGCGTTTCAGCATGAGAACGGGGCAGTTAGTGTAACTAACTTGGCCAAATTTTTATTTGGTCCTGAAAGATTAAAGAAGGCAGTTTGTTACGCCATAATACATGGCTGAAGCATGCCTGATGACGCGTAGAATTCGCTTGAAGCATTTCCGAAATGAAGCACCTGGTGCAGCCAATAAGTGGTACATAAAATTTTATTCAGGCACGGCTTTTACACAATGTGAAGGGAAAAAAAGAAGTATGTACATGAAGCACATATGTTTAGGTTTATACGTCAATAGAAAGATCTACAAATCTCGAAAAAAATATCCACGCATCTCCACAAAGTGAATCATGACGAGTGGGCGAAGCTCTGGGTATCGTATCGATGAGTAACCGTACGTTATCCGAGCGTTGCCCCATAGAATGTAAATTGAGTGACATAAAGTATATAGAAATGTAAATTTATTTCGTCTTCCAGACGTCTTAGGCAATTCAAGAAGGATTTAGAAAATTGATGTAGTGGAGGATATGCCTCGAAAGTGAATACAAGAACCCGCCATCTTACCGGTGGCAAGATACCATTTTAATATGGGCAATCTCTTGGGGCATATGCTGTGATGACAGTTTAATAATGCCCAATGGTTATGATACGCATCCCCACACGTACAGGCACGTACATACCATGATCTCAGCCATAGCACAGAATTAATTACATGAACTTCTGACCCGTACGGAATTTTAAGCAACAACGAAAAGCAATGGCAGCGTGTTAAAAGGTTACAGTAATGATTACGCCTTAATTAAATTACGCCGTGTTCACATAACCTTGGCTATGCAGGTACAGAAAGTTCCTAGCACATACGATATGTGACTGGTAAAAACAAAACAAGACAGATCGACTAGAGGAATTGTTTTTATGGTTTTGGTGATCAAATTTCGAGTGCCCATTTATATGAACGCATAGGAAGAGTCAGTTAACTTCTGATAATCAAGTGACACGCGCGCTATTCTAAATAGTGAAAAGGCGGAAGGAATTTAAATAGATATGAAAGAAATGAGAAACTGCCTCCACGCATGCGGAACTTCATGAGCTGTTTAGCGTGGCGACGATAATACAAACATTTCTTGTGGCACTCACTAGCCTCTGCAGATGTGAGGGAAACGCCAGAAAAATGGTGGGAATGCTGCCCTTTCGAAGCCTGGTAGTTTGGCCCGTCTTATCAAAGCAATCAAATTCACATTTCTCCGAGCAAAGTACGTCTGTATCGTCCAGCCGTCTCGATGAACAGCGCGCTGGCTTGCGTCACGCAGCGTCTTGTCTTTAGGGAAACTTTGACACGTGGAAAAACTTGTTTCAACCTGTATTCGCCAGCTTAAAAGAAGGTAGCTGATTATAACTTTCAGTTGCAAACGCGCTTGTCGAGTGAGACAGTGCGCTGCAGGAGACGAGAAATTGAAAGATTTTTCCTTTATACTTCCACATGAAAAGTGACTGACTTTTGCTTCGCACGATTCATGCAGCCGAAGGCAGCACAGAAGATCATCATCGCGTTCAGAAGCGTTTGACGTTGGTCTAAATATCCACCACAAACGCTTGTCACCAGAGGAGTGGAGAAATTCGCCATCTGTAGAACTTCCGCCGGCTCCAAGCGACCACCCGCACGTTTTCTGCCTGGAGCAATATGGCGATCGTCGGCGTCAGCGGCGGCGCGCCGCTTCCACTCCAGAAGTTTTTTTTTAACCTACTTGGTCACTGCTCACAGATGTCGGCCCAGAGTGATCACAATATGTTGCACAACCAAACCAAATTAGGTTGCTAGAGATGCAAAACAATGAAACAGCAGCATTTCTCTGCAGATAAGAATTCAAATGCTGCGTGGGAGCTCTTCAGCAAGCTACATTTAATGGCGCTTACAGAGTCACGACAGAAGAAGCACAAACAATTTTGGAGCAAAAATAGCATCATATATTTTGTCACTGCTCACATGAATGCAGGTCAGTGCTTGATTCGGGCGTATCGCTGACTGATCAATTATTTCTGGTCGCTGTTCGAGCTCCATGAACCAATTTATGAAATCACCTGCCACAAACATGTAGTAGTGCCTAGTTAGCGATAACGAGTCCAGAGGTAGCTTCTTTGGGTTCTGCCTACGCAATGTCGCACAATGTCCGTTCATTCTAGTGCCCACCAACTAATTCGAACTTCACGTAATGTGAAAAATTTTATAGTCCCCTTCAAATTTGAATTAAGGAGTTGTTACTGTACTACAATGTCCACCACTGACCTTCAGACCTGTTTAGGCTCAGTTGTTATTATAGTTCACCCTTTTATGTCTTTAATACAGAAGAGAACCTTGAGAGAGTGCGAGAGAGGGATCTCACCTTCCGAGTAGAACTGGAATGACTCGTGGCTGGCGTCGATGGCAACCGAGACGGGTCCAACGGTGGCCACAGCCTTCTTCAGCTTGTTCTCGTCCCCTTCTGGGATATCCACGAAGCCAGTGTCAGTGGCACCCACCTCACTTTTTTTGAAGTGACAGACACCATCCTGCGCAAGGTAATTTGCAGAGGAAAAAAAGAAACACGTCACAGACGTCTTGCAAGTTCTTGCACCATTTAGAGAAGTCGACTGCTACACCACTGCCCAATATCTGCCGAACAGTACTTCACAAACAGTTTGCTACATCTGATAAAACTGCTTCGCATAGTAGTACCCAAAGCTTCTTAAGCACTTCACTGTATCGAAGATTGGCACCGATGGGATAGCCCGTCATCGGGCTATCCACCCTTCATCCATATTCTCAATTCAATTACCCCCGTCTTCTACTCGCTGACACTATTCCATGTCCCTAAGCTTTCTACCCTCTATACTCCACCTGCTGTCTATTGTCATCCACAGTTCTACCCTCCGCACCTACTTGGCACCACTGGTTGTGTATCCTAACACTCTGAACTAGATTTCTTATTTTTTCTGGATCTTGAACAGGCAAGCAACAGTCACTGTCTAAGACAGTCCCAAAGTTTCAGGATCCATTCAATCCCTTCCTTGAGGGTTGAATGCGTTTGAGGAAGTGGATTCACTTCTCCTATCTTAAATCGTATCAGTATTGTGGTGGTGATACACATGCCAAGTAAAATACTTCGAAAAGATTTTTGGAATGACAGCTCGGAATTCTGCTTGCCATAGGAGGGTTGCACTTGACATCATCTGCTTGGTGCGCTAGCGGCATCCGCCGCCGCAGCCATGTTTGTGGTCCGTGTTAGCGCGCTCCTTTTGAAAAGGCGAGTGGCGATGAGAAGTTGTGTGCGCGACAGAGAACATGACGCAACATGTCCGCAGTTAAAATGCAGTGGAGTCCCTTTGAGCGTGACCTCCGGGACCAGGGAAAAGCTAGTTTTGAAAACAAGGTTGAGCTGTGTGGCGGCATCAATCTGTACGACTACAAGAGCTATGAAGCTGTGTGTGATGCAAAGCTTTATCTTCGCATCGAGTTCACAGACATCAAAGATTACGTTCGTCACGGCATAAACTTCACGAAAAGGGCCTAACTGAAAGCTCATAAATTAATGGAGGCCCACAACTATGTCACAAGTGGATAGGTGCAACAGCCACAGGTAAGAAACCTCGGAGACGGCTGCCGCGTCATTGTCGAAAAGGTACATTCCCCTTGCTCACTGCTTGAACGAATTGGTTTCGTCGTTGCGGTAGTGTCGCTTCACAGATTCTTTTGTATGGAAGGGCATCGCCGTTTAAAGCGCCTGTGGCATGACACAAGCGGCATCGAAAAACCTGTAACTTATTAGATGTGCAAGTTTTTTCTTGGTTGAGCTCAAGCTGCTCGTCATCGGAAATCATTTTTGCTGCAGGGCCCAATGAAGCACATTGGGATGCAGGGCCCAATGAGGCACATTTTCGCACAGCCTCACCACCCTTCTCCGCCATAGGGAGGGGGGAAGGCATAGCCCGCAGTCGTGACTCCGCCCACTTCGGCAATGTCACACAACGCCAGCGATACGTCATCGGTGCGCAGCCAGCGGCCGAGCAGGGCTGCAAGTGTCATAGCGGCGCGGGGAGGAGGCGTGCGCGGTGCGAGGAGCACTCTTCCCCTAGCGGTAAAGTAGCGAGACGCCTCTTTATTTCGGACGCTTTCGTTCTGGCAATACCACTTCTTCCGGTAGTCTCGGGCTTTAAAAATGGCAAGAGGGCAGCACAGGAAGATGAAAATGTGAACTGCATGGCCAAAACTACATCACCGCAGGGCCAATGTGCCGTCTCGGAGGGCAAAGGACGAATCAACGAGCTCAGTGCGTCAAGTCGCCGATCGGCGACTTTGCGTCACTGCGCGTACAAGAAGGGTTGGTCAGTCGTAGGAAAGAAGTGCGGCAATTGTTTTTCGAAATGGTGGGTCTGCGAGGCGCTGTAATATTCGGAAAACGTGATCGCCGCGGTCTACTGTACAAATCAGCGAGCTTGTTTGGGGGGTGTAAAAAAAAAGTCGCAGCCTGTTTACTGGACCTTTAATTTTTAGGGTCATGTTAAAGAACCCCAGGTGCATGAAATTATTCCGGAGTCTCCCGCTATGGCTTGCCTCAATCGTATCGTGGCCTTGGCACATAATGACCCAGAATTCAACTTCATTTTTAAAAATGATAAACTATTTTCACAACAATCTATGCCGCATGTGACAGTAGGTTGGCAACTACAGTCGACTCCCGATAATTCGAAGTCGCTTAATTGGAATTTTTGGTTAATTAGAAGTCAACAAGTGGACCCGTCAGTTTTGCATGCAGCCCTATAGGAAAAAATGCTCGATAATTCGAAGTTAAAAGCCCGTAATGTTGGTTAATTAGAAGTTATTTTTCAGTCGAGAGCCTCGAGGCAACCGTAATTTTTCAATAAAATGGGGAATATTGCAAGTGCCAAAAGAGCTGTCAGACCACGCTGTTCCTGCCAGCACAACTGTCGCAGCTCACTGTTGTCGCCATCGCCACTGCCCGCAGCGCCACAGCTCATGAAGCGGCAAGATTGTTTAGTCAACGCCGGCGCATCGCATCGATCGCATCGGCTGACTAGGCCTTTCTTTGTGATTTGTTCAGTGCTTCAGGGCTTCAGCCACTTCGGCCACGCGCGCTGGTTTGAATCTGCACGCGTTTCCACGTCTAATTTTGAGTGTTGCGGTGGCGACGTTTGATAATGGCAACTCGCTGCCGCTACCGAACGCTTGACCTGGCGACGAAAGTCGAAGTCTTGAAAGAAGTTCAGTGCTTCAGCCGCGCGCGCTGGTTTGAATCTGCACGCGTTTCCACGTCTAATTTTGAGTGCTGCGGTGGCGACGTTTGATAATGGTAACTTGCGGCCGCTACCGAACACTTGACCTGGCGACGAAAGAGTCTTGAAAGAAGTTGACTAAAAAGGCACCGCCAAGCAAGACATAGCACGAAAGTACGGCATTAAGCCTAACACGCTCTCGAATTTCATGAAGTGCAAACAACAGGTGAACTCGATGACGGTAGTTTTGGCACCACTCTTGGTGACGTCCGTTTTGAAGAGTTCGTCGCCGTGGACGCAACGTCGGACAGCTAAATCGTGCAGATGGTTCAGCCCCATGATTGCATTCCTGAAAGCGACGATGACATCCGAAACGAACCACCACCGAGGGCTACCGACGTAGCTGCGGGTCTTGCTCTCGCGCAGCGGTTTTTTTTGTTTTGTTGGAGAAGACAACGCTGAAGAAGCACTTCGACATGTGTACTGCTTGGAAAACTTGCTAGCCGCAGCCAGATTCGGCAAGCAGAAGAAGATGACGGACTATCTTTTTTGAGGCAACTGTCGGGTTTTAAGCTAATAAAGTGCCTTTTTTGTGCATTTTGCTTAATTGGAAGTTCGTTTAATTCGAAGTTTTTTGCGGGTCCCGTGAACTTCGTATTAACGGGAGTCGACTGTATTGCTTTGGGCAAGGCAAGTCGTGCGAGAGAATTTCGTAAAAACAGCTTTTTCCTCACAAAGGCCCCCCATTCCCTACAAAATCTTGGTGCGCTTACCGTGGCATTGTAAGGGTAGCTCAGCTCTGTGTCGATGCCCTTGTTGGCCTTGATGTACTTGAAAGCATTGTCCATAAGACCACCCTCACAGCCGTTGTTGCCGAAGCTTCTGGAGCAGTCAACCAGGTTCTGCTCACTGAGTGACACAAGCTTGCGCATCTTACGGAAGTGCTGGCCTTCCAGGGATCCCGTCTGGTAGAAAACAAGAATGACAGCATCAATGCTATGTCCGCAGTGGAACAGAGGCCCCAATCCACAGTGCTCGCTATTTAATGTTGAGCCTCCATTGAACTAATGCACAGCGGTGACAAAAATTTGGGGTGCCATGCTGGATACAGATTTCTTTTGGACATCGCATCGACACGATAACATACAATAAAGAATGTGGTCAAACAAGAGTGCACCAATCCAGATTGTCACCTCTCTTACATGCAGTTCTAAAATGCGTGCGATGGATTTTGAGTGCACGGATTACAGCTGGGCATGGGACCAGCATTTCGTTCGACTTTCTGCTTGCTGTATGGTCAATATTTTGAAGACTTAGTCGGCACAGCATGAAACTGCAAATGTTGTCACAGGCCCTCAGGTTCAACAAGCTCTTTTTTGTTCCTTTGCTACTGAAGTGAGCCTCTTTTGTGCTTCTCTATTAGTCAGCAAGTATACTTTTCATAAAAGACCGAGTTACGATATTACAGCAAGGTAACTTGCCGGTTTTACCAACTTCACTTCATGGAAGTGTAATGTTACTTATATTTTTGCCATCTAAGAAACCAAATACAGTCGAGCTCGTTTATAACAAACCTGAGCGTGACGCGGCATCCATTCATTGTATCCTAAAGTTCACAGTAAATAAAACACAGCTTTAAAAAGTTACAAATTAAAACACAAAATTTTTATTTTTTAGCGAAAAAGCCCATAGTGCACGTTTGTTCCGACAGTGCAGATGCAATAAGGGTGGTCTCCAGTTTATCTAAAGCGGCAGCGTGCTCTTCGCTGAGGCCTTTGGCATAGACAAGCTGCCTAAGGTTATCTATGTAGCCAATTGCTACAGGCATGCTTGTGGGCGCTGGCTCCACAGTTTCGTCACTTTCATAGTCATCCGACTCAGGACGACGTCACCACACACGCACACCTACAGCGAGCAAGATGCGCACGAGCGACAGACAAGCAAGGACACGTGGAACTGCTCTTTGCCCATTTTTAGTCAGAAAAAGAAGCTTCCTAATTCACTCCATCATGGCTGGCGTCGCAGAGCAGCGGAGACAGGCGAAGGAGTTGCGATAAAGAGGGAAGAGAGGGGAGCAGACTTGCAAGAACAGCGGGAAGGCGACCTTGAAAGCATTAACATGAAAGGCATAACGCAAAATATCAAACGAACAGCCATGCAACCGTGTAACAGCCGTTTTTACCCTTCCGCACACATGCGGAGGGCATGCTGAGCGGAGTGCAAAATGAGCGAGAACAGGCCCTAAACACGAAACAAATCGCAAATTATCGAAGTCGGTGAGGCAGCGCAAGCACCTGCACTGGAACAATACAACACCGATCTGGACAAGACACCGATGCAGACATCGGGTACAAGTCGTTGGTACAGATCGGGTACAGATCGAGTACAAGTCGGTGGCCGACGATGCCAAATGATAGTGTAACAAGACTCAGCGATCAAAAAACAGAGGGGAGACTAGTCAGCTGACCGGTCTTCGAAAGACCGGTGGCACGGTGAAAACACACGCCTTGTCTGGTGAAGCGGGGTGCTTAACAAAAAACGGTCGGGAAGAGCGATCACTAGGCAGCTGCACAGGCATGGTGGGCATTTAACAACAAGAATCTTGGGTACCTCGCTGATGGCTTATCCGGGGTCGAAAGTGGTGTCGCAGGCAATCACCAGAGCGCTGACTCTGTTCGCTGTAACCAATCGGCAGGGCTTAGAGACGTTCGTTGTAAGTGCGATTTTGTGCCATTGAAATAATGTATATTTCCACGGTCACACGAAATTGTTCGTTTAAAGCAAAAGTTCGTTTTACGTGCGGCCGTTATATGTGGGCTCGACTGTAGTTGTTCTGGCATGCGCTCTGTCATGTGGTCTTCTTCATACAGTTGTGCACACTACAAAAATTTTTCTATGTGAAATAACTCTTACTGGACGTTATGTTTCTCTAGATAACGCATCCTTTTCTGTAGTCCCCTAAGAAATGTTAACAATGATGTTCTGTACTTAGCTGATCCAGCATTTGTTATCGTGAAATTTGGCCAATCAAGTTGCCTTCTATGCAGATTACAATGCACTATATACACTAAGAGGTTACGCCATGCCCAACACAGAGGATAAACTTACGGTGCTGAAAGCCCAGCAAGAGCCGCACTGTCCCTGGTTCTTCACAGGGGTCACAGCACCTTTCTTCCTCCAGTCAACAGTCTTCGGCAGGTGCAAATCCTCAAAGCCCTCAGGCTCAATGAAGAAGCTGCCCTCTCGTGGAGTGTCCCTGTAGTTGCGCTTGAAGCCGTTGCGTGTGCTGACAAACTCGTGGTGCAGCTGAAGAAAAAGAAAGAGACCAAGAGCAGAAATGCTGAGAATTATTCAACGTTGTTAATGCTTGTCGGTGGGCGAATCGGTTTGGTAGCATTGTAATGAAAGAACAGCGGCCACCTGCTCCACGCAGCACCACAGACGTTTTGTAGAATGCATGCACAATGTTGTCTAACCTATACCCTTGTCATGCGGTCAAGCTTATATCGGGCAGACTGGCAGGTGTCTGAACGAACGATTCAAGAAGCACTAGTATAACGTCAACACAGCTCTTTCTGGTCATTTAGGGTTGCATTGCCGACACTGTCGATGCGTTCCACGCTTTGAAGGTATGACAGTGCTTAGCCGCTCGTCAGACAAGATGACTAGATTAATAATCAAAGCTGCACACATAGAAAAACAGGATGGCACATGTGTAAGCATGGCGTCACTAGCAGTTACCGAGAAAGAAAAGCAGTTTCTAGATTTGTATAGTTAGATCAGTAAGCGATTGTCACGAGTGGACAAGTGCACAAGATTATTGACCAGTTCTTTATTTTCGTGTGCATATATTTCATGCACTGCGGCAAATAAAAATCACTTGTGATTCAGCACTCGTGTGTGTGCCCTTTCTTCTGCGCTGCTTTTGTTTACAATGAGAATTCAAGTTTGAGAGACGCAAGAGTGACTAGCAGTAGTTTATCTAGAGCCCCTTTCACATTCTGCAGCGTGAATTTTGCGTCAATTCACTTTTTAGGCAACGAAAGTCTCTCGCTGTTGATGTGCGCATATGGCCAGACACTACACTCGAAAAAAAAAAACATTTGATCCTTTCAGCGCATACTTGTGTCATGTAACAATACTAATCAATCGTTCAGTTTGCATGCTTTTCCTTTCTTTTTTAACATCACCAGCTTGTTACTTCCAAGACACGAATGGCATGCACGCTATCAGTGTGAATTAGCATTCTTGATAGGACTATGGCAAGTGCAGAGCTGTCATGAAAGGAAATGCAAACCAGACAGAAGATGATTACATTGCTATCTGACATTAAGACACCCGAAAAAGTACAACTGTTCTTTAAGAGTGTACTACGCAACACTTCTAGAAGTTGTTTGTCGCAACTACCACCATGACCTGGCGCAGAGCGGTACGCTTCGTTTTCATCTCTGGCAGATCTTATTATGAGCAATTCGAGTATGATCCAAGGGGCTCGCTCGAGGATTTGGTTAGCTTTAAGAATGAGCATAGCTGTACAACTAGACCCATACTGCAGCATTGATTATGCAGGACCCTACCCAAATACAAATAAAAGCTTACCAAGTCTCCGAATTCATTCATCGCGAGCTTGTACGAGACCTGGCTTTTGGCGTACTTCTCGTTGTGTCGTGCAATCTTCAGCCTGTTTTCCATGTAGATCTTCAGCCTGTAGTATTCTTCTGTGTCAGAGTCATATTCCTTTCCTGCGCACAATAGTGGCATGCACATGCAAAATATGTTAATTTCAATTCAGTTTTTTTTTCCTCCTTTCTGTACAGTCAACAGTGCTGTTCTGATCCCTGTGTTCAGACATGGCATGGCAGCCATGTTTTGATGAGGGTGAACCACAAACACCACTATCTTAGATTTAAGTGTATTTAGCTTTAAGTGGGCGCTAAAGCGTGCCAGGTTATGTGAATTAATCCAGAGTCCATTACTTAAGGTATGCCTCACAGTCACATAGTGGTTCTGTTACATAAAACCTTAGAACATAATTATATCAGTGTACTGACATGGCATGGCAACACTGCATGCCACACCACAATTTGACAAGACATTTGCAATGCACCTCTGTCAATGACATGACCTCAGAGAGCTTTAAGTTCAGGAACTGCACATGCACAGTAGTGAAGACTACAAGAAAGAAAACTGAATTCGTGTATAAGCAATGATCTGATGATGTGTACGATGATGTGCACAATCATGATGTGTACAATCAAAACCCAACATATTAATATGTAACAAGTTAACTTCATTACCCATAACGCGTAGGTTTGAACATGAAAAGTTTATTCGGAATAGGCAGCTTTCCCATCTCACGTAACACGTCTATACGAGCAATGTGTCTTTAGCACCTCCACAGCATCTCGAAATCACTTTGGTCATTCCCTATCGCATTGCCTGAAGGAATACTACTGTGACAACACATGGAAGAGTAAGTGCTAGAGTAAACGTACAGTGGTAATTATTCATTACACTGCTCAAAATTACACACACCGAACTGGCTTCAGAGACATATTGCACACATCCGCCACAGTGTTCTAGAGGTTATGGTGCTCGACTGCTGACCCAAAGGTCGCAGGATCGAATGCTGGCTGCGACGGCAGCATTTCAATGGAGGCAAAATGCTAGTGGCCCTCCACTAAGGCGTCCCTCATAATCATATCGTGGTTTTGGGACGTAAACCCCCAACAGTTATTATTAAAAACATGGCACAATTCTATAAAAGCTGCGTATCAGGGTGAAGAGTTTTCTGAAAGAAGCATTTCCCAGAATTGCTGCAGATATTGAATAAATTTGATAAGGTACACTAATTGAAGCAAGAAAGATACAATACTGAAAAATGTGCACAGAATGGCTATTTAGAAAAATACCTAAGATAAAGGACAGTTCAAGCACGCTTATGCCTCCCCAACGGCATTGCAGATAACTAGGCCAGTGTTTTCCTAACAAGGCAAACACCGGTCATTAATAGTCTTAGTTCATAAATAGACTTAGGTCTTCAATAAAGAAGAAAATGGACAATAGATTCAGGAGAGCGTTGTGAAACAGTCTATGCTAAACAATGTCCAAACCCTACATCACTTTTTGAAGCACACCTGGTGCCCGAACTTACTGCTTGCTGCGGCAAAGCGAATTTACAAATGTTCAGCTGTTAACAAGAGTTGACCGTGATGCCACAGATTGCTTTCGGCGTGTCTTAGTGCAGGTGCTTTCAACCCACCTTTAAGTGCCAGCCCAAATTTCTGACGTCATCATTTCTTCATTTTTCATTCCTGTTTATCCAATGAAATTGAAAAGCTTGTGTTCAAAAACAGAGTAGGAGTAAAATTTGACATACCGTGTCTTGTACTTTCAGTGAGCTGAAGCGCTATACATTTACAGAAGCTTCAAACTCGTGATAATTGTAGGAGTGGGCTTGCACAAAAGAATGATCCCAAGTTATGATTTTTAATCGACAAAAGAAGTTTTGTTTTCACGTTATGCAAATCCTCCATCAGAATACTGAGAAGTTGGTCAAAAGACCATATGATGAATCACGCTACTCTCCTAAATCAAAATTGAACGAAAAATGTAAGTTTTAGTGGTGCAACGCAAGAGGTCTGCTTCGCTTACGCTGGGCTCTAGAAGGGTCTACGAAATACTATGCCACATGCAAGCACACCGAAATATAAGATAAACTGCAGCTCGGGCAGTCTCGAGTTCGCACCTTTATCTCGCAGCCCAGTTCAAGCTTTCAAGCATGAGAAGCTCTGAAGTGCTACCACGTTGTGCGAGCACAAACATTTCAACATGAAAGTGAGATTAGAAGAATCTCGTTAAGGTCCCATGACAGTGTGTATTGTACAAGAGGTGGATCACGCGTCAGAGAAACATGGCCGTACGCATCTAATGCAGGTTTCCTTGCTCTAAGGTTATAATTGGCTATCTTTCATAAACACGTCTTACTCCTTGAATGTAATAAAAATTAGCATCCTGTTAACTAGTATGAACTAGGAAAAAAAAATTGCCACCTGTTCACTTAACCTAGAGCAACACGTGAGGCTTTTCTTACCGTGTAATGACTTGAATGCGGACCACTCGGCGCCAATGAGCTCTTGATGCGTAACTGCAGCAGCAGTCACGAACAAGCAGCACAAAGCAATAAACCCCCGCATTTTTTAGGAATCCTGCAAAATAGTGAACGCATTGATGGAGTTTTGCAACTAAGACAGGTGTACTTAAGCGTGCATATGCAACGTATCGCTGTCAAAAGGCGCATTTTCAATAAAGCCGGCTCCAATCGTATTTTGCGCTAGGTGCCAAGCTGTCATAAATTTGTTGCAAGCGATAAACTAACACAGTGACAAGCACTGCGCCGACACAAATGTTGCATGCAACCACGTGTTGTGGCGTATTTTTTAAAAAAAATTTTTTAGTGGCCTGCCGTTGCATGGATTAGCGCGTTGCACGTTACTTGCAACAACTCGCATACGCTAGAGTGTTCAAAAATACCGCCCTTTTTACATGGGCAAGAGTGCGCGAATGGTAAAACAAAGAGAAACGTCATGTGACAAAAACAGCTGTGCGGACGGATGACGTAACGCGCGGCTTCTTTGCCGCCGCGGTCTTCGCGAAGTTTGAAAGCATTTTCCAACTTGCACTTGGAAGCTGCAATGTTCATTCACATTCATCACAGCGAAGGAGTTTAGAGGAGATCGAATGAGTTGCTGTCAAGGCCGAGACGACACAACAACAAGGTCGCCCGGGTTTTTGAATGGGCTTGCATAATGTCATCGTGTACTTCTTCGGCAGTTGCTTTTACTGGTTTTACAGCCATCGCTCCTTATAAAGGTATATTGACAAAGAAAAAAAAGCACCTTTTAACAAAGCTTCGAAGGCTATTCCTTTACTAAGAGCGCGTGCTGTTCGCAAAGGCTGGGAATATCGCTGACATCGTCCATGTCTTGTCCTAGAGCTGTTTTTACACGCTTGCAAGGGTTAAGCAGAACGCATCGAGGACGAGAAACAGGGTACTTACTCGTGGAAGTCCGGACAACCAAGTGAACTTAACTCAACAACACCGACTGCGACCGCTGCTGGGTCCTTCTTATCGGCCGAGACGAGTACAGCACTTTCTTTTCATTGGCAGAACCACGTGACGGCACTCTCTCTCTCTTTCTCTCTCAATTCGTCACGTGAGGTGCTGCTTGGAGGTCTATGAGTCAGGGCGGTCAAGGGAGGAAGAGAGTGACTCTGAAACCTCCTTCCACTCTAGTTTGTCCCTCTCCACGCGCCATCGGATCGTTTTCGTTGTCGTCGTCGCCTCGCCTCCTTCTCTCGACTCGCTCGATGTTTTGTTGTTGCTTGGCTGATAAATTTTCGTTCGCCATTTCCTCTCCCAGCGCCTGTACTTGTGCAAGAAACGCGGGCTTGCGGAAGGCCGTCGTCCTTCTCGACTTTCTCGTTAAGCCACGAGTGCGCACCATTCTCCGTATCTGCAGTCGCAGCAACGTGTACAGAGCCGGTAGGGTTGCACTGACATGCACAGCGTGTTCTGTCGCGCTGCAAAGGGAATTCGAGGCTGGGGTAAGGGCTCGGTCGAAAACAATCCTGCTTCGTGTAAATAACCCAACAATTATTCATCAGTTGACTGACAGCCACTTAGTCGGGGGGCAGTATTGTACTCGCTACGTGAATAGTATACTTAAGCGACTGTAACCTAAATTCTGTTGCGACAAAGCTTGGTAGCTTGCAATAATGTTTGTGAGTTAGTAAATCAATAAATTACTTGTGGGTTCCTCGCGACCCCACGACAAACGTGCTGTCAGAGATTTATACACCCTCCTCTCCTCCTACCACCCAATAAAACTCTGACTCCCCCCCCCCCCCCCCCGACCCGAAAAAAAACTTTCCTCCTGACCGGCCTGCCTACTCCTCCCCTCTACGGACAGGCCACACACACCATCGTCTCGTAGCCAGATTTTTTCTGGGAGGGGGGGGGGGGGGGCGTGACGTTGACGAAGGCAGCAGTCGGCGTGTTTGAGACGAAACTCTTTATTTGGGCGAACCTGTGCCCGGGAAACGAAAGGAGCTAAGCACAAGCAATTCAAGCTGTGCACTCGATAGCTTCCAGAACAGCGCCGGCCGTCGAGTGAACTGATCTGCGGCGAGGTGCGTCGGCATTTATACACGCGGCATCGAACATTCGAGCCTTAATACTGATGCTCGCGTAAGCTCTCGAATAACCTTGTTCACTCGCGTCCTGCATGTAATCTTAGCAGAATGAGCTCAAAGAATCGCGAAGCTTCTTAAGCATTGCAGCGTAGTCTGCGCCGAGCATTCGTAACAGTTTTTGTGGATGAAACACGAATACATGAAAATCAAACAAACGTGCCTCGCAGTATGCCCGTGCGTGAACTTGTATGTGTGTCTGTATATTACACATTCGGGTAGGGGGGAGCGGTTTGAAACCCCCTCCCTGGCTACGCCACTGCTCGTCTGATAACAACCCCCCTTACTCCCCCCCCCCCCTCCGAAACCTCTGCATGCTGGGCTTGCGGCCCAACCAGCGTTGTAATTCATCTTCCGCAGAAGGCACTGTCATGTGCAGCTCATAGTCAATGCTTCGGAGTGTGCACTAAGGGATTGAAGTACGGACTAGGGACAGGATATCGCTATCGCGTTCAACTCTTAAAGGCGAAGCTTAAAGGGGCCCTGCAACACTTTTTGAGCATGCTCAGAAAACGCTGCCTATCGGTAGTCCAGGCTCTCGAGAACACGCGAGCCAAATATTATAGCGCAGCACGCGGCGTGGAATTCATAATAAATTCTCAAAGTCAGCCAGAACTTGCTTTCTCTTCTCTCAAAAATCACTCGTCAGTGTCGTCACCGACGAGATTATCACTCGCATCAGCCATTGGCTTATTTGAGCATGGCGCGCTCGGTAGTTACAGAGGCCGCCGCGGGAGGCCGCGACTTGTCCACGCGTGCGCGCGCGATCGCAATGAAAATTGGCGTATTCGAAGAAAAAAAAAGAGAAAAAGCGCTCAAGATCACGAGGCGCGCGTGACGTATTTTCTTTCCCCGTGCCATCCCTCCCTGCTTAGCTTCCAGCGCTTTCGACGGGACGAGAGAAGAGAGAATGCAATTGCAGCGTGCGAGAAATATTTGTAACTCCACTCGTACTGGACGGATTCCAAAAATTTTTGCGGCAGTGAATTCGTG
Organism: Rhipicephalus appendiculatus; assembly: GCA_030522465.1. Classification (NCBI taxonomy): domain Eukaryota; kingdom Metazoa; phylum Arthropoda; class Arachnida; order Ixodida; family Ixodidae; genus Rhipicephalus; species Rhipicephalus appendiculatus. The sequence goes on along the minus strand of JALIZH010029254.1, from coordinate 304,903 downwards.
AGGCAATAAGCTCCTTTAGTGAATCCATTCCATGGGTACTTGAAAAAGTGTTGCAGGGCCCCTTTAAGGGTCCCCCCAATTTTTTGGAGAAGAGAGTTGGAGATTGAATCAGAGCATTTATCCCTTGTAAGTGTCGAGTAGGTAAGAAGAAAAAAAAAAAAAAAAAGGAAATCTACGAAGATTATATTTCCTCGCGCTTCAGAACCACCACGTGCCATAACACAGAGCTGTTCATTGCTATGGGTCTGTTTTGTCTTCTTATTGATATTGATATATCTGGGAGTTTTACCAGTGAGTCCTCAATTAGCCATGTCAAGCAATATATTATCAGCGTTGTACAAGACATTCATAGTTACGCTTTACAGATACCGCGAGTACTTATCTAGCGTATTTATCTTTGCATCGGGTGAGGAGGACCGGTCTGGCAACCAGCGCCTTCCTCCATTCTGGCATATGCGCGACGGCGAGGAGTCTGCGGGCTGGTGCTCGGATAAGTGGCGTTGTCGAACAACTTTTGTGTGTTTTAGGCTGACCTAGCAGACTTTCTCTTTTTTTTTTTCTTCTTTTTTTCCCGATGTCAGCCAGCGAAAGGAAAGGTCAACGGGAAACCACCGTGCTGTTTTTCGTTGTTCTGAAAACTGCAAAAAAAAAAAAAAAAAACAGACATGACTGATCCCTCTGTATCGGTATAACACGAAAGTGAAACGTGTCTTCATAGAGGCAGTTGAGCGTTTATTGTGCATTGTTTCGCCACAAGGTCGAAGGAATGAATGTTACAGCAACAAATTGTAGAGTAACGCGAAGAACGACAAGCCGCTCGAAACTTACAGCGCGTTCCTCAAGCATAAACGGACGCACGAAAAGAACATACAGAGGACGAGCGCGAACTAACAACTGTCACAGCTCGACACTTGAAGTGCTCTGCTCAAGTACAAAGAAGGACGCACGGAACGAACACACAAGTATACACAGGACGAGCGCGAACTAACAACTGTCAGAATTGTTATGTAAGCAGCGCGCTCTTTCGCAAGTGCGGCCACTGTAGCGAGCGAAGTAACCTTGGCGCTCTTTGTAACTTCAACGCAAACTTTTGGTGAAAGCCCAAGGCGTACAAACTGCCCCGATCTGGAGGTAAGCGCGGGCGCACGAGCGACCACGCCCTGTTGAGGCGGGCGCGCATCGCAACGCGCGGGGCGACGACTTTTAAAGCGCACCCTCCTTACGCCCTCCGGACCCTTCGCGCCGTATCGCCAGTAAAAACAAGGACACCCTGAAATCTCCGATCTCTGAGTACCGCCAGCGGTAAATGGTATATATAAACAGCTCGCCGTTAGCAAGCTGAAGAACGTACGCTTTGTGGTCGAGTCGGTTCGCGTCGCCCGCTGCTGGAGCGAGGGGTCGTAGGGTCGACTCCCGGCGACGGAGCTTTTTCTTCTAGTTTTTTCTTTGCCATCTCTGAGTATATATATTTTACAACGTCATATCCGTGACGGAAATACGTCAGTGGTGACGTGGTGGACCCTGGCATAAAACACGTTCGTGTTAGAAAAAAAAGGAAACTGCTGCCTGAATAAGTATGCGACGTGCATCACCAAACGCGCAGTGTTTGTGGCTGCGGACTCTTCAAGGTACATCGTTGTGTTACGTGACAGTGTCAAAATCAGCAAGTGCCGCAATATATCTAGAATGCCCTGTGTTCAACGCAGTCAAATGACAATCGGATACGGCCCGATTGGTGAACAAGCATAAGCTGTCAAGTACGACCCTGTACGGTAAAGCGCGAAACATCTAAGCACCACTCGTTAACTAACATTTCTGAGTAGCCACCTGTGCTGTTTTCGCTTCCTTTTATTATTATATTTTAATAGGATGTGTTTGGTCAACAATTAGCCTCGTAGCTCGGTTCAACCCGGCGATCACTTCAATTAATGTAGCGATGTTAGCACGGATGAGAAATCCCTCACTTCGCAGCGGGGTAAACGGCATCATACGTGCATTTAATTTGTGCTCCGCATCAGCCTTGGAAAACCCGAACATTTAATGAACACTACATAAAAAGTACGTGGCGAGATCCTTGTCGTGAGATTACAACTTCCGTAAGACAGCAGGGTGTATCGTAGACGATATGCGATATGAAAGCGGAACAGTTAAAAAAAAAAAACGAGTTCTGTCATTTCCTGTGTTGCACAACTTTTTCTACACACGAAGCTACACAGGCTTGACCCAAATAGGTGTGACCCCCCCCAAAAATGGGCGGTCACGCCTCTCATAGCCCGAGTCTCTTTGGGACGTTGCACACCATAATACAACGAACCTACCTTTAATAGATTAGATATTTATTTTGTTTAATCATTTATTTGTCAAATAAAGAAAGCATAGACGTAGAATGCTCAACTCCTCGAAGCTGACATTCTTCGCACCAGAAAAAAAATGTTGTGAAGGTGCAAAGAATTTGTGATTGCGACAGGTAATCGCTTGGGGAACGCAGGGAAATTCATGCGATGCAGTTAGATACACGGAGTATGTCATGACGTTAATGATACGCATTGCATGGTATTCATAGGCGTGCGCAGGGTTCACGGGGGCGAAGGTTCGTCGCAGCGCCCCCCTCCCTAATATGTAAATGTATACGGGGCTGACTTTGAGCCCCCCCCCCCTCTTAGGTAAATAGGGGGGTGGGGCAGCCGCCTCCCCCCCTGCCGCCCTAGTGCGGACGCCTATGATGGTATTGGTATGTCATGACAAAACACTTATGTCGTGCCATTCATGTCAGTGTTGGAATATATCAAGTTAATGAGCCTACTACGAGAGCTCCAAGACCTTTTCGTGCATGTCATCACACACATGGCATCATATTGATGTCATGACCTGTCAGTCATGCTCACCATACCTTCATTTCATGACGCGCCATTTTTTAAAAAAATAATAAAATCAACGAAGCGAGCACAATAGCTCCAGAACTTTGTCTTGTGCGTCATGACGTACATGGCGTGCGTGAAGCAACATCGATGCATTCCATGACATGTCGTTCATGTTCCTCAAACGCTCATGCCATGACATGCCGATTTCGGTTTATATATAAAGTTAAATTAACAACCATGAGATCACCCAGATATAGGTGGCTTGATAGATAGATTGAAACGCGTTTGGTTTGCCAAGAAATGTAAAACAAAATGTTAATTCAGCCAGAGGTTGGTAGCCACCTCTTCAACACAAAGGCAAGGGCAAACCGCCTGAACCTTTTGAAGAGGAAGGGTGATCTTTCAGTCTAATGTTCCAACAAAGGCCGTTTTACACTACGTAAACAATGGACCTCAAGATAGCAGCACCCTGCAAACAACATGTGATTTACAGCGCACGTGCTCTTCGCGTTAGAGCAAACGTGCGCGTCACCACCTTTTCTATATAGCAGTGCACTGCTTGATGGGCGGTGACGGAGTTTGCACCTTCACAAGTCAAAGCGATGCACTGCTTGAAGATCGTTGCATGTATCAGGTGTGCGCGTGTGGTCATGTCCGCTCTCAATAAACTTGCCACTATCTGTCCCCGTTTGCATAAAAAGTTTTTGGCCGCTAGCATAAGCCATGTGTATGTGCTTTGAGAACTTGTTAAATGGGTACGTTCGCTGTAATTGATACGTTGTTCACTGCAGGTTGCCGCTGTCATGCCATCTAAGGTTCACGTAGCCAAACCAGCCTTTTTGTGTATTAAGTTAGAACACCAAAATGTTTCTCTTGCATTTTTGTTCGTTCTGATTACGTTCGGTTTATGATGTACGTGTTCAGTTGAGGTCTAAAGGCAGCCTGTAGTTAATTGAAGCCCCCCTGGCACTATTCTACTGGCATATCAGTGTCAGCATGATGTTCGTTCAGATAAATTCTGTTCTGTTGTATGAAGAGTGATGCTTGCGCATATGTATGGGATAAAAGATAACGTACAGTCGTGAGAAATATGAGAGTGAATGCGGAAGCTGCATTTTGTAGGTCATAGCTGTCAACAGCCGTAGAAGTGCAAGGGGGGTTCAGTACATTTAATGCTCAAGCGGAAATCTCTTGCAGTTCAATACGTCGCATCTATATTGGTACAATCCGAGCCGTGGGCAGGCGTGGGCTGCTCTTCGGCGCGGCGACGGCTTGGCAATATTTTAGACAGGTGGCGCGCAGCTGTGGCGGTTGCTATGGCAACGGCACAGCAGGTATTTTTTTGTTAACGGACGTCTCACTGCCAGCATTAACAGCTTCGCTGTTAACACATACATGCGCTCACGTCGTCTATGGTTCCCGTTTCACACCTGTCACACAAATGCACAACTTTCTCAGAGTGATAGTCGAGTACTTGTGTGACAACTGTCACATAGTGCATGGTTGTGCAGGCGCTTGGCTTGCCTCGTCCATGCGCCGAGTCATTCAGCCTTTGTGTGAGCGTGAAACCTCATCTATTCTCGGGGAAGGCGTGTTGCAGAGGATAAGCCAATGCGGACGACTACACAGCCGGCGTACTTCAACGCGCCATATCTTATTACTCGTGCACTGGCGCGTATTACCGATTCAGCGACCGCCTGAGTTATGGCTCTCGAGACTGCCGTGGGACGTGAAATGCGATCTCGTGCATGTTCGAACGCAATGCAGCTAGACGTTGACTCAGCGTTGTTTTTATACGTCAATGGCGGCGCATACTGTGAGAAAATATGATGAGCAGTTATTATGAGCGAAGGCAGTCGGCCAATAGTAAAAGATTTAGAGCTCTTTCACTACTGCGAAGATCGAAGCCAGCGTAGCTGTGACTATGGTGCGTCTTGGATAGTGAATGTTGCTATAGGTAATTTACATGTCATCATTACTGAAAATATTGAGCGAATAAAGATACATGCACTCAAGGATCTCGGCGTTTCTCTTGCGCATGTCGAATATTATCTTATCGAGCCCCCCCCCCCCCCCCCCCCCCAGAAATTTTCAATTTTGCTTGCGTATATATACACGCACACATACAAACGCACGCACGAAGATACATAACCTATGATCGAACCCCCCCCCCCCCCCCCCCCTTCGAAAAAAAAATTCTGGCTACGCCCCTGCTAGGCGTGTGAGCTGATTCAGTCGGCGAAACGTCGTTAACGACATCCGAGCAATACAACCTTCCAGCCGTGGCTTCGCGCTTCGACGACACCAAGGTGCACGTGCTCTCTATCACCGCGGCGTCATATAGAGCCTTGCAGGTGCGCAAGGCGGCCATTCGTGTACCATTTGCCCACCTGCGTGGTGCTATCGGATTCCGCAGTGACAAAGCGAACACGTCAATGGCTGACTTACGCAACGTAAGTCGATTGCCGATTGGCGATGAAGTCACCGATTGAATTTCGCGTCCTCAGCCGGCGCGTGAGCAGGCTCAGCAGGTGTGGGCTTGACTGGTCATTGTCACTGTTGTGTGCGTTTGTTTGCTGGCTAAAAAACACAAACACAAACACAAAATTCGCTTTAGAGCGTTTCTTTCTCCGAAATCGCAGAAAATTGGGAAGTCGTAACAACGTCTGTGGGACGTCGCCTAATGACGTCATCACATGATATCGTCGCTTGGCTAAAGGTGCTGAAAGCATCGGTGGATGGAACAATGCATACGAATCATAGCGTCAACGTAATTTAATCAATGCGCGTAGTTACATCTTACAAGATGTTCTGTCCTCGACTGTATAACTTAATGCATTACCAAGTGTGCAGGAAGGCTTTTGCCTTCAAGTGTTACAGATAGTGTAACATGCTGGAGAACATCCTTTCTCGCGGAGACTACGTAAGGGGCTGGGGGGCTCGGGCCCCATCCGGGCGGCTTGCTTCATAGGGGGGCAGAGCCCCCCCTGGCGCCCAACATTAGCCCATTTCCTAACATCTGAAAGTTATTTTTGGCGATCTTAAATTGAATTCACTGGCATAGCTAAAGCTACCTATGCTAGCATAAGCCCACTATGTCCAGTCTGGTTCATGTCGCAACAAAGTAAGCAAAGCATGACAATAAAAAAGTTAGGCAGATCCCACTCGATCATTGTGCGAATCAATTTTATGTGTAGGGGAGCCAGCGAGTAGCCTGCCCATGCGACATCTTCCGTATTGAGCCAAGCGTTACGAGGTGGATCGGCATACTTGTGCAAATTAAAAAATAAATCTGGGCTCTCCCACTTGAGATGTTCAGAATAATATCACGGTACCGCGGCACCTAAGAGACTATAGTTCTATTAAATTAAATTCTTTAATTTGGAAGTCGGACTCTCTCTCTTTACACACACACACACAAACACACACGCACACACACACGCACACACACACACACACGAACACACACACAAAATATAGATAGATAGATAGATAGATAGATAGATAGATAGATAGATAGATAGATAGATAGATAGATAGATAGATAGATAGATAGATAGATAGATAGATAGATAGATAGATAGATAGATAGATAGATAGATAGATAGAAACTCTCATGTCCGCCACAGTGCAGCAAAATGCCGCATCACTGGGCCATCAGACCGGGCTTATTTGTATCAATCAATCAATCAATCAATCAATCAATCAATCAATCAATCAATCAATCTTTATCAGTCGCGTCAAAAATGTAGCCCATTGGAGGTGAATATGCAGGAGGAGGTCCCAAGGTTACAAACTGCTGGCGGGACCTCCTATGTTAATACAATGGAAAAACTCAATTACGAACAATGAATAACAAGAGCGTTTTTTAAGTGTTACAAGTAACAAGAAAATTACCGAATGTTCAGGTTAGCACTTATCAACTTCACGACATTAACGAAATGCAGCAGTTATACGTCTGTAGTTAGCGTTAACTCAGCGTAGCTAATTTTAGTGTGTACTGTCCTACCAGTATGCCCATAGGCGTGCGCACGAGGGGGGGGCAGAGGGGGGCGGCCGCCCCCCCTAGTCACGTAAGAGAGGGGGGGCGCAAAGTCTGCCCCATACATAGACTTAATAGGGAGGGGGGGGGCGCTGCGATGAACCTCCGCCCCCCCCCCCTGCCCCCCCTGAAGGGGAACCCTGCGCACGCATATGAGTATGCCTACCACAAACACTTATATACGTCCTTTCTTTATGCGGACATGGGGCCCCGCGGGGTTCCATCAGGAAACCAGTCCAATTATATAGGCGACCGTAATTGGAGCGATTTCCTGAAGGAAGCGTGTGCTACTATTTCCGTCCCGCGCGACGCAGTCTGAACGTCCTTGACAGCGCACACTTGAAGTCGCAGACTGATGCCACGGCATGTCAGATTGCAATATGTATAAAGGTGGAGCAACGGTGAAATATCGCCTTTCACCTGACACCATGTTTCTCGCATACTTAATTGAGAAAGAGGGAGTCCGACAAAACTTTATATCATCTGCTGTAGGAGGGCCAGTTGCTGAATCCTTCGCATTGAAAAGATATCTTGAAGTCATATTGCAAATTGTTTTGGTCGCTCGTTGACAGTAAAATATCTCAAGGATATCTTGAGATACATTGATGGAGAAATCAAACTCTTTAGGCACTTCTCGCGGACCTGATCATGCTTCGTATGTACTTCTAATTTAGTATTGCTAGAAAAAATCGTCGTAATGTGAGTTCGACGGGCAGAAGCCACGGTAAACGTTAATACCTCGGAATGGATATAGTCGTTATCATTTTCGTACATACTGTGGTGTCAACTCTGTGTGTTATCTCGCGCTCACTCTGGCTGTTAATTGGCTATTGCTACGGGTGGTCGACCCCCCCCCCCCCCCCCAACCCTCCGCTCCCTGGTTTAGTAGCCCCACTTGTCGGCATACTTTGTTAAGACGCACAGTCGCGCTCAATATGACTTGCAACACGGGAGCGCGTGGCCTCACGAATTCAAAGATTGCGCATGGCTTCCACTAGCCCTTATTTCCATTACTAAACGCGTTGCTCTCACTTGGGTATGATCCCAACTAAGAAAATAATATTTAGTTGTTGCAATAAAATCAAGTTGAAGCCATGCGCAACCTTTGAAGCCGTGAGGCCACGCGCTCCCGTGTTGCAAGTCATATTGAGCGCGCGTACATAGCCTTGTACACACAAACTTCGAAATTTCGATCACAACAATGCCGCGTTTATTTATTTTGCGCACTGCACTCTCAATGCACCGTTAGTTCTGACGTGACCCCCCCCCCCCCCCTTATCCCCTGGCCAGATGGTTAAGCTACGCCTTCTAGACATTACCTATAAATATAAAAAGTGGCACGTGTACCACTGTACGCAAACAACCTAAAGTCATCTTGGTGCCAAACTGAGAAAAAGCGAGCGCGAAGGGAGTCAGTCTTTGCGTTTCTCAGCGTTCGAGGAAAAGAGAGAGAGAGAAAAAAAAAGGAAGGAAAGAAGAGAGAGCGACACCTACAGCACGTGCTCCGTACCCGAGCAAATCATTAGCGCCAAGTGGGGAGTCCTCTGTTTACCGAGCTCATCACCGCGGGGCTGAACGTGGCCCCATGCCAAGGGCACGAGCAAACCGTCTTCCTGAAAAGTTACGAAAGTTATGTCACGACTCGAAGCGCATGCACGACCCTCAAACCTCGCTACTACTAGGCGAGAACGGGAAGCTGAAACGCAACGGCTGAAATGCAACCGTTGGTGACCACATAGACAGTGGAGCTTGCGGCAACTTGTTAATGTTGTTAGTCGAATTTGTTTATTTATTACTATGGCCTTAATGAGAAAAATATTTATTTCTAACAAATCTTTACTTCGTAAACACGTTACTTTCCGATAACCTACACACAGAGCAGCCGGATACATGCTGTATTTCCGTATTCTCCAGCAACGATACACTGAGAGAGAGAACAAAACTTTATTGTCACATAAGGCGGGGCATTGCAAATGGTCGGGCCCCTATTCCAGGGCTCCGCTGGCCCTTGCCATCATCTCCGCCCGTTGGACCAGCCAAAGCTGATCCTCAAAGGCCGAGCTGGACAGCAGTGCCTCCCATTGTTCCTCCGTGTTGTTCATGTTGTGGTGTTCTTCATTGTGTTGTGTACACTCCCACGTGATGTGAAACAGAGTTGGTGTGGTCCCACACCACGGACATATATCTCTGTATGCTGTGGGGTAGAATACATGTAGCTTGTGTAAGTTGGTGTATGTGTTTGTCTGGAGTCTGCGTAACGCCGCAGATTCCATTGATGTGAGGTTCTTATGTGGTGCTGGATACATTTTTCTAGTATCACTATAGTATTGAAGAATGGTATTAAAGGTAGGGTCTAGGGGCGTTGGGTCCTCTATTGCAGTGTGCAAGGAGGCTCGGTGATTTGTGAAGCCTCGAGCCGCCTCATCCGCAAACAGGTTCCCGGTGACGCCCTCATGCCCTGGAGCCCAGATTATGGTTTGGGTGTACTCAAATGGAAGGTCCTTAGGAGCTTTGGTTAGAATTTGGTATGCCTTCATTCCTATTCTACCCCTTTGGTAGTTCCTACATGCAGCCTTCGAATCCGTGATTATTGTCAATGGGGCTTTGCGCTCCCTGCCCTCCTTGATTGCCAGTGCGAGCGCTATCTCCTCCGCTTCTGTAATGGAGGCTTGGGCTATGGAGGCACAGTTTGTAATATTACCTTTTCGGTCTGTGACCACGGCCACCATGTTCTTTGCGTTTGATTGATATGGTGCAGCGTCTGTGAATCTCGCCGTATTCAAATATTTTGTCTTTTTATCTATGTAAGCAGCTCTTGCTTTACGTCTATCAGCATGTAGAGTTGGATCCATGTTCTTCGGTAGGGGGGGATATCTTGTACCAGTCTCTGAATAAGCAGGACAATTCCTTGGTTCTTTCATGTGCCTGTACTTGTTCACCGAGGCCGATTCTCTGGAGAAGTTCTCTACCGGGTGGCGTTTGCAGCAGGCGGTTAATCTGGGTGGTCACTTGCGCTTCAGCCAGCTCATCAAATGTGTTGTGGAGTCCACGATACACTGATCTTGCGCAATTTCTGCCTTGATGTTCTAAAATCATCAAATCACCCGCTGCAAAGAGAGGAGAGAGAGTACATTACACACTGCATCCACATATTGTGAGAGCATGGATTGGGGTGCGAGTTGGTGTGCTGAAGGGTGCAGCTGTTATATGGAGCTGCCGCAGTCAACGCACAATGCGCGCAATTCACAAAAATTTATGCAATCGAAATAAACTTACCCCCCTCCCCAAAGAGGGTTCCCCTTCAGGAAGGGGGGGGGGGGGGGAAGGTTCGTCGCAGCGCCCCCCCCTCCCTATTAAGTCAATGTAAAGGTCCTACTTTGCGCCCCCCCCCCCCCCGAGTCGCAGCGCCCCCCCTCCCCATTATGCTAATGTATGAGGCTGACTTTGCGCCTCCCCCCTCTTAGGTCACTAGGGGGGGGGGGGGGGCGCCCCCTCCGCCCCCTTTCTCATCCGTGTCGCATACTTAAGCCGCCCTAGTTAGCGGCTCCATTTTGTTCTACACTTGTAATGTAATGTATAATCATTATGAAAATTTGGCAGCGCAAACAAACGAAACACAGGAAGAGTTTGAGTGCTGACAAGTGTTTGCTCCACCAAGTTTACATATTGAATCTATACCACGTAGCCCGTCTCTCTACCCTTCTATAATGTATTAATGCTCGTATGAACCTTCCACAATCTTCGAAATTTTGACAACAATGACCGACTTTATTTGCGCACATTGTTCTCAATGCACAGTATGTCCGGTTCTTCGACTCCTTCCCCGGTATAGACTCCGGATATGCCTCAGTCTCCAACGTTGCATGCACTTGTCAAGCATTCCGCATCATTGACGAGCTCGGATGTCTGATAGCGAGCGCGTTGAAATGACGCAGACACCGAGGGGCTGTCGATGACGGACTCGCCTTTTACTCAGACTTGCGGTGACGAGCGTCGCTTCCTGTATGTTTTTTTCTTCTTTCCTTTATTCACACGCGTGTGAATAAGTACTCTGCTAGATAAATTTTAAATAATGTAGCTGCTTTTATGCCTTCCTTTTTTTTTATTGGTTTACCAATAATTAGTTTACTATATAGTTACCTAGCAGCTCTCAAACCTTGTCTAACTCGACACCGTCCAGCATGAAAGGCCAGATGGCGCGGGTAAAATTGCAGTGCTCGGGAGACCGCCTGTGAAAGAAGATGGGAGGCCGGAAGGAGGTGACGGAGCCCCCTTGAGGGTACAATATTAATCTGCGTTATGTCCTTGAACTGACATCGGTGGAGGCCCAAGCGGAGCAGCCGAATCCGAAACTATGCTGTGATATCCGCTTACAAAGGGGATGGGTGTGCGAATGTCCTCTAAACAAACCTTTATCAGATCATGGCCTCGCATGTAGCTTGTGTAGGTTCGCCCACGTTTCTCTCTCTCTCTCCCTCTCTCTCTCTATCGCTCGCTCGCACTTTTTTATTGAATGTTTTCAGAGACCACAGTTTTTTTCGCTCCGATGGGCAGCGTTGTCTGCGGGAGTTCTGGGGCAGGCCTGTGTACGTCACCCGCACGCAAATGTGTCAACAACCATGCCGATAAGACTCCGCGCACTGGGAATCTTATCGTTGTAGGAGGACAGCTGCCTTCGCATCAGGAGCTTTTCTTGAAGCGAAGATCCCCTTCGAGGCAGTGTGTCATGTCTGCATTTATTGCCTACAGTTTTTTCATTGTTTACATAATTTCGTCACCGCGGGTGGGAGAATGTTGTAATTGCGGGCGAGACAATGGGGAGTGACAGGTCCATTTGGCTGAGCCCAGATCGTTATAAGCTCTCGGTGCCTTGGGAAAACAAAAATGAAGTAAAGAGATGAATGATAAACAGTGGAATCACTAAGTTCCACTAAGTTCGGTGACAACCCAAGCAAATGGTCAGGTGACGTGCCGTGGCTTTGTCAAAGGCTTTCAAGGCATACGTTTTCCTGTGGCCTCTTGTGCTTGGGACGGCTTGTTTCTTTTTACTTTCAACTTTGGCTGTCATTAACTTTTGCTCGAATGAACTGTGACACGATAAGCTTCCGTTCGCGTGACATGATCGACATAAGATTCCAAATTGAATTTCGTTGTCGGGGACATAAAGAATTAATACTTCAATTTCAAAACATTTTCTTCCGAAAGAACGTTCAGGATTTCTCTCATGACCAAGACATTATTACATTGTTCAAAACTGCAATGACTCGGGCGTGATATGCCCGATTGCTGCAAAAGTGCCTTCATATGTCGCAGTCCTCAGAAGGCAACCATAGCGTGAGATAATACAAGGATCATCGCAGCCCTTCCGCCATCCACTACATGGCATCTTTCTCGAGATAAGCTGTATGCGCATGTGACACCAGACACTCCCTCGTCATATCGCCCCCCCCCCCCCCCCCCCCAAATTTAATCTATCTCTGTGTGCGTGCGTGTTTTAAGTATTCTGGTGGCATATCGCTGGCGAACGACTCGCAGCAGGTGATATGACGTCGGCGTCCGTTTGAGATAAGACCGATATATTCATATCTTAATATTCGCTGGAATTTGTAATACATTCTATAGACTGGTTATCGTGGGGACGCTGTGCACGGTGCACCAAACCTACAACTACACTGTAGGCGGACGAAGCGCTGGCCAAGTGTACCAGCCTACGCTGCATCTCCCAATGATGATTGGTTGAGATCTGAACTTTCTTTCGGATGTCCGATGTCTGGTTGAGGTACACTGGACATCGAGTGCCAGTGAGGCAACGAAGCTCGTTGCGACCACGTGGTGTCACACATACTCTCTCAATCTGGTCCCGCTTAAAGTGCTAGATATAGCCAGGAAACCGGACATTTAAAATATGAGCCCGCCGGAAAAAAAACAAGAAAAAACGACAACAGCGGCCTCATAAGCCCACCAAAAGGTCTTTCGTTTTTATTCGAGTCGAGCTCGAGCATACACACACTGATGATGATATATACAGGGGAAGAAGTTGTACAAATGATGATGATAAGTCCAGTTGACAAAGAAGAGTCAATGACTGCGCTCACAATATATAGATAAAGCTATCAATACAGCATCACCAACACATTTGATTCAGTATGAAATGGGCGCGTGATTCCTTTTACCTATGCTCGTAAATTTACTGAATTTTCTTTTTTTTTTTGCTGCATTTTCATTTTTTTAAAAGACATTCAAATGATAACTGAAATTTTGGTCGTGCATTTCGCTTACTCCCTGCTTAATTTCAAATCAGCCGAGCGAGAAGATCTGGAGGCCATCCTATAGATTAAGCTCCGAAATCGTTATCAATTACGAAACATTGATAACATAGTCTAACGCTGCCATCGGGCTTTTTCATGCAGCTCAGGTTACCAAGATCTGCACACTATATAGCGGTTGGTTAGCGCCTTGGAAATATCTTATATACGTGCAGACTTGGACGTAATGAGTTCCGTAATTCTTTTTATATTTATGGTTCCAACTTTATTTTTATCGTTTAAAAGATAAGCGAAGTGAAACCGTGACAAAAAGCTTCTATGAAGTCTTGATCTTTCTAGTCCTTCGTCTCTTGTTAAAAGTGGGATGATGAAATGGGTTTACGGCAGGGAGAGAGCAGATGGAAGTAATCTCGCGCGTTGGCGCTGCTAAAACATCGAAAGAAAACGTATCTTGACTTGACAGAATTATCGTCGTTGTCCCGGGCGCAGACCACACGTGCTTTTTATCGCCGCTTCTGCGGGTTTCATCATCCCGCTGCTTTAACGCGAACGGTATATCATACGCTGCTATCGTGGGCTCGTTCACAATTTTGCCTTAAGCGCAAGACAGTCGGACCTTGCGTCACAGCTCCTTTACTCAAGACTACTTTAATAATCAAGCTCATTTTAATTAATTATAAGCATCGCCGGCATGCGGGGCTGGTCACAAACACTTCGTCAAAGTATGGTTTCTCGCGAAATGTGGTTTTTTCTTGAGATGGCATCGACAGTTTAGATTTATTTCACCGCATAAAGATACGCATAGTTTTATTTCATTCTATCCTCGCTCCCTGTACTCTTCTCCCCTCACCTATCCATTACTTCACTGCATGCATGCCTACAGAAGTATAATGACACGATCGCAGGCACAATGGTCCGCAGTAACTTCGCTTCTTTCCTTATTTTTATACGACAAGCACAGCAACAGCTTACTTCTGCCATATCGAGTTGAGGACCTTTTCACCTGCAACTCTGAACGGTGAAATGATTAGGATTTATAGGGTGCAGTGCGGGAGACGTCCACATGTGAATTGCGAGAGTTCCCTTCTACTGTGTCGAAGCGTAAGCTGTTGTTAGCTCACAGTAACAGCTAATTTCGGTGGCGATGTCGTCCACCGCCGCCGGTGTCCGTCGCAGCTATTGGACGCAATGAGGAAAAGAAACCAGTGTGCGAGCCGCAATCGAACACTGGCACTCTTCGGGGCAGTCATGTATTTTACCCAAGAGCCACTCGAGTGCTTGAAGGGCTTCGGCAAAAAGACGCTATGCAAGGCGTGGTGTAGGGCGAGAAGCCGACAGAAGCGTAACCCATGGTGTGACGCACCCGACGTCACGCCACGTGAATTACGTCACGAGTGGGTGGTTTAAAGCCACCCAATCATTACAAAGGGATACGCGCTATTATAATTCATCCTCCTCTTATGCTTCACAATCAGCATCGTCGTCGTCGGCCACATCACAAGCACAGTGTGCAGCTACGTAAGGTGCACCCGTTGCCCTACAGGCACATCACGGATATATCGCTCCGTCACAAAATGATGATGAATTATAGCGTAGTGGGCACCTCGCAATGATACTTGCAGTGGGCGCCCTAAAGGAATTTGCAACGGACTCTAAAGCAGTTCCTGCAGCTTGCTTACGCTGCGACTGTGCTGCGTGTTCCGCGCAGGCCTATCGTTTTCATTAGCCGTTAAAAGTGAACGAGCACGCAGTAAAGGAACATATAGACGATGACACTGAAGGAATTTCTAATCCTTTTGTATTCCGAATATCTTTTCGTATGTGTACCGTATATATGTCCCATCGTTCATGTCCCGCATACATAGGCGTGCGCACAGGGGGGGGGGGGGGGGGGGGCAAGGGGGGCGAGATGGGGGGGGGCGCAAAGTCAGCCCTATACATTTTAGGGGGGGGGCGATAGGGGGGGGGGGGGGCGCAAAGTCAGCCTTATAAATTGACATAATAGGGAGGGGGGGGGGAGCTGCGACGAACCTTCGCCCCCCCTGAAGGGAAACCCTGCGCACGCTTATGCCCGCATATCAATAATGTTGGCAAACAAGAAAACAAGGGTACGCCTGTAGGAGGATCCAGCTTTTCAAATAGTGAGAGATGAAAGCAAATATCCTTATCGTATACTTGTCACGTTCACTTGTCTGACGAACACGAGTTCGCTTGTCGAAATGGCTATCACGCTGAGGCTCCCCTAATTCGTACACTGTTGATAACTTGCATGCCATATCTTGTTTGAATAGATTACTGCAGAGCAATCTCTGTGCGGAACATATGCCCTTTAGAAAACGACTAAGCCTGGAACAACAATAATATCGTGGGGTTTTACGTCCCAAAACCACGATATGATTATGAGAGAAGCCGTAGTGGAGGGCTCCGGAAATTTCGACCATCTGGTGTTCTTTAACGTGCACTGACATCACGCAGTATACACGGGCCTCTACCATTTCGCCTCCATCGAAATGTGACCGCCGCGGCTGGGATCGAACCCGCGACCTTCGGGTCAGCAGCCGAGAACCATAACCACTGCTCCACCGCGGTGGACTAAGCCTGGAACAAGCCCTTCTGAAGTCTGTAGCCCTCTCTTTATATATGATTACCTTCTTGGAGTAATCGCGTGAACGAATGAATTCAACATTGTGGCTCAACGTTTGGCGTAGTTACACAATAGGTCATTCATTTGTACATGTGATCATTGTATATACCGCAGTCAAGACTCGACACCTGCCTGGCGATGAAACACACTATAACATATCCGGGTTAATCATTAATTTTTTTTTGTGTATCTATTATCGATGGCGGACATAACATGGTGGAGGACACCGCATATGCAATAGTGCGCTACATTACCGAGCTCTTAAATCTAATCATAGGCGTGCGCAGGGTTCCCCTTCAGGGGGGGAGGGGGGGGCGAAGGCTCGTCGCAGCGCCCCCCTTCCCTATTAAGTCAATGTATGGGGTAGACTTTGTGCCCCCCCCCCCTTCTTAGGTGAATGGGGGGGAGGGGGGCGTCCGCCCCCTCTGCCCCCCCCTCGTGCGCACGCCTATGAATCTAATTACAGGGGTATTTTTTTCATTTTACCCCCCATGAAAATGCGGCGCCGCTGTGGCCGGCAATCGAGCACGCGTCTTAAAGCTATCGCAACGCCTTAGTCGCTAAGAAGCCACGGCGGGTGACTTCGTAAGTACTTCTCTCGGTTTCACTGTGCATGTCCGATCTCCCCGAGCAATTCTCAGCGTCGTCTTTCAGAGGGTAGACACGGCTGAATATGAGCGTCTTACTTGATCCTCGCCCACCATACGACGGCAGCGATAAGTCTATCATGGACTTGAGGGCACGTGCCGTCTTCTCACATTTACAATCTTGTCGGACAGAAAAAAACAAGCCTGCGAAATCGTCGCTCCTGCAGAAATGCGCGCCTCTTGAGTCTGAAATTCCGGCGCATCCACTTTCTTCCCGAATGTCTGAGGCAGCAGCATCATGGATTCTCCATTATGAGGAGCCAAGATTCACCGCAGCACACCTACCCCCCCCCCCCCCCCCCTACACACACACACACACCGATCCCTTGTTCACTGGCTTAGCCTAGGCGTGTTGGGGTTGGAGGGTTCAAACCTCCCCCCCCCCCCCCCCCTTCCCGCCCCGCCCGCCAAGTTTTTGAATTTTGCGTGTGGTCCGCCGCGGTGGTTTAGTGGTTAGGGTGCTCGGCTGCTGGCCTGACGGTCGCGGGTTCAATCCCGGCCGCGGCGGTCGCATTTCGATGGAGGCGAAATGGTAGAGGCCCGTGTACTGTGCGATGTCAGTGCACGTTAAAGAACACCAGATGGTCGAAATTTCCGGAGCCCTCCACTACGGCGTCTCTCATAATGATATCGTGGTTTTGGGAAGTTAAACCCCAGATGTGATTATTATTATTATTAATTTTGCGTGTGTATATATAGACGCACACGTACAAACACACGCACGAACATAAAGAATGGTTGTACCCACCCACCCTCTTCGAAAAATATTTCTGGCTACGTCCATCCCCCGTTTGTCGAGTCCGAAAGAACACATGCTTCGCTATGGATGCGATTGAAGCTTCTCCCAACGTGCTTCTCCCAACGGCCTGCCTTTGGTAATTCGGCTTTCCGATGTTATGGGAAGCAAACTTCTTGGAATGCAATGTTAGGGGTCATCGGCTGCCATTGTCGTTAAAAACCTGCGTGGCCGTAACCCTGCGTATTAAGCAATGGCGTGACAGACTTGGCACACCCTTTTGATGTTTAGGGAAAGGGTGCGCCCCCCCCCCCCCCCCCCCCACACCAATACCCCTCCCCTGTTCGCACGCCTCTGCATGTCAGGGACGCTTTACTCGACGTGCGGGAAGGACTGGATGAACTAACGCCAACTTGATTTGCAGAATGAGCCTTTTTTTTTTTTTTTTTCGGAGCAACATCTGACGCTCATCACAATGTGACAGAACAGTGATATCTCGTTATTTTCAGAGCACGACCCTGTTCTTTCCAGCTAAGGTGAAATTGAGAAGAGGGCAGGGGAAAGGATGTTTATTTCGTTACGAATTAGTCGCTTCGTAAAGCGATTCTTACACGCTAGGGACGCTGCTTCCTATTCGCTGACAAGGTTGTGTAACGCGGATAACGTCTGCAGCCCATACAGGGACGAAACAAGGAGCGTCAACATGTTCGCCACAGCCCTTGACAACTAAAAGCATTTGCGCCCTTATGGGCGTTTCTTGTGTCCATAGCTCGTAAGATTTCAATGGCTGCCAAGTAACTGCGGTGTGATAGGCAATAAACACGCTGACTATGCCGCTCGATCAGATTTTCAAGGCGACAGGGTAGAGAAAATACCCCTAAAAAGGACTGATGCTGACGGCCAACTTCGAATGACCGGACAAGAAATTACACGCTCCACTTGGCATACATCACGTAGGTGAACAACAAGTGCCACCACTACCCGAAGGCTTCACTTCGTTTTCAGATGACTTCGCCGAAAAGAGGCCACTCCGCTTCACCATTCACGGCTAAGAGTGGCTTTCACGAAGTCATTTTATTTTCGCATCGGAATGGCTGACCACCCCCTTTATGACAACTGTGGTAGTGAGGAGGCATTACAACACATCTTATGAAAGGGAAAATTGACAACCACCCGTTTGTAGCACGAAGCCACAAGGAAATCCGTACGGATTTCTCAGAAAGAAAAGCTTCTTAGTTGCCGAAAAATTCGTCCTGGTCCGGGGTTCGAACCCGGGACCAACGCCTTTCCGGGGCGGTCGCTCTACCAATTGAGCTAACCAGGAAGCTAGCCATTGGCTAGCTTGCTGGTGTTGTGGCTTCGTGCTACAAATGGGTGGTCGTCAATTTTCCCTTTCATAACCCTTCCGCCACCTTGGTGGTTTCCGCAGAACTCATTTGCATTACAACACATCTTCTGCGACGGTGCTCGTTAGACAATCACTCGCAGTCGCTCTAGCTCGTCCTGACAACGGACCGATAACGGCAGTAATCAATTTAGGATGTCGTCCTGAGAAGTCTTCATGGATGAAGACGGCGAAGTCGTTGCTAAGATTCCTGATGACAAAAAACTTGCACCGGCGGTTATAGAGCAATAGTGATGTCGTGACTGCAAGGAGTGCGACTCTGTGTGTGTGTGTGTGTGTGTGTGTGTGTGTGTGTGTGTGTGTGTGTGTGTGTGTGTGTGTGTGTGTGTGTGCGCGCGCATCCCCTCTCTCTTTCTCTACATCTAATTTTCAAGTTCTCCTATCCCTCTCCCCCCGTGTAAGGTAGCATGCCAGCTTTTCTAGACTTACTACCGTCCCTGCCTTTCCTCTCTGTCTTCTTCCTTGCTACTATAGTTAACCCCGTTTACGCCTATATGAAATGCTGTTTCGTAAAAAGTGCAACGTTTCGACTACATGTATATTGAACACCTCTTTCGAAATCAATGCGACGGCTGCAGATTTTCCCATGATCAATTTGGGACAACGTGTTGAGTTACAAGCACGTACATGTCAAGCAGAGACAGCCTTTCTGAGTAGAAATATGACCCGTAAACAACTTCCCTGCTTCCGCAAGATCTGTAGTTATCGGGTTCGCATAGGGCCTATGACAATCAGCATTTATAATTATGAGACAGGGCATGAAGGAATATCATGTACGTCACCAGACTACGGCCGACTGTACGACGGGCTCAAGCAATGACTTGTAGCACTGAAGATAAAGGAAAAGCTTGTACGACTTTCTACTTTCTTGAAAAGTAGATGTTCCAAAAGCACGCTTAAAGCCCTTAATGGGTATATCCCTCCTCTCACTCCCTTTCTCTCTATAAAAAAAGTAGCTTATTGCACATTCTGGGTGAATGGGCTAGTCAAGATGAGAGCTTTTTTCCCCTTCACACCAAACCATGTGTATACTGCACTCTTATGTACCCGGCCACGTGGTTAAATAAACTCCACTCAATAAACATAATAGAAAGGTGTGGTATGGGCGAACCTATGATGTTTTGATAAGTACACCCGAACTTGGCAAATAAAGTGCAGCAAGGTTGTCCCGAGAGCCAATGATAAGGTGAAGTAAAGGTGCACTTTAGGGTGCTCTGACAACATATACACTATATGACGCGTAGTGAAGGACAAATAAATGAGTGCGGCGAAAAAGGGATGGCCCGACAGCTAGTACACCCAGAACGGCGCAATGCCTTTCAGTCCGTTCAATGGTGCAACTTTCTCTCGCGATTACAGCGCGGATAGGCCGTTCGGAAAATAACGCGCAACAGCTTGCACTGTATAGGCGTCATTCGCAACGCCAGATGGAGGCCAGGGACCCATCGCCTCCGTAGCTCGTCCCACGTAAAGCACGTTCTCAGGTTTCCTCGACTTGCGCATACAGGATGATCCTGTGGACGCCGCCAGGCTTCTCGACCTACAGAGGTCAGGCGATAAGATGAGCTAGCTGTCAGGCTTCGTTCGGCTGCAGCGTTGCGGGGATCGTATACGGAGACCAGGCGTAAACAGATAAACAAAAGGAAGAACGCAAACACTGACCGCTTATGGTTTCAGCCGCGAGTGCATGGAGCAGTGGAGAAATAAATACAAGAAGATGCTGTCGATGACCGGTGAGTGTGAGCAGATCGCGTTTCAGAACAGCATCTTGCAGCCCTGGCCCGTACGGCTGCGCTCTTTCAGAGACGAAATGTATGTTACGTTCATTGGAAAGATACAAGGCGTAGACGTGCACATGGGGGAGCCGCCTCCCCCCGCTTAGGGGGGGGGGGGGGGCTGCTCCATCATTGTTTAAAGAGCTTGGTTATGGCCAGGCAGGTCTTCGACGATGATGGCCTCCCGCCTAAGGTCTCTGATGCTCCGAACTGTTTGCTTCCCAGCTTCAGCAAAGCTGTTCACAATCCCAGATGTTCAGAATCTGACAATGAAGTATAGGATTTCCATTACCCTGACAGCTTGCTATAGTTGGCCCTTATCTTCAGTAAAGTTATCCTCGATATCATACGTATCCGGTATAACTCTTAACATGAACCAGAACCATCGATTTATAGTTTTCAGAAGGTCTTCGATAAATATCCTTAAAACCAGAAGCAACTATTCGCGCCACTAATCAGTATAACAACCAATAACGACAACCGGCCGCGTCGTCCCGGCTATACCATAAATTAGCTTTGTTATGTATACGGCCTCCCGGGCTTTTCGCTCTGCGTCACAATGTCCCCCGAGTCACCATACGGTTTATCTCCTGACTCGCACTCATCTGACACGTGTTGGCAGTGACGCCCAGACTTGGCGACACTGAGATAAAAAGAAAATGCTATCTTTCTCTCTTTCTCAATCGCAGAACTGAACGCGTTGATTGTCTTATTTCTCACCCAATCTTTTCTTTACCTCTCCACGATCTTTCATTCCCCATACCCCTGTGCCGACCATTTGAGGTGACCTCCCCTGAGAGAGACAGTTACGGGTCGGCACCTTTATCTTCACTTCTTCCTTCAATAACCACTTAGTTCTCTGTACGTCCAGTGCATCCAATATGCATGGTGGGTTCCACTGGTTGATTCAGGGTGTATGCGTCTGCTTTTTCTTTATAAAAAATCACCGCCCAAGCACTCCGTACAAATGGTTAACCAGCGAAGCTGAAATGTGCGGCCCCAGTGTTTGGCAGTGGGTTCAACCCGACGCTGCACTGAAGCCTTCCACAATTATCGTTGCCAGGTTGTGGTCGAACCACAGGCGGTCACAGACGTCGCAGCCGAAGCCAAAGTGCCGCTGGAGAAACTCTCGCCCAAAGCGGGCGTTCGCCCCGGCGAACGCGCTCCCGGAATCACGTCGACGGTGTTCTGCCTGGTTCTGCCTGCAACGCCGTTTCTTCGGCGCGCCAGAGGGCGCGCCGTGGCTGCAAGCGTTTGACCTTGCAAGCAACGGCGCGCGAGCTTGGGTACGACGCTCAGGACGACGCAACTGATAGCACAGCCAATGGAAACCGCTCGTGACACAGATGCCGAGCGGTTTTTCGTTTCTCCTAGCCATATACAGCTTTCGCTGTAAAACGTTATATATAAATAATATCTGGGGACTTTACGTGCCAAAACCACGATATGAGTACGAGGCACGCCGTGAGGGAGTGCTCCAGAAATTTTGACCGGCCGTAGACGCCGGGAGGACTTTCGGGTTTTGGCTCAGCAGCCGAGCACCGTAACTGTTGCTCCACCGAGGCGGACAAAACATGTATGAGAACAAGACGTCAAATATTACATGTCTTCTAAAAGTCGAACTCGAAAAAACGGATGGTAATAATGGTAAAATGGTAAATGGTAAATGATATTAGCATAATGGTAATAATCGCAAAGAAAATTAAAAAAAAGTACATCTCCACGTTTAAACGCGTGCGTCAATCATTCACAAATGAGTCGGGATCGCGCCCAGTTACAACATCGTATGACAGTTTGTTCCAATTAATAAATTGCAATAAACAGTTTCGAAGCAAGATGTATGTCTGATCCAAGCGTTAAGAAACGTTAGTGAAGCAGAGTGGCGTAAAATCCTTGCACCGTTAAACTTCAGGTCTTTAGCTCGGCGGAAACGCGCTACAGAATCAAGCGCAAAACTACCTCGCCGGATAAGCGACTGCCCTGCTATTGTGAACACTGATGCTTACTAATAGATGTCAATCAAGTCATGAGATACAAGCGCCGCGTTCGCGGTATCACCACAGCGCTGTTGTTTTGACCGCGTCGGCCTTGACCGTGAGTACCGTGGTTGGTGGATGCTGACAGAGCAGCGATCACTTATCATAAGCAACTACGTGTTCTCAGTAGCTTTTCAGTTTCCTGCGGCGCCACACTATCGCTGTATGCACATTTTCAAACTGAGCGTGCGTGTGCGAAAGTTTTATCTCTCGCCTGAAAATAGACGCTGACCCAGTAAAACATGCATTGGCGTTTATGTACTGCCTATGAGATATAGTTCTGGATAAATTTAACTTTCCAGACTTGGAGGATATTCTTATGGTGGAGCACAACATTTGAACTACGAGCATGGTGCAGCAAAGCAATAAGGCCTTCTTTTCTTGTCTTTGTCACACATCAGAATATTTTCAACTGGTGCATATTCAGCCAAACTTTAATCCGTATACGACAAAGTTTTATTGAAAGCATCCTGAGAAGTGCCACCCCTTATGGCGACAGCGCCGGGTGTTTCCACGCGGGGACAGTTAGACCTAGCCTAACCGCCATGTCGCAGGCTCTCTGGCCCGCCCAAAGTTGAAGATGACACTCCGAGCTCTTGAGGACCGAGCTACAGTTGTGTTCCGTGGCATCCGTGTCCCCACGTAACGAGGGGCGCCGCTAGAGCATGTTTTTAAGTGCGAATGCACTTCTTAAGCGACCCCGAAAACTCCGCCGGCATCCGCGCTCCTCCTCCTCTCCCCTAGCAACGGCGCGAGGAGCGGAGAGGAGCGTCTGTAGCAACGGCGCAGCGACGTCACGCCCCACATGACTGCGCGCGCTCCGCCCTCCGCTCCGTGGCTGCGCGCGCCCCGCGCCGGCTCCGCACCGCTCTCCATCATCATCAGTAAAAGTGCTTTGCACTTAAAAACGGCCAGACCTCCGTGGGTCGGCTGGCGCGTGCTCTCTCGCTGCCGTCTCCTTCGCTCGGCTCTGCAGTTTAGTCGCGCGCGCCCCCCTCATAGCATCACCCCGTGCTTCGCACTTCCTCATACTCCCCCTTCGGGGAAATGCGGGTATTTTCTAGATTGCACGTCCCCCCCGCAGGGGGGGGCCATTGTGAGCTAAGTTCATTTGGGAATAGGCAGTGCGTGAAAGCCTGACTAGGATAGGAATTGGTCTGGAGCATCCTAAGGGTCATAGCCCGACGGATTGGTCGGGCACTTTCTTCTGTTATGACGCGATGTTTCGCGACTGGGGTCTGTGAACTTTCTCGTGTGGTGGCGAAAGACTCTCCTTTCAATATATGAAGTGTTTTGTGAAATCATTGAAAGAAAACAAAGTGTCTCGGAACTCTTGGACCGCGAACTGTGACAAGGCTTCTCCTCCCGCGCGGACACTTAGTACGCACGCCTGGGTGTTGACGATGTTGTTGAGGTTGGTGAGCGAGTCCAAATTTTGGCCCAAGTGTGCCGGGAACCAAGTGATCGTGTTATCGCGCTGTTCTTAAGAGCTTCATGGGTCTCTTTCGCTATGGAGCCCGAAGCAAATGCCCTGAACGTCGATCTAGATTCTGTATTAAATTTGTAGTTTAAGGTGTAGTTGCTTCTACTATTTTTGCCTTCGGGTCGAAACCCATTGTGGTGTCACTTGTTAATTTATGAGACGTGCTATAGAACATGACCTGACTGTCTCCTTCGTGTTTTTAAGGCGGCAACCATAAGTGGCTATATGTTGCCGCTGCCGTTCGCGGGAATCGCGCGAGACCTGCAAAACCGCAAGACCAAGCAAAGTCTCGCGAGACCTTACGAGATCTTGCCAGACTTTACGACACCAGGCACGTACACGTGGTTCTTAGAATGGGGCCTTGCGAGGCCGTAAGGTCTGCCAAGACCCCATCCAAAAACCCATGTGACCTTCTTCGAGCGAGCGATAAGTCGCGTTGTGGAGTTGAACCAGGTCGTCGTCGATACGTGGAAGAGGATACATGTTCTTCTTCGTGATTTTGTGCAGGCGATAATAACCGACGCTGAAGAGTAGGGTTCCATTTTTCTGCTTCACCAACACCACGGGAGACGCCCACAGACTCTTGAACGGCTGGATGATGTCGTCGCTTAGCATTTCAGTCAGCCAGACGAACTTTATTATCAGCATTTCGTCGACTTCTCACGTCGAAACTCGGTAGGGGCTTCGACGGATTGGCCGGGCACTTTCTTCGGTTATGATGCGAGGTTTGGCGACTGGGGTCTGTCGAATCCTTGACGACGACAAGCAGCCCTTCTGTTGCAGAAGCGAAGCTTTGAGGTCTTCATGCTTACGCTTCGGAAGGCTCAGATTAACGCCGAAAGCGGGCTCCGGAAAGTGGGTCGCCGGAGTAGGTTCGGTGGAATCTGTGAGGGTGAAAGCGTTGCGGGCTTCCACAATTTTTGTTGTGTGGGCGACCGTTGTGCCTTTGCTAACGTGTTTGTATTCATGGCTGAAATTGGTCGACATCACTTTCGCTCGGAACATTTCTGACTATTTCAAAATCTTCTTATAATATTGCGCCGCACGACGCGAACAATACAGCTTATTGGGTAACTAACGCGTCCACCCGCAATAACGCTGAAATCTCGAATTCCACATGTATAAATGTTGATTCGCCTTGCCGATGATCAGAATACCGACGACCGACTTGTGTGTTTGGCGCTTTCGCTGCACTTTGAGCGTTGCTTCTTTTAGTGAGCACAACTTCTCCCAGTAAAGCGTTTCATCTTTACCGGCTACGTTTTCCTTTCGTTCGTGTCACAATCACGTGACAAAAATTGGAGGACGTTTGAGCTTCGCCTTCAAGAGTAGGTCGTGACAGCGAAATCGGGCCTCGTGCGCATTGCCATCTGAACTGCTAACTTGCTTCGGTTCCCACTGCATGCCTCGACCGTGCCGTAAGGAAACGAATGACGTACTGTGCGCGTAGCCCATTGGCAGTTTCAAAGTATCATTGAATGAATACTGCAAGCACAATCAGCGAAGGGCCCACTACGTGTCCGTAGGGCAACACGCGTTCACTTTGTTGGTGGTTTTGCTGCTGATGATGATTGAATATGTCTTAGCGCTTTGTAACGGGTGGGCCTTTAAAACACCGACTCGTTGCTCAACTCACGTGTCTTTAAAAAACGACATGTGAATTGAGCAACGAGTGCTCAATTCACATACGACAGCGCGTCGGGGAGGCTCCCCAACGCTCTGTACTCAGAGGCAACTTTGCAGCTGCTGTGCCAGTTGTCACGTGATCATAGAGGGCGGTGGCGAGCTTTGGGTTGGGCGGAGCCTGCGCGCCGCGACATCGCTACAAGCGCCCCCCAGTATGTCGACGGCGCCTACGGCTGTTTACAAACATGGAATAGGTCTATAGACCAGGGGTATCAAACTCACCTCAGCTAGCGGGCCGCGGTCACGAAACTTAGTGCCGCAAGGGCCCGGGCAATGAACAAGGTAGGAACGGGTTGGGAAGTGTTGAACAAAATGTCAGCTAGCGTTGCCATTCGAAAAAAAAGGCCCTTCCCATATCTCATATATGGGTCGTTTTTGAAGGGCATTCGGCGTCAGTATTAGTGGACATACCGATACTGATCTCCAGAATGGCTAAAAACCTGGATGCCGATTCTGAGATGGAGTGTTTTTGTTCTAATGGTATGCTTCCGGACATGGTGACCGCGCGAATCCGCCACGGTGGTGTAGTGGTTATGGTGTTCGACCGCTGACACGAAGGTTGCGAGATCGAATCCCGCATGCGGTGGCCTCTTTTTCTATGGAGGCGAAAATGCTGGAAGGCCCGTGTACCTAGACTAATTAAGGTGCACGTTAAATAACCCAAAGTGGTTGAAGTTTTCGGAGCCTTCCATTACGGCGTCCTTGATAATCATATCGCTATACGTAGTCACGTCTCGTGTTACTTTACGTAACAATATTGTGGTTTTTGGGATGTTAAATCCCAAGAATCATTATTATTGCATGGTGACCGCAGAGAGTGTCGCACAAAAAAAAAAAATGCTTGCGACCATCACGTCTGTGTTGCTTACCCCAAGAAAGTGTTATTAATCGCAGTAGGCGAGAAAATAATGCGAGTACCATTTAGCAAAGTCATTTCTGCAGGTGAAGCCCAGAATAACTGCTGAAGTTATAAACACGTTGGTTTCATGGCCTGCGATGCTATGCCACGACTAGAGGAGAAATGTCCGCATTAACTTCTTCCGCACAAGTTTCGAAAACTTTTGTGGACCTGTCTTGGTCGAAATCAAAAGAACACCGAAATTTGGGGCTTCAAACACTCTAAAGCTAAGACGTTGGTACTTCGCGTGAAATTGAAAAAATTCGAACTTTGACCAACATCGAGATCAGGGACAATATAGTTAGCAAATAATAATTTACGAGTCTATACTGATTTATCAATAATCGTTAGCGTTCCCCTGAGAGGTTGGAAGATGACAGTATGTATCGTAAACCGAACAGGTGTAACAGATATTGCGGTTGAGATCAACAAAAAAAGATGTGGATTTGTTCAAGTCTGGCGTGAAACGCTTTAGAAGCCTGGTGGTCATGTGGAAAGTATTGGCGGTCGAGTTTTTCAATGAAGGCACGATTCTGCGCGAGTGTTCTCACATTTGAAAGCGCTTGCACGTGGCCAAATTTTTAGGCGCCCTCATCTAGTTCATTTATTTATGCCCGCTGAACTCTGGGCGTGGCAACGAATGCAACAGCAAAAAAAAAAAAAGTATTATATACAGCATCACCAACGCGCTGTTAAGGTTCACTCCTTTGTAAAGATGTGACGTATACAATAAGGAATACAGGTAAGCATTTTATGGCAGTCATTTATTGAACACATCGTAAAAAGTCAATTGCATTTCTCGAACAGTGGATGAAATAAAATGTTCTGAAGGGCGACTTTAAACAATCCCGATGTCTGAAGGGGTTCTCCAACTCGAACATATCGCTTATTCGACATTTTTTACATGCTAACCACTTGGTGACTAAAAGTATTCTGGTCACTTTGCTATGAGGCAGGTAAAATTTTTCTGAAACGCGGTCTTTAAAACCCAAGGGGTTTTTACACATGAACGAGACACACACGTTGGAAAAATCAAGACGAGGGATGCAGTTGATGGACCGAGTCTGCACTAGATTTTGAATGTCTGTCATAGGCGTGAGCACGGGGGGGGGGGGGGGGGGCAGGGGGGGCGAGAAGGGGGGGGCCGCAAAGCCAGCCCCATACATTGACATAATAGGTACGGTGGGGGGCGATAGGAGGGGGGGGGGCGCAAAGTCAGCCCCATCCATTGACATAATAGGGCGGGAGGGGGGGCGCTGCGACGAACCTCCCCCCCCCCCCCCCCCCCCGAAGGGGAACCCTGCGCACGCTTATAATGTCTGTCATTCTAAAATGGAAACGCAGTACATGCTTCTCGTTTGTTTCTATTTCGCGTCGACATGCATTCGATGTACGAAGGACAGGCCGCTACGGCGTGAAACACCAAAAGTGCATATTAAGTTACAGCGTGGCAAAACATAAATGCACAAAGGCGCTCATGAGGAATGACGTTGTCCTTCTTGATAAGCATTTTCTCCAGTCGATGCAGTGGAGTATATCAAATTGTTTTGCACACGCTCGATGAAGATCAAGCACAAATAAAATGCGAAATTCTCGGTCTCCATTTCGTCTCTCGCAGAGAAAGCGTGGTATCGAGCGGAAGTGGCTCGTTTGGTATCCTGAGGTGGGCGAGGTAATCGCTCAGACGAGAGGAAAACTGGCCAGGGTGGCGATTCCGCACTGATTTTTGGCATCCTTGGCCAGCAATATGTAACCTTCCTGACCCCATTTCTTGCCCCAGCTGTAAGACAAAAAGTGCAGGAAAGCGATGATTAATTTCAACATTGGCGTCGTACTCAGATCATTTTTATTAGCAACGCCAATCAATAGACTACGCGCAACATTTGTCAAAAGTATACACGTGCTACGTCACCTGTGACTGCGAGGCTGGCTGCTGACTTGTGACAATACGTCACAAGTTCCAACGACGTGCACAATGATAGTAACTCTAGTATATCCTATCAGATAGCATTGCCTCCGTATACCATGCAATTTCTGTTCTGTTCTGTTCTAACTGCAGGTTTGCTGTGGAGAGGTTGAGTTTTATATTGCCTCGGCTAACCTCATTTCTATAAGTTCCAGCAGCGAAAAAAAAAAAGAGAGGTTACTCAAAATAAAAATGAACAAGTAAAGAAAAAAATTCACCGACGATTAAGATATTGCCTAATGCGAATTCTGAGAGCAGCTTCGTGTTGGGGCAAGACCAACTGAGTTTGAAGCTTTGGATTTCCGCAAGGGTATTGATTACGCCATAAATCATAATTTTTGTGAAGTAGGAGAGCACCCACTATGCCATTATCCATCTTTCTGCGGATAAGCGAGGTATCCCACTACACATCTGTATGGTATTATGTGCACTCTGTTGGTGCTGCATGAGGCTGACGACGATGAAGAATTATGGCTGAGCACTTCGCATTGGGTGGGAAGCATTAAACCACACATTCGCTGCGCAATTACCGTTGTGTGATGGCTTGTTATCCTACACTTCTGCCACGCTATATTACATAGGTTAACGCGATTCCTTGCCTGACATGACGCCTGTGTAGGGTCTTCTTACAAAAGAGTTCCAAGCACCGTCGTTGTTATGTGGCAGAGTACTCGACTGCCACGCCGAGGGCCCGGGTTCAAATGTCATTCGATCCCGGGTATTTTTTTCTCATTTTATTTTTTTTTTCATTTCTATCGGTTACTTTTTCATGTCCATCGGTTACGCCCCAGACGGCAACGACGACGTCGACGCCGCTCAATGCAGGAACGAGCGCCTAAGACCAGCGCACTAAAAAGATCCGTCGTCGTCAACATGGTCGTCAACGCGAATGGTACGATGTGACCCCTCAAGTATGGCTCGAGTTGCGCGAGCTGCGCGATCACTTTGCCTTTGCGGAAAGCGTCACAAGGCGATGAAGAAGTGTCAGGAGGTCTTCAAGAAAAAGAGTTGAGTTTGAAAAATGAACTCATATGTGAGCTTGCATTGCGTATGCGTCTCAATGGGCTCCAGTTAAGACATGTTCTATTCGTTCTAACATATCGTAGCACGCAGAATAATTGGTAATATAAACAAAATAATTTGAAAACAACGCCAATGAAAACAATGAATAAAAACAATGAATATTTACTTTCATGGATGCCGGACGGTTTTGCCTTAAGTCGCCTTAGCGTTAATTAAGGGAATCGGCGGCTTTTTAGTGTCTCAAAAGAGGAATCGTGGTTAGAACAATTGAGCAAAGTGGATAAACGGTACTCGCCTGTTCTTAACGATCCAGTACGGTGTCCCATCATCGGCGACTCCATAACCGACTATTAGCACGGCGTGGGTCACTTCGGACAAGGCGCAGGAGTCGTCCCTGTACACGCCTGCATGAATTGCGACAATAATAGGTATGTCACGCAGAGCGACACTGTTTCTGTCTCAGAATGCATAGATAGATAGATAGATAGATAGATAGATAGATAGATAGATAGATAGATAGATAGATAGATAGATAGATAGATAGATAGATAGATAGATAGATAGATAGATAGATAGATAGATAGATAGATAGATAGATAGATAGATAGATAGATAGATAGATAGATAGATAGATAGATAGATAGATAGATAGATAGATAGATAGATAGATAGATAGATAGATAGATAGATAGATAGATAGATAGATAGATAGATAGATAGATAGATAGATAGATAGATAGATAGATAGATAGATAGATAGATAGATCACCTTTTGAGTAAAATCGGAAGCCGCGTAGCTTGGCATTGACAGCTCCCGAGATGGGTCCCACAGTGGCCACGGCTGTCTGTAAAATCTTTTCGTCCTTACGTGGCAGCACAACCATCAGGCCGGACACCGAGGCTCCAACAGTGCTGCGGTTGAACTTGCAATGGCCGTCCTGTGATCAACACACGTCGTCAGCAGGGTGTAAATCTCAAAGGCTAACTGCAAAGTAACTTCGTTTTGTCTAACTCTGTTATGAGTGAGTAGTCACGGTCAACAACAGCCGCGCTGCATGGTCCAAACTAATACGGATCAAGTTCGACACGTACGTATGTCAAATAGAGATCTGAAAGCAGGATTGCAATGCACAGGTCGTCTTGATTCCGATTGGGACAGATCGCGATAAGGAGTGACCACGTGGTAGCACCTGAGCCGGATCGAGCTTAATCCGTATCGGGCCCTGATCGTTATCAAAGGTTTCCTTGTGATGCCGGTATTGCACACAATCAAAGCATTTCTACGTGCAGTCCGAAAAAAAAAAAAAGAAACCATGTTTTTTTTTTCTATATCTCCTTCAGGCGCGAATTATGATGCTTTGTCTACGAATGTATCAAATTCACATAACATAATTCCAAGGCACTCAATATTACATTCCAAGAAAGAAAATGAAGTAATGTGTCGTTTTGTGCGAGTTTCAGCAATTAATTATTATTAGCGTGTAATTAAATACTTCATCATTCTGCAGTCAGTCATGTTTTATTTTGACATAAGAAGAATGAGATCATAGGTTCCGAATATGTGCGCAATTAGTTTTTGGTTGCATTGATTTCGAGAAAAGAAAAGTAATACTTTTCACATTGGTTCTGGACACATTCACATTGGTCGAACGACCCGTCGAACATCTTAGTGTCTTCACAAAAGTGATCGGCTACAGTCATACGCAGTGCACTGAGGTTAAGCCAAGTCATAAGAAAGTTACATTCATCTAATGAACAATATATCTTGTTTTCTTTTAGCCACAAGTTGGCACAACAAGCGCAAACAAGTTGCGTACACAAACATATATCCACCGATATGGGCCAGCAATGTGTGCATTTAGAAAAAAAGGGATTTCTGAACCTAACAGTGCACGGAACCACATGTAACGAGACACACCTTGATTAAATTATCTTGAAAAGCCTTCGTGTTATATCTAGTTACATATCCGAATTCGGGTGCCTATCCAAAATAGCGTTAATTGTTACCTGCTCAATAAATGTACACGAAAAAATAAATTAAAATTCCATTTTATCCTTTAAGCAAACGACTATAAGATAAAGATAATATTTCCAATGTTGCCGTTTCAAATGCCTGTCTCAAAATCGTCACCAAGCTAGTGGCAGGATCCACCAAAAATGCCCCCCGCCTCCCCGAAGGGAATCGTGAGGAAATGCGAATGCATTTCGCGCGCGCTTCACTCCATTTATATATGGTGGTTGTGGTTCGAAGAAGAAAAAGGCGCCTAATTTCTGCAGCCCGGTCGGGAGATTACGGCGCAGCGCCTGTTTTTAAATGCGAATGCATTTCATAGTCGGGCTATGTCAGGCATCCGGCGTTGGCGTTGTCCGCGGAGGAGGAGCAGGAGGATAGGTTGAGGAGGTGTGCGCGCCGGCAGGTGTTAGATGTGAAGCATCTTATGGCGAAGCTTAATCCGGTGGTGGTGGTGTGCGGCGTGACCACCCTTACTGCGCATGCGCAAACCCTTTCAAAAAAAAAATAAAAATAAAAAACCTCCTCTCTCCCTCCTCTAGGCATCCCTCCCCACGGCAACCACACCCTCACTGCGCATGCGCCTCCCCTCCTCTCTCCCCTGCTACGCTCCCCCCCTCTCTCCTCTAGGCATCCCTTACCCGCGCCGTCCACACTCCCACTGCGCATGCGCGTCCCACCTCTCTTCTCCTCTCCTACGCTCCCCCCCTCTCTTCTCTAGGCATCTCTGCCCGCAGCGTTCACACTCCCACTGCGCATGCGCGCCCCCCCCCTCTCTCTCTCCTCTCCTACGCTCCCCCCCTCTCCCTCTCTCGCCTCGCGACGCCGACACAGGCAGCGTCTGCTAGCGAGTTTCTTGGTTGAAAAAACCGACTGCTCGCGCTGCACAACCGTTCACTGGCCACCCCGTATATATGGCAATGAATCCTGACCTCCAAGGTGGTGCCGGTGGGAGGTTTCTCCTGTGCGTTGTTGAACAATAAAAATTCGCAGCGTGCGCGTTAACTAAAAGCGGACTGCGGCGGAGCTCGGCGGAGCTATATATGAAAAAAAAATTAAAAAATAAATAAAAAAAATTAAAGAAACAAGAAAAAGAAAAAAAAAGGCTCTGCGCAGTGCTCCCGACCGGGCTGCAGAAATTAGGCGCCTTTTCCTTCTTCGAACCACAACCACCATATATAATTGGAGTGAAGCACGCGCGAAATGCATTCGCATTTCCTCACGATTCCCTTCGGGGAGGTGGGGGGCATTTTTTTAGATGTGAAGCATCTGATGGCGAAGCTTAATCCGGTGGTGGTGGTGGTGGGGGGTGCTGTGCCACGTGGCCTCACTTACGGCGCATGCGCGAATCCTTTAGAAAAATAAAAAACCTCCTCTCCCCCTCTTTCTCCTCATCCCTCCCCGCGCCAACCACACCCTCACTGCGCATGCGCCTCCCCTCCTCTCTCTCCTCCTAGGCTCCTGCTCTCTCCTCTAGGCATCCCTCCCGCGGCGTCCACACTCCCACTGCGCATGCGCGTCCCCCCCTCTCTCTCCTCTCCTACGCTCCCCCCCTCTCTCCTCTAGGCATCCCTGCCCGCGGC
This sequence comes from Rhipicephalus appendiculatus, assembly GCA_030522465.1. NCBI lineage: Eukaryota > Metazoa > Arthropoda > Arachnida > Ixodida > Ixodidae > Rhipicephalus > Rhipicephalus appendiculatus. Next base: position 271,841 of record JALIZH010029254.1, on the reverse strand, counting down.
GTCCACACTCCCACTGCGCATGCGCGTCCCCCCTCTCTCGCCTCGCGACGCCGACGCAGGCAGCGTCTGCTAGCGAGTTTCTTGGTTGAAAAAACCGACTGCTCGCGCTGCACAACCGTTCACTGGCCACCCCGTATATATGGCAATGGATCTTGACCTGCAAGGTGGTGCCGGTGGGAGATTTCTCCTGTGTGTTGTTGAAGAATAAACAAATTCGCAGCGTGCGCGTTAACTAAAAGCGGACTGTGGGTCTTTGTGTCCAATCGGAGTCTTCTGTCCCTCATTGCCCATTAGCAGTGATTGGCATGTTCCAGTAGGAAACACCGCTCCATCACTGCGTGCTTTGCGCCTCCCCAGTTTTCTCTCCTGCGCAACGCTGCGATGAGCGCCAGCGTCAACGCCGCCGCCAGTGTAAGCGTTAGCGCCCGCTGCTTCACATCTACACATGGTTCCCTTTAGCGGGAGATGGTGTAATTTTTTTTATTTTTTTTAAAATATATATATATATATATATATATATATATATATATATATATATATATATATATATATATATATATATATATACGTGCGAGCGAGCGGACGGGAGAGTGGGGCGCAGGGAGGAGAGAGAGCGAACGGTGAGAGAAGGAGCGGCGAAGCACTGCACCTACCCTCTCCTACACTCCACACACGCGGGAGCTCCGCGGAGCTCCCGCGATGCGAGCGCCCTCACACACCAGAGCGCGCTCCTCCTCTCCACTCACTCTCCGCTACTCCGCCCGCACCACCTGCTCCGGTTGCTAGGGGCGAGGCTAAGCGCGCGCGCCCGCAGCTGTTGCTATGGGAGAGGGAGTGAGAGCGGAGAGATGCGGACACCGACGCCTGACATAGCCCGACTAAGAAATGCATTCGCATTTAAAAAACATAGTTGATCCCTCGGTCATAGGAAATCGGTATAACACGAAAGAAAACGTGTCCTTACCGAAGTAGTTGAATGTTTACTGTACATTGATATAAGAGAGCTAGTACAATATATATTAGATGCGAAGCAGCTCTTTGACTCACGTGTGTAACGTCGTACGTTACGTGCGTCCGTACGAATGCGCCGCAACGCGTTCCCCTCGCCGTAGGTGTTGGAGCGTTGCCAAGTAGGTCCCGCCACAGCTGCGCGTTGTTGGTGTTTGACAGCTATTCGCCTCGTGTGCGACCGATGGCGGCGCTGCGAACGGCGCTCCGCTGACGCAAGGGCGGGGATTCGGCTTTTGTCGTCTGCTACGCTTTGGCTAAAACAGCAGCATTTTCGTTATAGTTCGCTCGTGTCGCACGGCGTTCCTCGACTACTATCTGCAATTTCTTCTTATGATATTTCTTGACATGACTGCTAGCATTACTTGAGTTTAAGAAACGTTAACATTTAACATATCTTCTGTATTCCGACAGCCATCGCGGTCAGGTTCATGCCCCCGAGTTCGTAGCGTCGCTCACTGGGCTGAATGGCGTTAAAATAGCTTACGTGAAAGCGCGAACGCCCCCGCCAAGTGAGTTAAAGAGAGTCTCCGCTGCTTTGAAATCGCAGCGCGATCAATTTTGCGGCTTATTCGCAAAAATCAGCGTTGTGTAAACAGACTTGAGATGAACGAAATTTCAGGCTCCACTCCCAATTGTAGTCATGTGAACTTGTGCAGACACGACAGCCGACAAAATGAAATCGATAAGTTCATCGACCAGCGGGTTATTGCGGACCACTAGCATAGATTGGGCGAGCTGGATGCAAATAAGATCGCTCGGAATGAAACGCCAGCAGTGGTGCGCGTGGTACAGTTCGACTCTTAAGATTAGAGATAGATACGTTCATGAGCCGCATCCATGTTTTCGATCGCGCAGTGCTGCCTACTCGACTGTGCGAGCCTGCCAATGGTAATGACAGGATGGCGCGCACTATATTTCTAATGCTTGGGCAACGCGATCCGCTGCAGTGTTCGCGTTTCACTTGAAACCGATAGTACAGCTTCGTAAACATTAGGAAAAATCGGCGAATGTGTCCAGGAAGAGGAGAAAGAGAGCTCTTTCCCACCATTATTTTGGCCCCTGTGGCTGATTATTGTTATTCTTTACCGTGCTGTAACAAGACTGATTATTTTAAGGTGGGAGCCTTAGATTCCACATAAATTGCGAAAATTGACCGTCGGCGTCCCGCGTCGGCAGCGTCAACACGAGTGATGCGAAAAATCATCACATGATCACGTCATCATGACATCCCAGACCGACAAAATTTGTGACGTCATAACGTCATGTCACATGATTACGTCATCACATGACATCGTCGCTTTGCATTGCCTCCGTGATTGGTGGGCCGATCTCGGAGGCGATGCAAAACCAGGTGATGTGTAGAAAGCTTCAATGCAAAACCACGTTACGTCCAGAAAGCATTCGGGGGGGGGGGGGGGGGGGGGGGGGGGCGAAGGAACAATACATCGACTCAAGAAAAAGATGGCTTTCGCCTTCGAGTCAACTTAGGCAAATGCATAAGGAACTCGAGTCTCTTTAAAAGAGTACAGTGATCGCACCAAGCCACATCAGGAGTCGACCGTTGAGACTGATTTACAGTATTTTATTGCAAATACATCTTCCGATGCGAAAGCTTTATATTTATCAACGTTAGTATGATTACACTAATTCTGTTCAGCATATTTTCAGACCACCGTGAACGAGTGAACAAACGTCGATTTATTGACGTAAGGATTAAAGTATCTTGAAAAAAATAGAACAAAAACAAATCACTCCGGACAACCTACCGATATTTCATATCCCCGTCGTGCATCCCCTTTAGACTCACCCTGTTTATTTCGTGTTTCAATTTAAAGTACTTACGACGCGCTTACACTGCAGCTGCTAAAAATGTGTATTTAATCAAACGTTGTTGCCGGTAACGCCACATAATTTATTTGAATGACATCACACGTCGTTTGTCATGCTCCAAACATTTGAATTGAATCGAAGGAGCAGGCTTGGCAATCGAACACACGCAGCACGCGATATACATTTATTGCGCTTTAACGCAGACATGGAAGCTGAAGCCCGAACGCTGAAGCTAGTTATCGAAAACGGGCAGGAAAGTCATTTTGAGTGCGCCACGGCCATAGAAGAGTCGCGAAAAGAAAAAATTCACCATATAAGCAGATGTACACACGGATGGCTAGCAGACGACACCAGGAGCAATCGACACAGAACGTGCTCCTGACGGCAACTCCGCTCGATTTCGATGGGCATTTTGCTTGAACATTCAGTACAAATTGCTTTATCAACTCGCCCACCAATGTTTCAATACCTCGAGCGCGATAGACAGGCTGGCAGCGTCGAGCAGCCTTCACGTAGCGAACGCGCGCGCGAAGAGCTGCATCCGAGTCCTCTCCCTGACGTCACACGCGAGAGGGCGCCACTCCAAGATCTCGAGGCGAATAGCGCCGTTTAACGTCGATGCATCCACGTTGACTCTCAGTGATACATCTCCTTCTAAGACGACTAACGTCCATGATTAATGATTAAACAAACCCCTGTGGCCATAGATGCATGTGGTAGCTGTAGTAGTTAATGGTGAGAGCGGAACCAGAGAAAGCGGTGTGACAGCCAGAAGAGGTTGACTGATTGGACGCCGAACTTTGGCTAACGTCGTCTACTCGCGGCATGTTAGAGTTATTGAACACCACTGCCCGATTAGAGGGAAACGCAACGCGCGTTGGGTCTTTCCTGTTGGCCGGCCGCGATTTTTCGCGGTGCGAGCGTAAGTGGGGAACGCGGACTTCCAGCGAGGGTTGCCGTTGGTGGCTACTTTGAGCCAAATAGGCTACTTTCCGACCCTGTCTGGCGACAAAAAGTTCACGTTGGCGCCATGGCTACTTTCTGGCTACTTTGAACTTCTATTTTGGCGCATTTACTTGGCTATTTCTGCGTATTATTTGAAGATAAAGCAGCAAGCAAGTTTAAAGAATAACGAGTGTTTGCAAGCTTTTCCGTAGTGTTGGCCCATGCGAGCACGTGCCGTTCCCCCCGCCAGCTGGCTAATGCCCATCGAGGCACCCAACGAGCGTCCCTTTGTCTGAAGAGATAGAGGAACGCGCGCATGTAAGGAAATTCATTGCATGTGCGCGATTTTCCCAAGCTGATGAGGGGGTAGCTATGAACGTTCTAATGCTGAAACACAGCGCGTCAAAGAGATATCAGCAGTAAAATAAAGCTGAACTGTTCATCTTCGACCATATTTTGCTACTTGAAGCTGGACTGGTATTATCGTAACTTTGTATCAATTTCGGTCTACGGCGTCAAGAAGAAACAGCTTCAACGTTTAATGTTCCCTCTGGGTGGTTGGCACAAAATTACTTTTGCAAGAGCTCTATCATTGTAGACAAACTGAATGCAGGCGCACTGAAAGTATAATATTTATTGATTTATTTGCAACTTACCTGCGGCTTGGAGACCAAGCAAAAGGACTGTGCTGGATATACTTCGGTATTGCTTATTTAAAATGATATTATTTACCGTTGAATACTAACAACTTTGTACATAATATCACTTTTTTTTCTATTTGGCTACAAATTTGGCGCAGAAATTAAACGAAATGGCTACCTTGGCTACTTTTAGCTTGATTTTTGGCTCCTTTTCAAGTCTACCCAACGGCAACCCTGCTTCCAGCCTTTTTTGGTATGGATGGATGCTATGAGCGACGCCGATGCTAGGGGTAAGATCGCCACCTGGCTCTGTGTTAAAGGGGCCCTCTAACACTCTTCAACCCTCCATTTTTTACTTGCGGGCTGCATAGAGTGAAGTATGGGCAGATTAGTGCAGCAAGAACTACAGCGACAGGAGCCCGCTGTCCGAAGTTATTCGTTTCGGAAAATTCAAAATACAAAAAAAAGAAAAAAAAAAACCTACCCTCAGCTCGAATTTTGCGGGGTCACATGACCCCATTTCACTCGCCTGTTGTGACGTATTTCGTGTGTCCAATGAAATGAGCTGAAAGCGCGTACGTAGGGGAAGCTCTCAAACCATTGTTGCCTGTTCAGTCGAATCTATTGGTGACGCTCTTACCACAGCAACAAGCAACGTAGTGCCTGACCACGCCGTTTTGTTTACATGGTCGGGCAGCGACGTGAGGCTGCAGCGAGGTGAGAAATGAGCCTCCCCACATCTCCCTCCCCTCATTCTGAGACGGGAATTGGTGGAACGACACAGGTGAAGGAAGGTTGCGTGTATCGGTCGGGCATCCCGGGACTGCGCAAATCCTTCTGGGAATAGGCTTCGCACGTTGTCCGGTACAGCCACCCGAACTACGACGGTGAGGTGACATATCGTTGCATCGAAGGGGACACTTACACCACAGAACACACTTACACCACTTGAAGTTGGCACCGCGTGAAACGAGGAACGAGGCACAAGGGAGACGAGATGTGAAAGGAGAGAGAAGCGTCTCGTATGGACACATGATCCGACCCGCGCAAGCAAATGATCCAGAGTCGAAATGAAAGCCAGCGCCTCTGTTAGAGTGACCTAGAATGGGGGGAGTGTCCAAAGCGCCGGCTCCCGCGTGGGCCTTTTGCGGTGAACTGCCGCCACGCGCCGCTGCTGCGCCGGACCCGTTAGAGTTACTGTATATGCTCCCTACGGGAGCAGAGTTGCGCATAGGTCCGCCATTATGTTCAACGGCTGTGCAGGAAAGCCACTCGTCGCGCGCGCAGGAGACAAATACGGCGCGACGTTCCGGCGCGGGCGACGTGCCGCGGACGTATTCGCACGCGCTCAGAGTATTGCACCTTTACAGCGAAGCTGCATATGGCTGTAGGTCCTCGAGCATCGCGTCCGCGGAGAAAACGATGCGTACACGGTACAGCAGCAATTTGACATCGTTCCCGGGGGAAGTGCAGGACGACGGAGCAGTGGCTTATACGCGCAACAAACTATCAGCTAAGTGAACCGAGTGAGAATTAGTGAGCGTAAGGTCCATTAGTGAACTAAAGGTGACGGAGTTAATTGAACGTGAATTAAGTGATCGTTAAATTGATTCAAAGGTGCCCTATGTGAACAGAAGGTAGGAAGCTGTATATGGCTAGGTTCTGACAAAAAGTGCGTCTGAGTCGCGTGCACAGCGAATACTACAGCGGAGGCCGATCCCACCACCAGTTTTCTCATGCATGCTACGATCGAACAGCTCAAAAGTTCGCTTGCTACCGCGTGGTACCTTGCAACGAAAATGGTGCGATTATTTTCAGCATGCTCACGACCTTTTCTAGCCTCGCCGGAAGGCCCGAACTATTACTTTTTAAGGGCGTTTTAAAGAAACTTCGCGCACGTATGGTCGACAATCAGGTGGGTGTATTTTGGCCGCCTAAGCAAGCTGCTCGGTGACCGTCGCCAAAACACCATTGCGCGATCGGTTACGCTAGTGACCACTGACAAAGTAACATTCGTCAATAACCACCATTCACGGCTGCTTCTCTGTTCGAAAAAACAATGACGATGAAACTGACGGAAACAAGTCGGTGTGGGAGCCGCGCCGTCGTGTCCGTAAAGTTGGCTTCGCCGCGGCAAAATTGAACATTTGACGTCATCTTCCACCACGTGACGGCGCTCGCCGAATAGCGGCGCGAGCGGCGCAAGGAAAAAGTAATGCGCAACTCTGCTACCTGCGGTAGCATATACAGGGACACTAGGACCCGTGGGCTTTCCGCGCTCGGGAGCGCGCGGAAAGCCAGGGGCGTCTGCTACGCGCTGTAGTTTCTTGCGCTCGGTTTCCACACAGGGCACTTGAAGTCTGCTTAACTTTAATGATGCGGTGCGGAATAGAGCTTACCCATCTTTAAGCGTTGTGTTAGTCCGGGGGCAACAACAGAATGCAAAAAATCATGTGTCAAGCGGCATCAGCGTGGCCTTGTTCCAGTGACAGAGCTTGAGAACGTTGGTGCGTGCGTAAAAACGCGCAAAATGAGCAGGAACAAGAAAAGAACGAAAAGAAACTTTTTCCCACGTATAATCGGGCAATGGCATTGCGCATGCAAGAATTAAGAGTAATAAAGAAGGTAAATTACCCGCGCAGTCAGCTGAAATGCTTACGCGCAGTGACCGCTTTGCTCAGTACTATATACGACCACCACTGCTCATGGTCGCCAGTGGTTTTCTATCCATGTCCACACCGCTTTATTCGACAATTTGTTGGCCTTGTCTAGCACTTTATTATGAATAGAGCTCATCGCGAAGACGTAAGGGAAATAAAAGAAAGGGTAGAGATGGCCATGCGACCGCAATACGGTTGGTTTATTTTCGCTTCTGAGGTAGGCTCACCGAGCGCAAAGCTTGAGCTAAATTCCGACATTTGAAGAAAAACAATGCCAGGTAAACTTACATTATTCCGCAAGTTTGTGCATAAAAAGCGTATTATAGAAAATGCTGTACCAATATCCATATATCATAAAATTAAAGTTACAAATGCCCCTATTCTTCCTGTACAAGTTGAATAGCTGTCTGCACAAAAAAAAAAAAAAAACGGTAAGAAGTTTACAAATGTGAAAGTGCTTCAACCACTTTGGAAAATTGTTCATATATAGAGATTACTTCTGTACCTAGACTGAAAAAAATGCAACATGCGAGAATATATATAGATAGGTATAGACAAGTACATAGAGATATCCAGACTAGTTGTTTGGGAGCCAGCTGTGGTGACTCATGCGTCGGATTTGCTTCTATCTACAGGGATCGCTGAACGTCAGTATAAAACATTTTGGCGAGATGCGTGCATTGCTTCAAGCATTCACCATACGAAATAAAAACAGTTTCAAACAGCTCATTCTTAACTTCAGATATTTTCAAGGTTCTCGGTGGTTAGCGATCACACGGTTCAGAGACTTTTACAAAAAATGCAGACGAGTAGTTACATGAAATGCAATTGTTCCCATGGTAATTGAGTGCGCGTCAACTGGGCACCCGTCTGCAATTTCCCGCTTTTTTTTATTATTTTTTTTTTGTTGCTGATGAGCTCAATATAGCGCACACCACGCTTCCGTGCTGAAGCTCCCCTAGTACTGCCACAGCTCTAAAGACACAGCGTGTCTGTCATATTTTTAATAAATATAAAGACATGGCCTTATAGGTAAAGCAAGCCTCTTGTGTATACGTACCACGGGAATGTGAAATCAGCTGCTGTGAGCTGAGAATCACGTGTGTTTTCGGGCGATCGCTCGTAAAATGATGTGAGCCGTACACGATGGTGCACTGTAATCGATTCATTTACTTTGGTTTGTCTGGTTTTTTTAAAGGCGAAAGCTTTAGATGCCTCATCAAACACGGAAATTAACCGCCGGCGTCCCGCGTCGTCAACACAAGCGATACAGAAATTATCACGTGGTGACGTCACATTGACGTCACAGATCGATAAAATTTGTGACGGCACCATGACCTCATTCAGCGTGATGTCATGTGAAGACGTCATCACCCCTATGGTCACTTAGCATTGCCTCCGTGATCCGCGGGCCGATCACGGAGGCCATGTAAAACCAGGTGACGTGCAGAAACCTCGCAATGCCTTCGATCCTGGGGGGCAGTGCGAAACCACATTAGGTGCAGAAAGCTTTCGGAGGGAGGCGGGGGGAGCATTAAGGCATTGAATGAAGAAAAAGAACATGGATTTCGCCGCCGAGTCGTCTTAGGTGAATGCGTGGGGACCTTGTGAGCTTGATTTTTTTTTTTTCGTGTAAATTACCTATGCGTTCAATTCTTCAAAATGTATAGGTCAGTCGCACATCTTGAGATCGATATTGCTGATCACCATATATTCATTTCCTGACGGAGACATATCATCAGACCACGCGTCGTCAGAATGATTTCTGGCCGAGTGGCCTTGCGCGCCACACGCCATATTATTACCGTTAGTCGTTACGCAAATCACGAGCATGTCAAGTTAGTGATGCCATATTACCTTACCAGGTGAACGATACGCGAGAGTTAATTACGCGAGTTATCTTTTACTTTTGGTAGCGCGGCCACGCTGACGGACACATTCCGCTTCGCATGAAAAGGCTTGAAATAGCAAAGCGCCGGAGGCAGCCATGTAAAACAAATCGAAAGCGCGAAATAAAAGAAAGGACGTGAAGTGTGCAAATGCGTGAGCATGAGACAGCCATTTACTACGTATATATATATCTGCTACGTTCTCCGTGTTATCATTGTGATCTCCAGCTTCTTATTTTCTGCAGCACGTTTACGATCGTCATTCCACGCGAAACTAAATTAAGCACCTTCGCTCACGATGGGTGCGCTCAGAATGCGTTCCTCAAACGGGCGCGTAAGTGCGGACGATTGCGGTGACAAAGCGGCAGAAAGAAATATAGAAAATCCCCGTTTCACAACCCGCAAACGTGTTCTCTGTGTGGTGAGTCCCTGCAGTGTTATGCTTCAGTGGCGCAGTATTAAATCTTCTCCATATTACCGCAACCCTGGCTATTAGCGGCCAAAATATCGGGCGCGTAGCAGACGCTCGCCGCTTGGACGCGGCTTCCACCGCGGAGAAAGCCCACGGGTCCGGCACGGCAGCGCCGCGGCGCGGGAGTTCACCGCGAAAGGCCCTCACTCCTCCCATGTATTCGCGCGCCGCTTTGGACACTCCCCCTATTCTAGGTCACTCTACCTCTGTCGTGTTTTCAATTTGTAGTGATAGTATTTTCTTGCGATGGCGTCTGTTTGGAGATCAATGAAAAGAAAAAAAAAGCACAGAAAAGAAAAACTAAACCTAAATGTAATCTCGATTTTGATGCTACGCCACGATGGCTTTTAACGTTACATTTATCCAATCATAAGCGGTGACCTCGTGTCGTCATTTCCGCCCGCAATGTTTCTGGCGAGCGCCACTACGCGCTGATGCGGTCGGCAGCGATGTAGTGACTTTATTGCGTGATTAAAATACTAAATTATGTAATATCAGCGCTTAGACCTATGCCAAAATTATCCCCAGCCATCAGTCTACACAACCCACGAGTAAAAAATGGGGGGGTTGGATAGTGTTGGAGGGCCCCTTTAAGGCATTGGCAAAATTGCACGTCTCTTATTGGAAACGCGCCGAATAGGACGAACGCGTAGAAACGACGCGTTGAAGGAAGTAATCGCGGATATTACGGTCGTTATGCATTGCTTCACTTTACCAAGAGCACTGTGAGAGGACAGTGGTAGATTTTATAGGCGTGTCTTTAAAGTTTTCAAAGTGCGTGACCGTGGCGCAATGGATAGCGTGCCCGGCATCCGTTATCGCGGACCGAACGGTCGTGGGTTCGACTCCCATCGTCGGAACATTTTTTTCTTTGTATTCAGATCGTGTGTATTTTTCTACGTCATTTCCGTGTCGGAAATACGTCACTGAAGTCTTGGTGGAACCCGGCACAAACCACTTTCGTGTTAAAACTCGCCCAAACCAAGGTACTGCTGCAGCAAACTTTTATCCAGTCCAGACTTTCGCTTCAGTTTGCTTTGATCGAGGATATCAAGGCCGCATATCTCACCCGGAGCATTGCCTGGGAACACTGCTGATGATTTCATGCTCTTGCACGGCAATACTAAAACACTGTAATGTAGCACGAGCATTCAACCCATTATAGCGTCACCCCTGGTGCGTGTCCGCAAATACCTGTGCCACGTAAGGGTAGCTGGCCGCAGTGTCAATGCCGCCGCGGTCTCGTACACAGCGGAACGCATTGTCCATGAGTCCGCCGATACAGCCGGTGTTTTCGTAGGCCGCTCCGCAGCAGTCCACCAGGTCCTGGACACTGAGCTCCACCAGGTGGCCGGTCTTGCGCGCGTGCTGACCCTCGATGGCGGCCGCCTGCGTTTTAAGGCGAAAACCTTAAATGTCTCAACAGACTAGGAAAGTGGCCGACGTAGTAGTTATCGGCGTCAATGCTAATAGTATACCAAATATGCGATGGCGTTCATACGTGACTCATAGATTAGTCACACGAGATGTGAAGATCAGACGTCGTTATGACGTCACAGATGGAGGACATATGACCAATATGACTGTGTGATCATGTGAAAATGCCGCTTGGTCAAAGGCGGGCAAATCCCGGAGGCAGTAGAGCACCACGTGTGACGCAGAAAACTTCAGGGCAGGGGGGGTGGGTGGTATTAACACAATCGACTGCGAACAAAAAGAAGAAAAAATTGGCCGCGTATCTGCGTGCTTCGCTGCAAATGTCATCGAAAGACGATAGTCTTCTGCCGGTCGTACTATATGAGTCCTGGTCTCATCCGCGGCCACCTGTGATGCTGTTCTCGACCATTTCCGTTCTGGCATGACCAAGCGTCTTCTCGCCGCAAGCGCGTTGTTTTTGGCACCGTGTAAAAAGCTGAGAAGTCGCGCAGAGCGACCGGAGCGGCCACGAAAAGAGATTCTCTTGTTTGCAGCGACGACGGCAGACTGCGCCAGCTATCGTGCGTCGGATGAAACACGCGGCACTTCGTGCGACCTCGGAGATAGACGACGGCTCTTCGCTTTTGCGAGGCAGCTCGCATTTTCAGCGCAGCCTAAGAAACACTAGGGTCTTTAGAATTAAGTATCTATGCATTTTCTATAAAAGAACACACACTTAATACTTCCGTATTGTTGTTACGCCTCAGATATGCGTAATATTTGCTTTTTGATCGACAATGTTCACAAGTATGCACGAAAACGACTGTTCAAGATGGCTGGGCGTTCAGAAAGTGGCTAAACTTTGGCCGAGTAGCTGAATCGTGTAACGTGCCGTCAAACAGAGAAACAGACCAAAATTTGTCCATTTAAGTATCCCAAGAAAGACTATCGTCTTTAAAACAATAAGACGGCTTTCGCCTTCGAGTCGTCTGGGGCGAATTCGTAAGGAACCCTGTGAGTTTTTTTTTAATTTATTAGTAAGGCGTAACAATTATATGGCTAGCTCCCCTCAAAATTTGTCAGTCAGTGAAAATGTGGGCCCAACCGGGCAGAGCAAAGTTTCGAGCTGACACGAGTTTAGCGCTGTTAATAGAAGCGTGCGCTAATACACGAACAAGATGCAGCGAGCGATGTTGTGTAAATCCAAAAAAACATTAACTAGCCAGCTGAACGTTGATCGCAATAAAAATATATTTACTCAAAGTTACACAGGAGCTGTGGCACAAGATGAGCACTATAGGGTGGTACAACAAAACGCTATGCTAACCAATGTCGGTGTTACTAGCTAACTTCCTGCTAACTGCTATGTTGACCATCCTCTATGTTACTATGCTATCTCTCCCCCTGCCACCCAACAACTAGGAAAGTACGTGCACTCGCGGTCATAAAATACTTACGCACTATGTCAAAACTTGCGTGCGAGATCACGAACAACGTATTATTATTTGTTATCATGCTCCTTTGCCGTAGGTGCGTTTTTGTGCGACTTTTAAATACTACAATATGACGCTCGTTTTCATTTTTAAAAACAACATATCATCGATAAATTGCGTAAATGCAGTAACGGATGGGTGTACTAGTATAAATAAATTTAGTATTGTTCTCTAGAGCTCCCATAGGCGGAGAACCCTGTTGCATATAGATGAGAGAGCTTAATAGGTAAGTTATCACGCTGCTAACTTCGAGGGTGCGGGGTTCGATTCCCGACCACGTCGGCCGCATTTTGATGGAAGATAAATGAGAGAAAATCCTCGTGCACTCAGATTAGAGGCACGTTAGGGAATACAAGGCAGTCATAATTCACTAATGAAATGAGTTATCAACAATCAAAGCAAATTAAGTCAGAATTGAGGGGATTAGAGAAAGTTACACCAGTGACAGTTAATTAGTTATGGTTAGCTATAGTAAACTTTGCCCATCGATATAAAGTTCACGGCAGGATAGCCACACCGGGTGGCTTTAGCCTTCGAGTCGTCATAGGCAAAGGCATAAGTGACCCTGCGAGCTATAAGGCTCGCATGCAGGGTCACTTATGCCGTGTCCCCTGGAACGGGGACAGCTATGGCCTCTTCCCCCTCACACTCTCTCAGCAATCAAGTGATGGCACAGAGGCCACAAAAAAGGGGGAAAAAAAAAACACTAAAGAAATGAAAAAAAAACAAGAAAAAAAAAGAGGGACGTGGCATAGTCAGTCGAACGGCCACAGGCTTTCGCCGAATACACTTTGGAATTTACGAAGTGTCCTTCAATTTTTTTATGTACAAATTATGCTCCGTTTCATGCATAAGGCGACGCTATGGAAGCTAGCGAGACTGCTTGCAGTAGGTGCGTTCGGACCGAGAAATACTTCAGTGATTTTACCACCCGTAAAGTGACCCTAGTTTTCGTTTTTAGAATCAGTAATAAATGAAGGTGCTGTGTGTCTTAGAAATAAGCAAACCCTGTTAATTATTCGGTTGTCAATGGGTTGTTGTAGATCGCTTGGCGTCTCTGTTTTCGTATCGGGACCTTCGAGATCCGTTCCGGTAGCGCGCAGCCGGAGCCAATAGCGGAGGCCAAGTTTGCAGCGAAGAAATACAAACGCGAGACGCGCGGACTTGCATATGTTGCTAACCGAACTTATTGCATAGCCCCCACAGCGTTGCTCCTGGAGTCTGAAACGGAGTGCAGAAAATTGGTGGACAAGGCAGGACCGCCCACTCACCGCACTGAAGGCCCAGCAGGAGCCGCACGTGCCCTGGTCCTTGACGGGCGTGACGAGGGTGCTTCGCCAGTCGACCGCCTTTGGCAGCGGGGCGCCCAGGTTCTCCGGGGGCAAGAACGTCGACGCGTTCATCGCATGCAGTGACTTGTTACCGACTCGGACTCCGGCACTCATCAACTCTTCGAACTCTTGCTGTAACTGCGCACGAAAAAGCAGAATACAGTATTTGGAAGTACACAAGCGTATTAAGTAGCCTGAGGCGGACACGTTTCGAGGGAAGGGAGCTTATGAGAAGTATGATGTCTAAAGTTGGGTATGGGGCGTTAACATCCATACTTGGCTAATACATTCAAAGATTAAGGCTGGCCTCCCTCTACCCCCCCCACCATTTCACCAGAGATTATTGCGCAGTTGCTGTATAAGAATATATATATATATATATATATATATATATATATATATATATATATATATATATATATATATATATATATATATATATATATATATATATATATATATATATATATATATATATATACGTAGATTATGAAGAGTCTGGCTTCGGTTGCCGTAAAACAAAACAGGAAAAATATATATACGCTTCTAAAAAACCGTTTATTGGTGACGTTTCGATCGGAGACCGATCTTCATCATCTTGATGAAGATCGGTCTCCGATCGAAACGTCACCAATAAACAGTTTTTTAGAAGCGTATGTATATATATATATATATATATATATATATATATATATATATATGCGTGTGTGTGTGTGTGTCATCACTGGACAAAGTGACCCTTCCAAAAATAGACCGACGCACATTTCAGAAATTGCAATCCTAGGAAATGCAGGCTTTGACTCCAATGAAGAAAATTACGAATCGAAACTAAGGAACATCATTTCATACATTGACTTTTTTTTAATGAAATGTGTTTAAGGAGAGGTTAGTGCGTATACATGGCTCCGGCTTCTCCTTTTCCCTTGCGTAATAATTTGCTCCATGAACTTCTGAATAACACTACAGTAATTGTAAAAATCATCCACGAAAATGTCCTCTTAAAAGGAATGTTCTCACGTCATGAGCAATGTCCACGCGTTCAACAACTATGTTCACACACAAGACTATAACATTTCTCGTGCATTTCGCAAGACAAAGGCAAACCGAGTTACCGGATTTTTGTCTGCGCTCGCGAAAAGCAAACAGATGCGAAGCCAAGAAAAGTGTAGATGAGAGCTGCATTCGTGCCAAGGCCTCGTTATCCGTTGGCTTCAGGCGGTTTAGCTTAACGTTTATTGACAGCCAACAGAAGACTGAACCCTCACCAGGTCTCCGAACTGGTTCATCCTCAGCTGGTACGAAACAAGGCCCCGGCCATATCGCTCGTTGTGCTTGGCGATCATGTAGCGGTTGTCCAGGAAGACTTTCTGGCGGAACAACTCTTCCTCCGCGCTGCCGTAGCTCTTCTCTGAAATGAAATGAAACGATTCGAACGAAGCGAGAAGATCCTTCCGCGTGAGATAAACTCCAACCTAATTCTTTGTGTTATCTAGTTCTGTTGTCGCTATTCTTCCATTGTACCCTCTCCCCTCAAAGATAGGCATAGAGTCACAGAGGTGTATAACTCGGAACAACCTCTATTTATTTGTATCATCAAAGGCGTTGCCAGAAATATTTTTTCAGGAGGGGGGGGGGGGGGGTCGGGGGTTACCTTTTATGTAGGCTCACGCGTGTGTTTGTATGTGCATATATTTATATATGCAAATTGAAAATTAAGGGAGAGGTTGAACTCGATCACCCTCTTCCTAGCTACGCCAGTGTCCCTCATCGTTAAAATATGTACGCTAAGAAGAAAAATAATTACACTTACAATAAGTAGCTGTCCTACAATACATATAAACCGCTCTTTCCGCCAGAGGAGGATGTGTAAGCTTTAAAAATATTTACTACAACGGCCCAAAAGTCAGAAAACTGTCTTGAAATGATAACGCCACAGTTAGCCACCGGCGCCGTGGTCTCAGGGCGAGTAAAAAAAAAAAAAAGACATTTACCTTCGTTTATTTATTTATTTATTTATTTATTTATTTATTTATTTATTTATTTATTTTTTCATTTTCTAATATAGGCAACGTTATTTTCGTTAAGCTGATGAAAACGGTTTTGAACTGACACTTCATCAGCCATGAATGAAGGAAAGAAGGTGAACTTTAAGGGCACGTTTTTTTTTTTTTTTCGTTAGACACAACATTAACCGACAAGCATGCCAAGGAAAGTATAGGGAATGTTATTAGTAGTAATTATGATGCAAATGTGAAGAAAGTAAAGTGGACGAAAGGACAACTTGCCGCCGGCATAGACCGAACCGGAGGCTGCAGGTTCGGTTCCTGCCGGCTGCAAATTATTAATTAGTCTATTTTACTTTCTTCACATTTACGTCATAATTACTACAAATGCATTCAATTCAATTCAACTTCGCGATGTATGCTAATTGGTTTGCATGCGTATGTTTACGCTTTATCTAGCTTAAAAAGAAATGACATTGAGCACTGTATGGAAGTCTGAAGTCAATTCGCCAATCGAAGAATATCGTTGTACCGCGACTGCAAAAATATGTTATATATATATATATATATATATATATATATATATATATATATATATATATATATATATATATATATATATATATATATATATCAATGAGAATAATAGTTCGATGGGCCAGTTGTCTTGGTTCAGCAATGGGTTATAGCACAACGGAAGCGTTGTCAACAAGGATATAAATATTTATTTAGTTCCCAACAGTTTCGGGAGGGGACCTCCCTTCGTCAGGGGTTGACGAAGGGAGGTCCCCCTCCCGAAACTGTTGGGAACTAAATAAATATTTATATCCTTGTTGACAACGCTTCCGTTGTGCTATAACCCATATATATATATATATATATATATATATATATATATATATATATATATATATATATATATATATATATATATATATATATATATATATATATATATATATATATATAGCCGGCGTCCGGCGAAAAAATATAATCGGAGCCTATCAGCGTGTTTTGGGATAAGATAAGCCTCAAATGAAACCGATGTACTTACGATACATAGCCTTGAACTCTGCCCACTGTGCGTGACCCCAGAAGTCTCCATAGGCGAATGTCACGGAGTGCCCCAGAACCAAGGTGGTCAAAATCCAGAGGAAATTCATGGCTGCTCTGCTAATGGTTTAGGCAATAAAAGAATATATACGATTCGGTTAGTTTCCTTCGAAGTTTTGAGAGGAAATCCTAATATTCAAAATAAAGTATTTTATTCAGTGCTAACATATGTTCTCGATTAAAGGCTTTGCGTTATTGAAAACAGGAAAGACGAGGGGAAAATTTCCCATAATTGTATACGATTAAGTTATTAATAATTTTAAAAACAGCTTTTTGTATCTTGAAAACAGGCAAGAATAGGCGTCGGGCCAACGCAAACATCGATAGTACGACCCGCCTTTTAAGAATACTCTGCTCGTGTGCGGTTTTCCGAATATGGCGTTTACAAAATTGCTGTGCTGGCGTCAACCGATGCCTAAGAATGTAAAATAGCATCACTGGTGACGGGGAAAACCTGAGGCTATATTTATAAGGCTTTTACGTTAATAAGCGTAATTTACCGTTAACCAGCGGTTCTTTTTTAAACTGTACAACATTACGATAAATTAACACCTGCCATCTGAAGCAGTGCGGGGGTTTCACGACAATATTTCTTTGCGTGAGTAAGGATCCAGCAGAGCTAATATTAAACTAATTTTCAGCAAGAGTGCTAGAAGTCGTCCATTACTCATCTACGAAATTCATAGCGGCTGAGCTGATTCTCGCGGTGCGATGAAATCCGCAAATCCGCTAAACTGCACAAACGAAGGGGGAAATGTTTCAAACGCCAACTTACTTCTTGTGAAGACTTCAGGAAGCGAAGAAGCGATGCGTGAGTTGTCAGCCTTTATATGCATCCAACCGAGTTGGAATCTTAATATTCTTGTGGGATTTGCTATCGCATCGGTGCGACGCTTTGCCCCGCTTTTGCCCGTGGTTCGCATGTCACGTGAACGATTCGATCGCCGATCGGTTAGTATACCAGTTTCGGTTGACGTGGGCAGCTCCGTGGCTTGGACCTTCACGCCCACGATGTCGTCGATAATGTTCGGCGTCTGCAAACACTGGGTGCGTATCACCTCGTGGTGTTGATTCACGCTGCACTGGTTGATATAGCGGGACTTATTTGCTTTTCCTTCCGTTAGATCTTTGCAGGCTGCCGTCCACTTGTCTGCCCTGGAAAGTGGCTCACGAAATTGTCAGCATGATTGCAAACATCTCGCAAGTACCAAAACCCGTTAATCTAATCAAGCGACATGGCTTTATTGAAAGGTGTCGTGCATATCTTGTACAAGATCCCATACAAGGTCTGAGTATACGACAGCAATTTCTTCACTTTCTCTAGATCTTGTAGGTCTGAGATCGCATAATATTGAAAGGTATGAGAAAGTGAAAGCAATTTTTTTTCACTCCCTCAAGATGTTCAAGGACTGAGGTACTGTAAAGATTGTAAAAGTGGGAGCAAATGTTTCTCTTTTTCGAGATCCTTGCAAGTTTGAGGTCCTTCAAAAACCTTCAAAATGTCACAAAATGAAATATGCGCGTTCAGTAATAATTGTTGGGGTTTAACGTCCCAAAACCAATGATATAATTGTGAGAGACGCCGTAGTGGAGGGCTCCGGAAATTTCGACCACCTGGGGTTCTTTAACGCATGCACACCTTAACTCTAAGTACACGGGCCTCAAGCATTTTCGCCTACATCGAAAATGCGGCCGCCACGACCGGGATTCGATCTCGCAACCTGCGGGTCAGCAGTTGAGCACCATAACCTTTAGACCACCGCAGCGGGTATATGAGCGTTCACTTTCATACAATATTGAAACTCTGAGGTTGTGCAAAATCCTGTATGATCGCGGAAAGTGGAAACGAATTCTCAAGATACTGAGCTCGGAGATCCTACAAGGTTTTCCACTGACCGAGAAGGCTGCAGGATGATCTTTCACTTAAGGCATTGCTATGGAAAAACCTTCAAGTCTGAGAAAGATCATGCAAAATGTGAGAAAACAGCTAATGTGCGATTTTTGTAAGATCTTGCAAATACGGTTGTACGAGGTCCTTCAAGATCTCAGAAAATGAAAGCAAAATTTCATCATTTCTAGATATAAAGCGAGCAATTTGACACGACCAGCCACATTCATGTACTACATGGTTTAATTCAGTGCGGAATAGTTGGCCGAACACTTCTAAGATGGATTCGCAGAATTCTTAAGAGAAAGGACAATCTTCATTGAGACAGCTGACGGCAAAAGCCAAGTGCATGAAGTTAGACAAGGAGTTCCGCAGGGTAGTGTACTCAGGCCCATTTTTATTTAATTGCGTTATGGCAGAATTATCCCTATCTTGCCTGGCGCTTTGAATTATTCCCTTTCGCAGACGACCTGTGCATATAGGCATCAGACACGAGTACCCAAGCAGTTCAGCAAAAGCTCCAAGATGGCCTAACCATAATTAATGAGTTTTTTATAAGAGCAAAGGCATGATTCTTTCCCACGAGAAAACAGCTGTTTTCTCTGTACTTCCATTCACAAGGAAATACCTTAAGAAATTCAAGCTCGAGATAGACTCTCAATGCTTACAACTAGTGCGACAGCACAATATTTTAGGAGTTATTTTAGACAGACGTCTGTTTTTGGGCTCCACAGATAAAATCATTAGAGGAAAAAGTCGAACTTCCCAATCAATATTCTTTGTCGATTTGCAGGAGTGAGATGGCTTAGTTCATGTTCTTCTTTATTGAGTGTACACTCAGCAATCATTCGACAAAGAATAGCTTGACTCTGCCCCGGTTCTACATGGGATATCCCGTAACTTGGAGGAGAGGATTGTTGGACCAGAAGCCTTCGCATATGCCTTCGGAGTACCACGAGTGTCTGCCAATGCTTTGACAATTGCTGAGTCTCGTCAATCGACTTTCCATGCCCTGAGAGTTCACAGAAACTTGTCGACATTATTTTCGGTTGGCAACTCAACACGCTAATCATTCCCTATACCGAGCTATTCTGGAGAGATCTGCCGCACGGATAGTACGATGCAAAAACTTACTGCCTACGCACGAGTACTGGCATCCATGCGCATCCCATACCCCATGGCGGCTCTCTATTCCAGATATCGTAACTTCCATTCCGGGATTAACTCGTAAGAATGATCTGCCAGTAATTGGAATAAAGCAGTTAACTTTGGCACATCTTTATACCGCATATGAAGACCTATACCGATGGATCATGTTTGAATCAAAGTTCTACGTCGGCATTCTTTATACTTGCATACCAAGAGAAAGAAGCTTTTAAGCTCAGCCATTTCGCAACACCCACAACGGCAGAGCTTTATGCAATACTCTGTGCTTTACGCTTCATATGTCTACAGTCAGGTCCTCTTCGCAGGGTAGTTCTTAGCGACTCACAATCCTCATTAGTTTGTTTAAAAGGAATCAGCTTAGGCAACAAAGGTAGCACGCTGACATATGCAATACAGAAGTCTTACGCCATAGCGAGAGATTTAAACCACAGCATAACGTTCAAGTGGGTTCCAAGCCACGGTGAAATCATAGGAACGACACAGCTGCTCGCATGGCACTTGCAGCGCATCAGGAGAAAATTGACGGACACTTTGTAAATGCCGAAGTGTGTTCGGCGAACGACTGTGCCCATTTAGACGGGGTCGGTCAGAATGGAACGCGATGCGCGCGTCTCCCTTCTTGCATGACTGGACACCCTGGGCACAGCGACGCTACGCAAGCAAAGCGCGAGCGCTGTAGAGTCCAACGCGAGGCGCGACCGACGCGACCAGCGTCCGTTGGCGTGCCCCGGCAGCCACCTGGCACCGTGCCAGGGCACGGACGGAGGGACGGACGGACGTGATCATGAGACATTAAAGGCTTTCGCCTTAAAATATATCGCTGCTACCTCTACCGATGAATGATGCGCGATGTCGAAGCTGTGCTGTCAATTGTCCAAGAAAACTTTTTTCGAAAATGGAGCACAGAACTCTCAGTTATGTAGCATTGATCTTGGCGTATAATTTAATATTACGTTAAAGGTTAGCCGATCTGTAGAAACAGTCATTCATAGGCTTCGGCTGGGCACGGCATACACGAAGGCCTTTTCGTATAGAATAAGAAAAGCTGACAGTGCTACCTGTTCATGTGGAGAAGCTGAAGAAGATGTAGAGCACCTTCTTCAACGCTATAAGTATGATCGAAAGAAACTTCAACAAAAAAATATTAAGCAGCCCTTGGCCAAGAGGAAACTTACAAGCACTGCTGCTCCTACAATTGATCAATTTCAAAATGTGTACGCGTTATTGATAACCGGTATGTTTCGCTACAATATTGTTGTGTTTTCATTTTGGCAAAGAATTCTTTGTGAAAACCTAATTGTTGCAGTTACAGTGCAACGTTTAAGAGACTGCTCCCAAGAATCATGATCGGCTTTCGCAACATTTTAGTGAACTTTCATGTTTTTTATGGACATTTCCATTCAGTGATTACTTGTGTTCTGTCAACTTTTGGGCAGCGTGGACAGATTTTTGTATTGAAGAACTTGGACTCAGTGCGTGAGTGTTGTGCTATGTGCCTTTGTATAGCCTTGTTTGTGTTTGTTTTCTGCTATGCGACGACAACTATTGTACAAGAGCAGAGGAGTAGCCGGCGCCACGCACTGGCACCAACCTCTCCTTATTTACGTGTAATAAAAAAAAGCAAATTTTCAATATCCCTCAAGGCTGAAATTTCCGCATGGTCTTGTGTGACACGAGAAAGTGAAAGCGAAACCTTCCCATTCCTGAATATCTTCTTTTTTTTATCCTGCAAGATTTGAGGAAGTAAAAGCGAATCTTTCATATTCTTCAAGTCTTGAAGATCTGAAATTGTGCAAGATATTGCAAGGCACATCTGAGCCAAATAGTAAATTCTCAAGACTTGTGCAAATTGTGCAAATCTAAGATCTGAGATCCTGTGGGATCTGAGAAATTAAAAGGCATATCTTTTTCTTTCTCAAGATCATCCAAATCAACGGTCCTGCACGATTCCTGTTTATTGCGTAGGGAGTTGCAAGTCTCAGGTCTTACAAGATTGTGCAGCATGTGAGAACCTCATTACTTTCAAGATCCCGAAAGCCATAGATGTTAAAGTATCCTGAACATTTTTGGAAAAAGAAAGCTTTGGTTTTCTCAATATCTTGCACAACCTTGTAGCTTCATGCGTTGTACAACTTTGTCGTCAGATTTTTTTTTTTTCGTGCGAAAATCACTGCTGTCACAAACATCATTTTAACGTTCATATGGCGAAATCGTAGCGTTTTAATATTTTGGCATGATAAATATTATTTCACGCTGTGCTGGATATAGGCGTTCCGCTTATGCATATTCCAATGAGGTGCTTGCGTCGTACGTTTTCATGAATTATCACCATAGGCGTGCGCACAAGGGGGGGCAGAGGGGAAGCCCCCCCCCCCCTCCCCCCTGATCACCTAAGAAGGGGGGGTGCAAA
The DNA here is from genome assembly GCA_030522465.1 of Rhipicephalus appendiculatus. Classification (NCBI taxonomy): domain Eukaryota; kingdom Metazoa; phylum Arthropoda; class Arachnida; order Ixodida; family Ixodidae; genus Rhipicephalus; species Rhipicephalus appendiculatus. The sequence continues at coordinate 249,572 of JALIZH010029254.1, read as the reverse complement.
ATCTTCCCCGTACATTGACTTAATAGGGAAGGGGGGCGCTGCCAAGAACCTTCGCCCCCCCCCCCCCCCTGAACGGGAAGTCTGCGCCCGCCTATGGTTATCACAATGGCTTGCCATACCCCCTAAAAATATTTAAAAGTTGCGTTGAACCAACGAAATCTTTCTTTCATTATTTACCTCTACAGCCTCTGCCTCGGGCAGCTATATACCAGAGATATTACCACTCACGTGACCATTGGCTACTTTCTCCATCCCAGCAGCATTAGTGCGTTACCATGTTGAATAAATTAAATATCCTTATAATTGCCCACTTTTTGTCCTAATTTGTGCGAAAGGTTTATCTCTTCCCCATCTCCTCATCCGTTTTAACGCCAGCTTCACGAAAGACCAGTTTTGAAGTCGGTAAATGTCATTATGCGGGCTTCCATGCCAGGGGTGGTGCCAAAAATTTTTTTTTCTGGGTGGCACCGTAGGCAGTTGTGTTCCTGCAGGGGGGCTGGGAGGCACGGAACTTATGCGTTGTGTTTTGACTATGTTTGCTAATGGGGAGGCAAACGGAGGCCGGCGAGAATTTTTTTAGGGGGGGGGGGGTTCCAGCCCCCCCGTGGCGCCGCTGGCGCCGCCCCTGCTTCCAGCAATGAAAGCAACAAGTATTTCTCTGTTCTCTCATTCTCCCCACGACAGTCCGAAGCGCTCGATTCGTCTGTGGAAACATTTTTTTCGGTGTTTCAGAGACGCACTTTAAGCGGAAGGCACTTAAAACTTTTCTTTGTTGAAGCTGCCCGACTGTTTGCGGTGTATGTGACATTTCGAGACATTGTCGTTGTTGTCATCAATATTCGTTGACCACAGTTTTTCGGCCTCTACTTCACTACACTAGCGCTCTAGGTGAAGCTTCCGCTATGTCGCTATTGTTATGACAAAGAAAGGCACGGATGTTCGGGCGCGCGGGCAGCTGGGGCGAAGCGGAGAAAGACGAAGTGGAGAATAAGAACAGCCACAGTGAAAGGTTAACAAGAACAAGCCGGCCTGCAGTACGGGCGTTGTCTCTGTTCTCTCTTTTCCTTTACAATGGCGCAGTCGACGAAGACGAAGTGCTACGTCTACGACTCTTCGTCCATGGCAGTCAGCAACGTGAACCAGCAGTAAGTGCTGCTTGAGGACGGCGTCCAGGCCTCCTCGGCACCTGCTCGCCTGCCACCACTGCCACCACCGTTTGGGGACGGCGTCTAGGCCTCCTCGACGGCTCCACACCACTGCAGTGACGCGGTGTTCACGACAAGGGACGCCGTCCACGCGTCCTGGACCATGGATCCAGCCACCGTGAGTACCGGGACCGCCGCGCACAAAGCGAACCCCGCCCAGTGTTCGTCGGACGCCTCGGCCGGCAACGGTGCGGAACACGTGCGTATACTCACGGAATTGTCTCGTCTACTCCACCACGTGTCGTCGCTGAACTCCGGGTTTTCGCCTGCCGCTTCACCATCGTCGGCTGTTTGGGCAGTGCCGGTGTTCCGCGGCTTCCAAGACGACGTTTTCCTGTGGGTCGAGACCATTAATTCTCTCGGCAGCCTCCTTGCCTGGCCGGAATATCGCAAGTGGCTAATTGCCATCGACCACCTTCGCGATGCCGCCAAGGCATGGCATGCCTACGAGGGCGTCAGGCAGGGGTCCTGGTCTGAATGGTGTGCGAAGTTAACGAGTCTATTTCGTCCCCTTTCGCATGCCTGTGACCCCCTGACCACCGACCGAGCCTCTACCACGCACCTCGACGATGCAGCTCAGGAGTCCAACAACCTGCCCTCCCTCGGAGATCGAGCTCGCGAGGTGCAGCGCCCCATTGGTGCAGCTGTGCCCTGTAGCTACTCCACGGACAGCTTCCCAGAGCGCCCTGCGGCAGTCATCGACACCAGCCGCAAGGTGTACTCCTCCCTACAGGTGTCAGACTCCGCGTCGATACCTGCAACACAATACCCCTTGACAGAGTTTATTACCGTCTCCACGCCACCTCAGCCGGCGAGCCAGCTTCCAAGCTGGTCAGCGCTAGAGTGCTTAGACGCGTCGGCCTTCTGTGTGACGACGTCAGCTCCCTCGCTACCAGGCGGAGACGAAGCACAAGTCACCACTGCCGGTTTGGCCCACAATCAGGAGCCACATCATCCCCAGCCATCAGCGCAGTCATTGGCCGAGTGCGCGAACGCTCGCCACTTGCCAAGTGCCGTCTACCTAAAGGAATTTCAAGTGACGATCACCCCCGAGGACGATGTCATCGACGACCTGCCTGTGCAGCTCACGGTTGCACCTGATGACAAGGCTTTTGGCCAGGTCGGCTCGATTAAACGTGACACGTTGGCAAGAACCATCACCTCGAGCACCTGTACAACTTCAGCAATGCCGCAAGAACACTACTTGCCTCACAAGCCAGCATGTGAACTCGGCCCAGTGATGTCGCAGATGTCTAGTGGGACAACCCGTCACATCTTGACGCGCCCCGAACAGCGCAGACATCCGCGCTCAGTGAGAGCAGTTGCAGTACTGCATTCTGCCATGTCTCTCCACCTACGAAGGGGTAGTCTTCACGATAACCGGCAACGACCACGTCGACACAGCCAGTCTCGTCCACCAGAGTACCTGGCAGTGCAGCAGGACAGCCAGCAAGATGCAGCAGCGTCGCATCATGATCGTGACCACGTTCCGCAGTCCGTCCGTGCACGGACGCATAGGTATCTTTTAAGCGTGCGACGACCACTGCGTCGCAACCAGTGTCGCCCCACCGAGACACTTCTGCCAGATCTGCAAACCAAGTTGCAGTGTGGTTGGAACCGACCACTCAGAGTTAGCCAGGGTCGCCCACCAGACCCACTTATCGCAGATCCACCAGCCCAGTCGCAGCGTGGCCTGTACCGACCACTGCGATGCAGCCAGAGCCGCCCACCAGAGACACTGTCGGCAGCTCCGCGTGCTATGCAGTCATGGCCGAGTGTTATGACAAAGAAAGGCACGGATGTTCGGGCGCGCGGGCAGCTGGGGCGAAGCGGAGAAAGACGAAGTGGAGAATAAGAACAGCCGGCCTGCAGTACGGGCGTTGTCTCTGTTCTCTCTTTTCCTTTACACTATGTAATCCGCTATGTCGCTATGTAACGGGGGAAGGGGGTGGCAACGTCGAGAAGTGCCGATCGCCGATAGAATCCGAAGATTTGTCAGCAGCTCCTCGACCTAACTGAAATGAAGATCCTCGCGTTTCATCGCCGCACGGCAGGGGCGTAGCCAGAAATTTTTTTCGGGGGGGGGGGGGGGGGGGGCACCTCCTTGATTTCGGGGAGGGCACCTCCTTGAAATGGTCATTTTTCGCTCTGTATGCTGACAGTGTCACTCTCGGTGCCATGAACTATTACGTCAGCAGTGAAGAGTCTGGCGACGACACCTTCGAGCTGGTGAGGAGCCGCAAGGCAAAGAGGCGGTTTCTGAGCTCGGCTTCCGATTCGAGTGCGTCCACGATAAGATCTTCGCGCAGCATCGAGGCATTCACCGTCCTCTCCATGCCAGTTCTTGCCACTGACAACATGAGGCGCCTGAACAGGCAAGCCGTGTCTACAGCTGGAGGCACTGGTGCCAAATGAAATCAAAGACGTCAGAGTGAACACGCGCAAGAATGTTTTAGCCATTGACGTCAACCACGCGGCTGCGCTGGATACATTGCGCAAGGTCGAGGAGCTCAATGGTATGGAAGTCCGCTCTCATATACCGCTGGGAAAAGAAGTCAGCACTGGAGTAATCTGTGATGTTGACGAGACCATTGCCAACGCCGACTTGCCAGTTCTGATCAAGCCAGCTACAGAAGACACCATCATCACAAGTGCTTTTCGTCTCGGCACGTCACGATGCGTGAAGGTTATATTCAAGGGTCAAACCCTCCCGTCACACGTGAAGGTGGGACACTTTCGGCACGCTGTTCGTCCCTTCGTACCGAGACCGCTTCAGTGCTGGAAGTGTATGAAGTTGGGTCACGTGAGCAGCGTGTGCAAGAACACTACCGTTTGTGCCCGATGCACCGGACCCCACACCACGAACACGTGTCAGGCCAGTATGCTGAAGTGTTCGAATTGCGACGGACCTCATGATGCCTCTTCAAAGGAATGTCCCATTATTCGAAGGGAAATGGCAGTGCTGAAGAAAATGGTTCGAGATCATTCATCTCACCGGGAAGCGGCCACATCGATTAGACGGCGACGATCCCGTCGCCGACGGTGCTCCAAGACTTCCAAGGCACCGTTGCCTCGTGAACCGCGCCCAAAGTCTCCTCCCCTTCTACCTCCCAGAAAAAAAACGCAGTCGGTTCAAAGGATAAAGAAGCATCTAACAGCGACACAGGAGACGCCTGGCCGGAACTCCCTAGACTACACGCAACTGGTGAGCGTCATGAAACTTCTACCGTAAGGCACTCTTCGTCTGTTCCTTATAAAGCAACAGATGAAGATAAACAACTCGTCGCCATGGTCTGCTCTCTAGTGAGTACCATTCGAGTGTTCGTGGAGAAGATGCAGACACCAATAGCACGAAGCGCATTGCAGCTGCTGGATACCATCAGTCCGGTTCTAGCAAGCCTTCAGAAGACAATTGCTTAATAAGACTAACAGCAGCACCATGGCTTGTCAACGGCAACAGCAATCGTTTGCAGAGGATGTCCGAAACGCCTTCATATTTCAATGGAATGTGAGAGGCCTGAGGTCACGTATATCGGATTTCCGGCAGTTCGTTTTCAAAAACCGCTTCCCGATAATGGTAATCTGTGAGCCGAACTCATCTACCATAAGAATATCAGGATACGAACCTTTCGTTTCAACCACGAATGGAAGGAGCAGCAAGGTTATTGTTTACGTTCGCAAGGACCTTACCTATTTCGCCCATGCTATACCACCAGACGACGAGAACCAGTACGTGTGCATAACTCTGAAGAAGAAGGGGTTGTCTTTTACTCTTGTTGGCGTATACATATCCCCTACAAGTCGACTTGATTGTAAAAGATTAACGGACATTATGGCAGCTATTCCAGGCCCCTGTATTATCACAGGCGACTTTAATGCCCATCATCCAATATGGGGAAGCTTGAGGATAAACTCAAAGGGCCGCTCGCTGATATCGTTTGCGTCCGACCACAACCTGCGTCTTCTGAGTGATGGCAGCCCGACATTCCTGCGAGGGACGACGTATAGCAGCTGCCTCGACCTGACACTGGTGTCGTGTTGCCTAAGTTCAAAAGTGCGGTGGTTCACTGATATTGAAACCCATGGCAGCGATCACATTCCGACTTATGTGAGAATTGATGGCTTAGAAGCTTCGTCCTCACTGGTCTCTCGGTATATTGACTGGGCACTTTATGAAGATCAAGTGGAGGACACGTGCAAGAATGATTGCTCATGTAGGTTAGAAGAAGTAATTTCAGACGCAATGCAAGATTGTACGCGCTGTTTCAAGCATTCACCGAAGCGTACGGAGGCTGACATTGAATTAGAAAGGCTTCGGGCGTTACGTCGACGTGCTGAAAGAAGGTACAGGCGCACCAAGTCGATTCTTGATCTTAGAGTAGCAAGGCGTATGCAGAAGAAGATACAGCGCAGAATAGACAAGCTGCAGGATCAAAGATGGAAAAGTTTTTGCGAGTCATTAGACCCACGCAAGCCACTGTCTCGTGTATGGAGAACTCTACAGGGTCTTCGCTCATGCGCCCAGCAACGTCATCCGTTCAAGGCTCTTGCACTATATCAAAACCGCCGTGAGATTGACGTTGCAGAGGATTTTTGTACGAACATCACCGGCGGTACAGTCCTATTCACCGATATGATTTTATGCGACATCCCCGCTCCACGAGATATGAGTATGGATGCTCCATTCTCTATGGAAGAGCTAGAAGCCGCCATGACACTCTGTAGGCGTTCGTCTTCACCAGGGCCCGATGGAATTACGTATGGGGCTCTCCGTCACCTAGGACAAGCAGCTAGACGACAACTGTTAAACTTATTTAACCGGTCCTGGGAAAATGGCGTCGTACCTCAAGAATGGAAACGCAGCCGTCTGGTGCCACTGCTAAAAGCAGGGAAATCACCCCTTGCGCTGACATCATACCGGCCTATAGCTCTCGCCAGCTGTGTGGGGAAACTCATGGAGCGCATGATTCTCACGCGCCTGGAATGGTTCCTTGAACGGCACAACATTTACCCCGACTCCATGGCGGGCTTTCGACGAGGCCGTTCATCGATTGACAACGTCATCGATCTGGTGTCATCAGTAGAGCAGCAGAAATGCAGGAAACGACTATCAGTTGCGCTCTTTCTTGATGTGAAAGGTGCTTACGATAACGTTTCCCATCAAGCTATATTAGACACGCTTCTGTTAATTGAACTTGGAGGGCGAATATTTAGATGGATCCGAAGCTACCTGACACGAAGATCCTTTTTTGTGAATACTGAAGATGGCCCGACCTCCGACCACTACACGGGCCGCGGCGTCCCGCAAGGCGGTGTTTTAAGCCCGGTTCTATTCAACCTTGCTCTGCTTGGCCTGGTGGACGCTCTCCCGGAAACAGTCAGTGTTTCGATATACGCTGATGACATCTGCGTTTGGGCATCAGCAGTGACACGCTTACAGGTTCGAGCGAGGCTACAGAGGGCAGCGTCACAAGCATCTGACTACCTTCGCACGCAAGGCCTGACAATCTCAACAGACAAATGTGCACTGGTGGCCTTCACGCGAAAAGCGATGACCAGCTACCCGATATGTATAAATGGCCAGTCCATCTCTTACAAGCGAAGTCATCGTTTTCTAGGTGTAATTGTCGACCGAGACCTCTCCTGGAGCCCACACGTATCTTACTTGAAAGCGAGACTGGTATCTGTTGTCCACATCCTAAAATTCATCGCCGGAAAAAGATGGGGTCCATCAGTGAGTTCCATGCTGCAGCTATACCAAGCACTCTTTATTGGTGTACTGCGCTACAGCTCTCCTCTGCTTTCAAAAACTTGCATCTCAAATATTCGAGCACTTCAGAGCGTGCAGGCACAGGCACTACGTATTTGCCTCGGCCTACCACGAACCACCTCAACAGCTGGAACAGTCATATTGGCTCGGGACCATCCGGTTACAACCTACGTCACAACCGACGCGCTGAGAGCGCATATTCGACATATTTCACGGATGGTGTCGAGCCATCTGCCGTACCTGCCAGAACAACGACCGCAGGCGTCGTTCTCCAATGTCGTCAGCTCTCACCGCGCTTTGCTACCATCGGGCTTCACACCCTCGGCGCGTTCACCATCCGCCTTGTGGTGCTTACGTCAACCCGAAGTGCGCCTTTCCGTCCCAGGAATAAGAAACAAGAAAAACCTTTCTGTCTTGGCCTTGAAGCAAGCTGCTCTGGACTGTTTGCACACTTTCTATGCTGACAGAATACACGTGTACACGGATGGCTCTACCACCCAGACCAGCTCCACCGGCGCCACCGTCATCCCATCACGACACATCAATCTCACCTACAAACTTTGTCACGTGAGCACATCGACTGGCTCGGAGATTGTTGCCCTGCGAGGTGCCGTCGATTACATCAAGCAACAACCAGCTAATCGGTGGGCAGTATTCTGCGATTCAAAGGCGGCTCTACAATGTCTTTCGTCGGCACTTCGTCGCGGATCGTACGAACAACTTGTGTGGGAAATAAGAGAAACGCTGCACAATGCGATCGAGAAAGGACACAACGTTGTGTTCCAGTGGATACCAAGTCATTGCGGTATCTCCGGCAACGACCTCGCCGATGAAGCTGCCAAAAAGCACACGTAGAAACAAACCTTGTTTCTACACCATTATCCAGGATTGACGCGGCTCGCTACTTGAGTAAGCTGGCCCAGAACATAACAATCCAGAAGTGGCAATCATCACAGTTCACAAATCATCGACTGTACTCTCTCGACCCATCTCTACGACTGCGGCTACTCCCTGGGCTTTCCCGGGAGGAAGGTACAGTGTTGTGCCGTCTGTGTCTGGGCGTAGCTTTCACCAACGCCTACTCATTTAAGATTGAGATGGCCAACAACGCCGAGTGCAAAGACTGTGCCGTCGATGAGACTATTGAACACATTTTGTGTTGCTGCCCGACATACGCAAACGAGAGGCTTCACCTCCGCACTGCGCTACATCAACTGGACGGAAGCGTTTTCACAGTCGAGAAGGTATTAGGACCATGGGGATGCCCATCACAGCTCCACAAGGCAACGAAAGCGCTGTTGCGGTTTCTCAAGGACACCGGACTGATTCGTCGTTTGTGAAGTCAAACTTTTCTCTCCTACTCTGTAACTTTTCTTCCCTCTCCCCCCTCCCCCCCGTGCAGGGTAGCCTACCGGGCTCAGCCAAGGTTAACCTCCCTGCCTTTCTTCTACCCTTATTCTCTCTCTCTCGCTCTGTATGCCATGGCGAAAACAAAATTTCGGGGGGGGGGGGGGGGGGGGCACGTGCCCGGTGTGCCACCCCCTGGCTACGCCACTGCCGCACGGGCATGCTGCTTTGGCTAAGTGGACCCCTTTATGCAATTCCTGGACATGTCCTCTTCATGAATATTCGGGGTCCCAAGGTAAGTCGATCTTCATGTCATTTCGAAACACTGCGTCAGACAAGCAGAATGGCTGAAAGCAGACGGGCAACCTTTCACCTAGTTCACAGATTTTTGAGGGTAAAAGCTTTTGTGCGCCTGGAAACGTGCAGACCACGCCCAGCGCAGGTTTTCTAATCGAGACAGGTTTAGATGCTCGTCTTTAGAGCCGGTGCTACGGTATAAAAACTGCCGCGTGCAATGCACACCCCACGTGGGACTGTGTGCGTAAACACAGTGGGACTCATTGTACACAGAAAACTATCATCATATCATCTCACTCTTTATCTTTCTCTCCCTTTTTCCTTTCCACCGTGAGGAGCAGCAGGCTGAAAACCAGCTTTCCAGGCCGACTTCTCCTCCTTTCTCTTAGTTAAACATTTTCATCTTCTTTTTGTGAGGTAAGTTCTTTTGTGTCTGTGTGTGTGTTTGTGAGTTCACAGTGGCCCTCTGATAGGATTAAGTCCGCGAAGAAGCCGCTTTCGATGATGAACCGCTCAGTGTCGTAACAACATGTTTAGACCAATGAATAGCCAGGGTTTTCTTTCTTTTCTTTTTTTCCGGTGAAGGCATGATATTTACCCGGAATAAGTGGTTTGTGGCCACACCCGGGTGTGGCCGAGTGTAGTTTTATTCTAAGCATACTTGCTACACAGATATATCTGAAATAGCTGTCCAGGTTTTCCAACCCCTGGCTACGCTTTTTCACACCACGAGAGTAATTAAATCAAGATGACCACATCACTATTCATAATATTTTTTTATAACTCACACATACAACCTAGGAAAGAATTGTAAACTTAAGGGCTCATTTGCTTTGTTAAACACAGTATTAATGAGAACTAACAGACAAAGATGCCAAGGAAAGTATAGGGGAAGCTATTAGAAGTAATTGTAATGTAAATGTGAAGAAAGGAAAGTGGACGAAAAGATAACTTGCCACTGGCAGGATCCGAACCTGCGACCTTCGAATAACGCGTCCGATGCTCTACCACTGAGCTACGGTGGCGGTCATCCCTCCGTCCACTTTAGAGGGACACTCCCGCGTTTAAATGCACATATATACCCTATAAAGTGGACGGAGGGATGTCCGCCACCGTAGCTCAGTGGTAGAGCATCGGACGCGTTATTCGAAGGTCGCAGGTTCGGATCCTGCCAGTGGCAAGTTATCTTTTCGTCCACTTTCCTTTGTTCACATTTACATTACAGTTACTTCTAATAGCTTCCCCTATACTTTCCTTGGCATCTTTGTCTGTTAGTTCTCATTAATACTGTGTTTAACAAAGCAAATGAGCCCTTAAGTTTACAATTCTTTCCTTCATTCATAACGAGGGTCTCGTTCTGGCAGACTTGATGCCTTCAGGTGGTATGCGAGGGATTATTAGTCAGCTGCCCGCTCGTAATAAGATCCCGTACTACGTGACGCCTACAGGCAAAAAAAAGAGTGTTCCACACTCGCCGTAATGGCAACAGGCGGCGCTGACTGACGCTCCCGCGTTTAAATGCACATATATACCCTATAAAGTGAACGGAGGGATGACCGCCACCGTAGCTCAGTGGTAGAGCATCGGACGCGTTATTCGAAGGTCGCAGGTTCGGATCCTGCCAGTGGCAAGTTATCTTTTCGTCCACTTTCCTTTCTTCACATTTACATTACAATTACTTCTAATAGCTTCCCCTATACTTTCCTTGGCATCTTTGTCTGTTAGTTCTCATACATACAACCTAGGTATGAGCTGTCATACTTAGGCGTAATATAATTACAACCATATGATGAATTTGGGATGGCAAGTTTTCTCCAAAACTGTTGCTTTAACTCTGCCTTTGCAACATGAAAACTTGCAAAGACAGAGTTACAGCAACCCCCCCCCCCCCCCTTTCTTCCTTGGTTAAAGTTTCTGGATACGCCTCTGTTAAACTCTATCCTAAAGCAGATAACAAAGAGTTCAATGATTTTTTTCTCAACAACTTGGACATTGCATTATGTAGACGTTATTAAGATTGTCCTCCTAAACATGCGCAATTTAAGCCACATTGGCGCTTGTGAAAAATCCGCTAGCTATTCTTCCTATCACTGTGTGGTTGTTCACTACCGACAGCTTTTTCTAAAGCCCCGTATGACTCAACATCAAAATTCCTGGTGAAGTCTGACTATTACATCTCTCAATATTTAGGTACCATACCAAATGTACAGCCTCTTAAACATTTTGTGGTATTTCTGAATTTTCTGTGTTCCTGTCTGTGCCCACAGGTGCATAATGTTTCTACGCCCATTTAGGGCCGGCTGCCCTATCAATAAATTAAAAAATAAGTTCTTCCCGAATGTAAGTGCAGTGACACCTTGATGCGAAATCTGTGTTCCGTATTCGAGGAGTAAAGTAAATTATAGGACATATTGCGGTGGCAGAAAGGGCGCGGCATATCGGGAAAGCAAGAAAGCTCGAGCAGACGACGCTAGTGCCTCACTAAAGCGTGGACGCCTAGCGTCGCGTAGCGGAAGGGAGGAGAAAACGACGCAAACGCCATTTGGCGCACGGCCGATTAAAAAAAAGCGGAAACCACGACAGTCCATGATCTCTCGCTTTCAAAGCCGTTCAGTGGGACAGTCTAAAAGCGGCGGCCAATAGTACCATCCATAACGCGAAACGAAACTTGCACCGTGCTACTCCACATTGCGCTTACTGCAGCGATTATGGAGGACGGTATCGTCCCATTACTCGGCTTGCACGAAGGTTCTCAGATACTCGAACATCTGAGAGGGGTGACGTCGTTGACATGATCTCAACGATCGCGAACGACGACGCAGCGGCAGAGCGCAAGAAAGCGCCGAAAATAAGCCATGCAGAAAATCGATACTGTGCCGTCATCAACAAGCCGCAGTTTCGCAGAACGAGTACGCGGGTTGCGAGGCTTTCCAGCATAACGTTCTTGCCATTAACATCTGCTAAAAAGCTTTATAAAGTAGCGTACGTCTGAATTTCAAAAATTCTTTCTTTAAGTCGAAACTGCCCCACTCTTTTGCTTCCCGTCGTTACCGTCGGCACAGAATGCCACCAGTCGAATCGTCATCGCAGCAAGCAATATATTTTTGACTCGTAAGTGTACATAAGTAGATGAGATTCGCATTTCGTTGTATTGATATTAGAGAGCTTGAAACAGATGCTCGGCATGCGCTCGTTGTTTGCTTGGCTGGCATGGCTTGTGTGTGACGTTCGTAATAAGAGGCGCTCTCCGTGCCCCCCCAGTCGAGTGCGAGGCACGGCTGTAGGCGTAAAAAAAAGTCGGGCTAAAAAAAATACCCTCTTTGTTCTCTCGGCGAAATTTGTGTTTATGGATTGCATGCGGTCGTATATCGCTATGAAAACATGGATGCGGCGCATCATTTTTGAATGGGCGCCGGGGGCGGGCGCTCACGTGCGCTCGCTTGAGGCGGTTGTGGTCGCCTTGTGCGATGCCACGGGACGGGTCGCTGTGGTCACTCCGTGTGGTCAGTCATTAGCGACCTAAATTAAAATCGACGTTAAAGGTCGCGCTTCCGCGCTGTTATTAATATTCGCGCGGTGTCGCACGCGGTTCGGCGCATTGTTTAGTTTCGTTTTTGGTGTACGCTTGCGCTCGGTGCGTGCACTTCGGCTCTAAAAGCAGTCATGCTGAACGGAGGCGCAGGTGCGAATGTCCATTTTGCGCCCGCGTTGGACCGTGCCTATCGACAGCGAGCAGGAAAAAAGCGTTCGCTCTTGTTTCGCGGCGGCGTTGGTTTCTTGTAGTGCGCGATGATTTGACGTGCGTTACGCTGCGTAAAATTCGGCGTTCTTCTCGAATTCATGCAGTATCTGCGAATGACATGTCGAAAAAGAAGCCCTAAGCGCGATTTTTTTTTTTTTCGTGCGAGATTTGACCACGCGATAACTGCTTCCTCGAGCCGTGGTTTAAACGTTACCGTACAGACTTCGCCCAGGTAAGTGCGGTTTCGGTCATATAAGCGAGGCGTTTTCTTTTAAAGCTAGTAACCGCATTCCTAAAGTAGAGTTTGCCGAGTGAATGAAGTGCCCAACGCTCGTGCCATCAACGCAGTCGTTTATCTAAATTGCCGCCGTTTAGAAGTGTCTTGCGCGTTTCGTTTTCATGACGGGGTGCAGATTTCGCAGTGCATTAACATTTGCTCTGGTTGCCTCGGGAGTGCCTGACGTTTCCGATTTGTCTCATTTACGCGCAGAAACTACACGTAGGCTGCACGCGGCGCAGCCAGGATGACCCTGCAATACGTATGCCCCCTATGCCCGTACGAGACCCGGGCCCGGGGCATCCTCTACCGACATTTGCTCATACACACCGGTGTCAAGCCGTACTGCTGCGAAAACTGCGGCCGGCGGTACGCCCTGCCCGAAACGCTGCTCGAGCACATGGCGGCCCACCGCAGGGAGCCGCCGTACCAGTGCGGCCGATGCACGATGGCACTTGACCACTTCTCCGAGTACCTGAGGCACCAGGTGTACCACATGCTCAAGAGCATCCACCGGTGCTCCTTCTGCGGCGAGGGCTTCGTCTGGAAACAGGCCCTCAAGCACCACTCCAAGACTCACAAGGAAGGCAAACACCTGTTCCACATGTTCTTCCGGAAGACCGCGGGCAGGAGGACCTCAACTCGGTATCAGGATGAGAATGACATGCCTTTGGACCTCAAGATGAAGGTACCCGTCCAGACAGGCAAGGGATCTCGGGACTGCCCCATGGACATGAAAACCGGTAATGGCTTGAGCAGGCTTGCTGCGCAGGACAGGTCGTCAGGTTACAGTCAGCAGCCTTCCCTCCAACCGCCCCCGTTCGGCAGCCTCCTCACGCCGGGTGGCCCATCACTCCTTGACAGCTACTTCAAGTTCTACATGTACCCACACCTCGGTGCACCCCTACCCTACCAGAATGGCGCGAGCCTGCTGTCGCCTGTGTTGCGTGCCTCGCCCAATGGTCACGAGGACGAGGACATGCTGATGGAGTCAGGCCTCTACATCTGCCGGGTGTGCGGCTGGCAGTTCACCAAGGTGAGCCACCTAACGGCCCACATGTACATCCACACTGGTCGCAGGCTTCACAACTGCGACGTCTGCGGCAAGAACTTCACCCGCAAGGGCTCGCTGAAGCTGCACCGACTGCAGCACCACGAGACAAAGCCGCACCAATGTGACATCTGCCACAAAACCTTCTTGCAGGCTCGCTACCTCCGTGCCCACCTGCTAGTGCACCGCCGGCAAGATGCCACCTCAAGACCTCCGGAGCCAGAGCCCGTGCCCAAGCGCCTGGACGTACCTGTGGTTTCACCAGTATTCCAGGCTTCCTTCCAGAGCATGCTTCACACTCCAGACGTGGGGCCGACAGAACCGGAGACCGCCGAGTCTCCCGAGTCGTCCGGCAATGCGCCGTCGTCTGCTCACCGGTGCCCGATTTGCCAGAAGGGCTTCTCACAGCCGTACAAGCTGCGGCGCCATCTGGTAATTCACGCCAGCCCCCGCATCCACCAGTGCAACATCTGCCAAAAGGTGCTGCCCTCGGTGACGGAGCTGCGAAGCCACAAGAAGCTGCACGGCCGAGCCAGGCAGCACTGCTGCGAGTATTGCAAGAAGGACTTCTCGTGCTCGTCCACGCTGCGGCGCCACGTGCGCATCCACACGGGTGAGAAGCCCTACCAGTGTGAGGTGTGCCTCAAGCGCTTCTCGGACCTGTCCAACAAGAACTGCCACATGCGCACGCACACGGGTGAGAAGCCACACCGTTGCCAGGTGTGTGGCATGCGGTTCTCCCTCAAAAATGCCCTCAGCTGCCACATGCGAAACCACATGGTCTGAGTCGGGCCACTTTTGACGAAGGCTAAGGCCTTCTTGCACCCACTGATCACATTCTTCTCGAAGCCAGTAGCAGTGCTGTACTCTGCGAATGCTTTCACTCATAGCAGCTTGCAAAGATCACTTAACGATGTGCTATGCTTGTACTTGCTGGTCATGGGCAACAGAGAGAAAAGATACTCCTATTTGTTTAACACTCATACGTAGGACTTGTATTTCTGTAATGCAAACGAGCACAAGACGAGTTTGTTTTGAAGTCCATAGCGGAAGCAAAGCATGGCAATCAGTTATGCAGAAGCCCTCAAGGCAGAGGGTGGCTAATCAAGGGTAACCATTGACGTTCATCCATTTTTAGCATGAAGCTGAGAAGGAAAGCAGGTTTCTGAGAAAGCTCACAATAGAAGAAACAGTTGTCCTGGTGTAGAATGTCTTCTTGCACGAGTTAAAGCTAAGTGATAAATGCATCTAGCACTTTGCTACACACACCACAGTTATGCTGTTCGCTTGAACGAAGAGGCCAAATAGCAAACTGGCAAAAACCGCATGCGCTGCTAGGAAAACATCTTTGCATTTGGCTTCTCAAGGGGTTCAACCTTCTTGTTTTTTTCTCTGTGCTCCTTCATTGTCATACAGAACACCTATAAACGTATAGCATCATTATGCCAACCCTTGTGAAGCAAAGTTCCTCAGCACAGTCCATACGCCGAAATATATAGCGATACATGCCCCCCCCATTTTTGTTGCACCGCCTCATGCACTGACAAAGCAGTGAATGGTGTTTAGCTGCTGTCAATAAGGCCAGCCATCAGGCAGGTGATCTCTCTTTTTAAAGTTCATTTATAGTAAGGTTTAAAGGAATCATGAACTACTAGTGTTTGGTAAGAAAAAATGCATGCAGCGGAAAGCAGACGCTGCTGGGAACAACTCAGCCAAATCTTGCAGTCATGTGCGGTAAGGAGAGTTCACAAACGGAGTGTAAATGAGCCACTTTCTAAAGCACGCTCTCTTCATGCAGAGGCTTGTCCTCACCCATTTCGGAGCTGCTGATGGCTGCTATATATTGCATTATACAGTAGATTGCTGCTATTGGCCGAAAGCTGGCATAAGTCAAGGGTGACGTGCCAGTGCCGCACTTTATAGTCTATTAAAGTTATGCAGTGGCAACACTACCATGCACCGGAATAATACTTAGAGTGGTTGTGTTTCATGATGCGCGCCCAAGCTCATGACTCGTGTGTGAGGTAGGTTCTTTGTAGGAAAGTAGTGGAAATTTAAGGGCTGGTTTTTCTTTGTTAGACACAATAATAGTAATTAACCGACATTGATGCCAAGGAAAGTACAGGGGATGTTATTAGGGATAATTGTAAGGTAAATGTGAAGAAAGAAAAATGGACGAAATATGAAAAGATAACTTGCCGCTGGCAGGGACCGAACCTGTGACCTCTGAATAATGTGTCCGATGATCTACCAATTGAGCTACAGCAGTGGTCATCCCCCCCGTCATGTTGGAAAATCCGCAGCCAGTGTACTTGCGCTAGTATTTGTGGCCACATTCGTACTGGCGGATAATCAGCAGTTATGGCATCTTTGGATAATTGTTTCTTTAGTGCACCAAGGTGTTCCCAATAGGCCTGTTTTGTTGGACGGTTGAAAAGCAGTGTGCCATCTGAATTGGAATGGTCCTTTCAAATGCCTACTGCAGATTGGCACACTAATAGGCGATCCCATTTTAACTGTCGGAGCAGCAGAGTTCAGCACAGTCCATACCTGGTTTGGTTTCCATTCACTTGACCCCACCCATTCTCATGGTTGTACTCGATAAAGGGAACTGCTTGCTGTGTTAATGACAATTTCTGCAGCATTGCTATAGCCATGACATTTTGTATATCAGCCAAACCCTCTGGAATTGGGGAGCTTCTTTAAGTTGGGTATAGGACGTTTGCAGCTGCACTGTGTGAAAGCATTTGCGGTGAGTTGTGCTGGGCTTCCAAGAGCATTGGTCCGGAAAAAAAAAAAAGAAGGAAACAACAAGTGTGTGAAAGTACGATGTATGCGTTGCAGTCCCACGCTGTGGCAAGGGAGGATGCGTACATGTCAGTGCTCTATCCGAGTGGTACAGCCTCAATATTCGTTTTTCATGTACCTGAAGAAGGTTGCAGGACAAACAGCTATTTTCTCTTTCCTTTTTCTAATGCGTCACGAGCCCCCCCCCCCCCCCCCCCCTTTTTTTTTTGTTTGAGCATTCCTTTATTGCCCTTTGGTGGATTCCTGTGTGTTGTCTTGCTGGTTTAGATTTTTTTGCTTTTAGGCATTGACTGCCACTTTTGCAGCTCGAGTCACTTATGTGGCCAGGTAACACCTGTTGGAAGAATGCTGAAGAGGGAACAAAAAGTGCAGAAGATAAAATGTGATTTCGGGTGCCTGGCGAGGTATCTTATCTGCTATGTTACACTTCATCATATCTTCTGTGCCATTTGTTTTCTTTTTAAAGCACTTTGCAACAGCCTGAACGACCTTTATCATTGGTGGATGGTGACTTGTGTTTGTGTTTGTGCTTGTGTTTTGAAATGTTGCTCAAAATAATCTTGGCTAACGTCTAGAGTGTTTCATGATTTCAAAAACATTGTATTTGCATTGTGCATGCTATAACTACACTCTCTTTGCTTTGTCATTCCGTCGGAATGACAGCACCTGAAAATGTTCACTTTTTTGTAGTGGTAAGCCCCATGTTAACTTTGGTGCGTTACGGCAAAGCATGCATAGTCAAGCTATAGGGAGCTGCCATGCAGGTGCATTCTCGTACAATTTCATTTGTACCAATTGCAGCGTAGGCACAAATGCGCTGATAAGTTAAATTTTTGTACCCGTGCTGGCACAAATGCAGTCTTTATGTTACAAACCAATTTTCCAGATCGGCACATCCTTCAACCGGTGTTTCTTTTGAATCAGTGATGGTCATTGAGCACTGTTGCCTTGTCTGAAGTTGTTGAGATTTATTGATATCACCAGGAAGCTGGTGCACCTTTATGACATCAGACTGCACGTGCAAATGACTCGGCTCCCACCTTTGTCAAGTTGATCTTTTCATCCACTTTCACTCTTTCTTTTCTTACTGGTACTTCGAGATTTAGACGCAACATTACTTGATTTAGCAGAATCAAAAGTTGGGCAAGTTGGTATGGCAACATATTTGATGCACCGCAAAGAGACAATGACCAAGAATCTTGTCCTGTGTCCCTCACTGTTGTCCATCTTTCTGCATTATGTCAAATAGGATCACATAATTTCTCGTGTGCTTTCTCTCGCTTTGCCTCCTTGATTTGAGCATTTAACACAGGTAGGGGTTTGGACAAGATTGCCTGAATGCTGCAAACATGAAGTGAACGTTTTGCAGTATTACACAGTTTAGAGGTACTTGTGACATGCTAGGGGCATAACAGAAATCTTGGAAGTTTTCGTTTCTTTCTTTTTCTATACTGACAACCAGCCTTTTTCTGCTAAATAAAACTGGAGTGGGGCTTTTTTTGGGAAGAATTCACCAGCATGAACTAACTTAATTCTTCTTCTTAATGTCTGTTTTATTGGATGATCTGAATGTTTTGTTCTGGAATCAAATGAACTTGTGTCAGCAGCATGATTTTTGATCCGAGTGTTCTGTCCTGGTGAAACCATCATTTTGTGATTCTATGCTATGTGGTTTTGTGCAAGTGTTTCTCAACTCGATGACACTGTGATGCAAATACACTGAGGCATTCAACTACTGTACTGTCGCCCATGATGATCATTGCAGAGCTCTGTGCACTTTGCATTTTAATTATTTGGGGAGAACATAAGGGGCTACCAATAACAGGGCCTCTTTGTGCTAGCAAGTCCCAAGAGTCTAAAAAATGATCAGCAGTGCTCTTATCATTGGAATAGTCGCCAAGACTTCATTGTGAAGTTCATGATCAACTAGTAAGTTCGTTGTCCGTGTCTATGATACCTGGACATCAAAGGCTAATCTCTCTCTTTTTTATTTACATTTAATTAGCTTGTCACGTTGGATATTGAGTTGCGAATTTTTTTGTGTGTATGCCGGTGAAGGCAACTGGTCATTGGAATACTTGCTTTTTTCACTGTTATGATATTTGTACCATGCAGTTCGTAAACCTTGGCCAGCTTGATTTTATCTTCTCTGTGTTGCAGAGGGTTTGCATTCGGCCTCACTGATGCTGCCTCATCTTCGTTGAGCTGTGTTTCATGAATGGCGTAGGCATATAGATTTGAGATTGCACCATTGCAAAATACATTTTTGCCGAGTCTTGTGCACTGGGTGCACGTTAAAGATACTCATTGAGCAATGCTTCAACTGGCAAATATCGCATGCTTGCATGGAAACAGGGTTTCTTGCTGTGTTTTGATCTCTTTATTTTGTTTAATGTTCCGAATGCGTGCGTCTCTGAAGGTTAGTGTTCTGTGGCTCGCAGTCCGAATTTTTCGTTTTTGGTTTACAGCAAGCCTGTTTGAAGGGGCACTTGCTTTGGCTTGTGTACGAGTGTGCGCTTTTCTCTGTCGTGGCTGTCCTGTGTCCCTTGAGTTTCTGTAGCCTTTGAAGTTTTCACGCTAAACTAGGTGCATGTCTAGGAACCTGTTCCCTTTTGGAAGGATGACTTAAACCAGATGTAAAGTCAAGCAGAAGATTGTAAGGGTATCCCAGCTCTTTCAAAGGCTGGCCAAAATTATTCGTTAAATGTGGGAGTTTTAATAATTGCTGGCATGTATGAATGATGTCAATGTTGACAACTGTGGCATAACTATAACCAAATAAGTTTTACTCAAGCATTCTTGCATTTCAGCACCTTTGGAACGTAGCCATAGCAGCTGGGAGTCTACATGGGTCTTTAGGACGTTACAATAAGCAAAGAAATTTAAATATGAGCTGTGAACTTGTGTTTGCTGGCTGTGCACTTGCAGACTGTGCACTTGCAGAAACTCCTGACCAGTAGCTTCGCCTTCTTAGCCAAGAGGGGTTGCTTGCTACTTGCAAGAGCAGTGCTTGCATGACCGCCAACACTTGCTTAGCCCCTTTTTCATTTTTATTGTAATTATTATTTAATCATGATAAAGGCACCGTCGCTGTTATGGCCTTTCTATTTGCATGTTGACTTTCATATCGTAGTATACACTGGCCTCGGGTATTTCACCAGTTATTGCACGTTATAGGACTGGGTGATACACGTGGCGCGGAGGGCTACGCTCCGGTGCTGACAGTGTTACGCTTCGACGAACGACTGTTGTTTCTCTGGAAACCCACTATGCAGCCGCGAGACAGGGGAAGAAAAAAAAAAAAAACTGTATCCAGCCACCTGTGCCCGCATCTCCTCTGTGGGCCTGGCCTGTGTATAAATAACTGTTTCAAATCGTCTCGAACATGTACACAGTGTATATAAAGAAGCCGTGAAGAATACAGCAACACGCTGCATTTAAAAACTGTTGTGTGCCCAGTGATGGCGCCTAAGTCTTCTGCTACCTCAGCTGATCGTTGTCGTCTTTTCGTAGCAAGCAGCTTAAAATGGCTGTCGTAGAAGCAAGTTACGCTCTCTCTCACTCGTGATCAAGATGTGTGTAATTTCTCTGTTCTATTTTTTATTGAGAAGTTGGGTTTTCTGTGTGTATGTGTGTGCTCTTTGTGTTGCATTGCTGGTACCCCTTGTCAACTGAATAGTGTGGCTCGTCATAAGGCATTGTATTGAACTAGTTATCAAGGGCATTGCTTCGTTTGGGTATTATATTGTGAAAACTGCTTTATTGCATTTGTCGCGCTGTTCTTTGCCTCCATATGGCTGTCGCTTAGTCAGCATAGCTTTTACTATTGATCATGCCGGGCAAAAGCTTCGTAACAGTCTCTGGAACTGTGGTGAATTTGCTTGTTTCTTTTTATGTCTGTTGATCGTCCACAATCGTGAAAATTTCTTTAAGTCTACTGAGTTATGACAAAATGCTTAGCAGGATAGGAGGAGGTCATGTGCTCATACTGTAAATGAAATTATTCTGCGAAACACTCGTTACGAGAGTACCGAGGCCCTTAATTGGCTGGAAGGCAATTATTGGAATTATTTGCTTCCAAGTACTGTGTCACTGTTGACTCTGTTCATGTTTTTCTTGGTTTTTGCTAATGTTACTTAATATAACATTGTACTTTGACTCCGGAGAGTGTATGGATGTATTTGTGCAATGTTTGTCCGAGGCTGAACAGTTTGGCAACGCGATCGCTGCTGCTTCCGCTGGTTTTATGTAAATACAACCCGTGTTCCTCTGGAAGTCGGGGAAAGATGTCTAGCTACCTCAGGTCGTTGACCAGCCAGTACTGAAAACGTCCATATGTCGGGCCGGTATACACTTGCTGACATTTAAAGGTCTCAAGAACTGATGTGCTGCATGTGTTTTTTGGTGTATAGCACTTCGACATGTAGTGTCAGTTACTTACAATATTTTTTGAAAATAGCAAGGCATTCTTCTTTTGCAATATTCCTTTGTTCCCACCGAATACATACATAAACTCTTCAGTCCAGGTTTTTCTTCTTCATAGTATGCAAACATTGGCTGAGACACTGACTTTCTGCAACAAACAAGCAAGCTAAAAAACAAAAAATCTTAATTTTAAGTTGTCATAACTTTACAGATGTCTAAGCATGCAAGCTGCTAGAAAACATGCAGATATGATTTAACTAGCATTATCTTTCATGACATATGTTGCAATATGCCGTTCGGAGACTATTGTCTACAGGTAAACAGTTGTCTCTCTTCGTTACGCTTAATCATCAGGTCATTTTAATGGTTTTGTGTGTTCTCTTGGCATCTCTATGCGTATGCTCATAGGAAGAGTTGTTTTTGGTGGCTAACGCTCACGGGTGCTTTTTGGGAAGCCCGCTTATTTCAAACACCAGCAGCTTGCAATTTTCTCTTGTGATCTCTTATTGCATGTTTTCGCTTTGGGGGGCATATGCAGAGACGGTGTTATATTGTTAATTTACATGGCTGCTTTTACTTTATTTGGTATTTGTTGTGAGGAATTGTGGTGTGACATATCATTGCGCAGCGATCTTTTTATCATTTTATTTGTTTGGTTTCGCTGTTTACTTGACAGAGTGAACAAGCGTAGCACTGTAGAGCTGCTTTGAGATGCCTAGACATTTTACGTGACTTGGCATCTTTGACAATTGTTTTACCGTGCAACATTTATCCTTGCTTTTACTTGCTAGAGTCGTTCAAGAGTACTCTATGGGTCGTCCTTGTGAAGACAGGTTGTTTTAGATAAAAATGCAACTATAAATGTACCGGTTTAGAATATGCTCAGTGTAACATAGTGTCACCTTGAAAATAAAGCATCAAAGTAAAACATGAATGTGTCTCTGTGTATGGCATGCCTTTTTGTTAGCAGGAACCCTGGGCTGTTCATAGTACTCTGGACAGAAAAGAGGATGGGCAATGTTATATGGGACCATTCATTTTATATGTGTGTGCTCTGACATGGTGAATGTCTGGCAGTTCGGTACACACTCAGTGATTTAATTTACAGTTCACCAAATATTGCCATATTTATTGATTTAACTTGTCCCCTTTAACGGCCTCTATTTTATAAGCTGCGTTTCAACACTTGTGCTTGAGAAATTTTCCTATCATGAACGCATTCTGCTCGTGAGTCGCGAGCACAAGGTACTCGGCGTTAGAAAAGAATTAAAACGTGAACTGAACATTATGGAAAGATCGTGCTTTTTCTATTGGGAAAAACACTTCCAAAGCAAGTGTATGTTGACTAGCCGAGATACTTGTCGCATCTTCAATGCTGTGTTCGTGTTGCAAAGTGAAGCTTGAATTAAACAAGACCAGCGCAAGAAGGTAAACGTTCAACGTGTTTTTCTGTTAAAGTGAAGACGACTGAACTCGATGAGCTGCGGTTACAAATGCCTCGCGCGAAAAAGTGAGGGACGAGTGAGGGCATATATGTCGTTGGGCTGCATTGGGCTGCATCCACTGCCCTTCCAGCACTTCGCATTAGGCGCTTGGCATAACTTGACAAATATTTTCTCCTTAACCGCATTAAGCGCTTGGCATAAATTGACAAAAATGTTCTCCTTAATTGACCGGAGCGTGCAGCTTGCACAACAAAACCGCAGGTCGCAATCGTATTTCAAAACCGAAACTGTTTTTTTAGCTAAGAGCAGCGGATGTTTCATGTAGTCCGGATTACCAACTTTCGTTATACTATCGGCTATGGCTACGGCTCGTATTTTTGTCCATGCGAGTTCAGCGAGGGTCGGCTGCTAAACGAGTAAACGTAGGTGAAGTAAAGGTTGGAATAGCAAACGAAGCGGAAAACAAAGCCGAGAAAGTAACGTTGCACGTTTCTCACGTGCCTGACTAGCATCTACGTGTAGTATAAGGTAGACATAACGCGTGTGCGATGTTAGCGTGTCGTCGGCTACTTGCTCTTCGTTCTCAAACCAAGCTCTTGTCAGCGTGCGCACCGCATCAATGTGAGTAGGTTACCTATTGGTGGATAATAGATTGTTACGTAAGATTTAGACAGAAAAGCCAACACAAGCTGCTTGCGTTGCCTACAAGGGCGGTCACTGTGAAGGCGCGCGATAACATCTTTCGCTCTTTCCTCCACAGGTGAAAGTTACAGCACGACCCAAGTTCTTCAGAAATCGCAATCGTAAGTTACGCAAGTCTTTAAAAGCGCCGTTAAAATTCTTTTCGAACGATGCAGCTTATGCCAAGCGAGAGTTTCCGCAAAAAAAAAAAAAAAAAATCTCGACGTACTTGAGAGAGAGAGATGAAAACATTTGTTGTAAAAAGAAAGAAAAGAGAGTTTTGGGGCCAAGCATGACCCCGCTACATGGTTGGCGTCCCTAGTCCTGGACACCGCGCATGACGAGGCCCCGACTCGCGCCCGTCTCACCAGAGTCCGTTGAGACTCCAGCAAGGAGCAGTTGAGAAGGGCAGTCTCCCACGTCTCTCGGGAAGGGTTAGAAGGGGGTAATTGAGAAAGGTTAGTACACCTGCTTTCCAAACAGCATAGTGACCACCACTACTACAGCGCTAGAAAACGTAGCCTTCCTGTTTCCTCGCGCTACGTTTTCTGCAGTTCAGAATAGTTAACTTATACCTAACTCGCTTAATTATCTCATCTGCTTGAATCGAAACTCGGGTTATCGCTACTGTTTTTTCATACGGGATGGTCACATCACCAAAGGCTTGACGTTTCCTCAAGAACCTCTGTTATCCACACAACTAGCCATGTAAATGCTGTCCGGAGCGTTTGGGTCATTTTAGTTTCTTTTGTTTACGTGAACAGTGCGCTTATTCTGGTGATGGTAACGTTCATGCAGAAAGCAGAGGATCGTGCTCACTGACGATGGCTCCACTATTGTCTGCTGGCATCCGGAAGAGGAGTTTCCCTACGAACATACAAAGGTGTGGGCTATATTCCATTTGTCAGCTGCACAAACACTGTATTCGTAACTGTACTTACGAGTTTGTTTTTCTCGTTGCAGCCGCTGCCAAATATCAGGCCCCAACTAGACGAGGTATGTGTCAGCACACTGATTTTACCTCTTGTTACTCAGCTGGCTTTGTCAGACTTGTGTTTGTGTGTACCCCAAGCATAATTGCTCACTGTGTACAGGATTAGTCAAGTTGATGCATACGTTATGGTATGCCAATTATAAATCTTTTCACTGATCAACATGGCAAATGTTCATCATGGTCACTGTTTACTGATGATCGTTGCCATTGATCAACATGGCGCAGTTGCCATTTTGGTGTCCATATGCAAAACTTTTTTTTTTACAAATAAGAAAATGATCACTGCTGAAGTAGACCTAGTACTTTTGGATATTCAAAGAAGTGACATCGCATAGAAAGGATGAAAATTGCCACCCACTCGGCTTTCCTTTTCTGTTTTTGTTTTTCAAGTTTCCACCTAAACATTCATTTGATTGTCTCGTTGGTCAGCAGCATGATTTACGGTTTCCATGCCGGGTGTGGGACTGACTAAGTGCACAGCTCGCAGCAGTGGCTTACTGTAATACGTGCCCTTCAATATGCACGCCTGGTGGGCGGGACACATTTTAACGATGTGATTTGGGTATTCGTACTAGCCTTGCAAAATTCTGCGGTCACAGATCACCTTATAGTACACATACACAGAGGAGTACGGAGCTCAGGGAATGAGGCATTAAAATACTTTAGCCTTTCTGTTTTCATTCATTGATTCAGTCAGGACTCGTAATCTTGTTGTGAACTTTGTCATACAGTTGTGTCATTCTGTGTACAAAGAAACATAACGAGCCATTAACATCCTCAGTGTTTGTGGTGCTAAGCTCAAAGACGCGAGTTCAACTATCGACCACGGTGACTGCACTTCAATGGGGGCGAAAACTTTGAAGAATGCCAGTATTGTTCTGCCACCTAGGGTTTGTAGCATCATCGCCATTCAGCATCAGCAACGTGTGCCGCCATTGGTCTACACCTCTTGAGTGGCTCTTGTGTATGGCTTGGGTTATGCAGCAAATGTGACAAAGTTTCAGCTGGACTGGATGGCACAGCCACTGCCAGCTTTGCCTTCCGCCAAATAAAATGAGGAGGCCGCTAGTCATTTCTCACAACTTGAGTTATGCGCTGGATGCATCGGGGTGTGCATTTGACATGAAACTGGAATGCAACTTTAAAGAGACTTCACATGTGGCGAGCATTCACTTTTGAAGAGATGCTCGTCATCACTATGGTCACTTGTGATAAAAGTTCATTACACATTTGCTGAATGGGGATCCTTGCATTTAAGTGGATTATCCTGTTTGTTCTGCAGGCAAACTCTGCTCTGAAGCTTCAGTACCGATTGGAGGAAGCCGAGACGATTTACAGGAATGACCGATTGGAGATTGAAGCTCTGACAAAAATGACTTACACCTCCAAGCACAGATGGTATCCAAAGTAAGTGAAGTGCCTGGACTTACTGCTTGTTTGTTATCATGGAGCTGGAATAATTTAATAGTTCTATTCATCACCCTTCTTTCTTGCACATTGTCACTGGTGTCCACGGTGTTCCACCTGTGATAAGACCCCAGGCGGCCAGTTGTGAGTGGTGGAGAAATTGAATCAAGTGAAAGAAATTCTTGCTCATTACAATTTTCAGACACTGTAACTGCTTCACTCAATATGAAAACCTGAGTGCTTCTGTGGAAGAAAGCAATGTCTAAGTGCTTATCACACGTGCATTGTGTGTCCCCCCCCAAGCTCTGACTATAAACTCTGCATTAGGACCAGCCACGCTACCAACTTTTTGCTCTATTTTAAACAACCTGGTAATGACTCCCTCAAAATTAAAGAAACCAATATTGAAGTTTATGTTTTGGTGTACTGCAAAGCCCAGGATTGCATCATGGCCATTGTGTTTTGAAGAGGGTGTCTCTGGTCTCACTGTTAGAGGCAACACAGGAGTGAATTGTTGAACAGTGTTTCTCTGATCTCACTGTTAGAGGCAACACAGGAGTACATGGTTGCCACGTTCCATGTAGCACCATCATGGCATCATTCACTTCATTGGCATTGCTGTAGGGGGGGTCTGGGTTTGGTCACCCTCACCCCCCCCCTCCTTTATGAAAGTTTCACAGTTCATGCAAATATACGTATACAGATGCATGTATATATATACCAAACAAACACAAACTAAATTCCACCAAAATAAAATTCTGGCTATGCCTCTGGCTTCATTGAATGCAATTGCTGCATTATGTGCTATAAGACAGCTGGCAAGGCACTAGTTGGATAACATGTCTTGAATTAAGTGTGGAAAATGTAACCTACAATATTCAGTTTTTTTTTCTCTTTGTGACATCTCACCGATTTAGACCAGAAGGCTTCTGTTACCAGGAGACAAAAATAATGGCGAGGCATAGATCTCAATATTAGATGCACGCTAACGGCAAATGGCTTGAAATGAACGTTTCGTGCAAAGGCTTCATGCGAGTGCCCTCATCGAGCAGTGAAGGCGTGTCAAGTGGCAGCAGAGTTCTGCAGTGGATGATGCGTACAGTCATGCACCTCTTGCTTACGGTGCTTGAGTGCACTGTGACATATTTTGTCAGGGGTGCTGCTTGGTGTCTGGCTGCTACATGCTCGAGGAGCGCGTGTTGGGGGGCTAGTTGGTAAGGCATTATGTAAACTTAAACTGCGTTTGGAACGAGACACCAGAGTAGAAGTAGACAGGACGAATGCAGGACGACAGGATGAATGCTACGTGCTGCAACATTCTCTCTAACAGCGCACTAGACTATACATAGGTAGTAGTACATAGCTTTGAAAATGAACACTCAAGATAGCAACGGGCCGTGCAGCTCAGCAGTTAACTCTTTCGTTACCCACGCCTATTCAAATCGATCACCGGTGATCGACGAAAAAAGCTGCCGATTTCGACGCGTTAAAAATTTTTCCCGTGCATGCTGCAGCATCTCGCGTTTAGTTCTGGGACTGCTCTTCTACAATCCGTTTAAATTTTCCTGCTCTGACGATGCTGCGAATTTTGACGGGAGTTTTTGCGAACGAATGCGCATGTGTTACTGAAAAAGGGGGCGTGGCTGCCACACTCGGGAAAAAAATGCGCTGCTCATGTTTGTGCTCCGTTATTATCAACATTTTGGTATCAAACGATTCCTAAGAAGTCAATTATCAAATTGTGTCGTCAGTTTTGCGAGGTAATAAATTTTGGCTGTGATAATTAAATGAAAACGACACCTGCTACTCACTAGCGAGCTTTGCTCCCGAGTTTGCGCAATATTATTCAAATACAGCTCATTTCTGAAGGTCCATCGCCTCTCTAACTTGTTGATCTGGCCTTTTGAGCCAGTTTGCAGCAGTTTTGGTTTCGTTTCTCTTTATCTACGCGAGAGGGGCGCATCGGGCGTTAAGCGTCGGCGCGCGGCCGTCGCTCCCTATGGCGTCGTCAACCCTTCGGGGCTCCGTCGCGGAGCGTTCCGCTGCGAAAGCGTGCTCCAAGCCCGCTCACGAATTTAGTGAAGCTGAGTCGAGCTATGAGTCCGAAGACGACACCAGCTCATCTTCAAGCGCTGACAGCGACGATGCTTCGAGTGAGCCCGGGCCATCCTCAGCTGTGTATTTTTGATCTGTGTGAAAAATGGCTTTATGCAGATTGTTTATTTTTCTTTTAGAATATTCCTAGATCATTTCCCTTCAAAATGTATATTTTGAATTTTGTTTGTTCGTAATATTTTTGTAGATATTGTGTTTTGTTTGTACTGTTTTTCTCAAGTTCCTGCAAAAGTGGTAGATTTCAGATTTTTTATAAGTTTTGTAACATCTTTTTTGTTTTGAAACTTGTGTTATCTATAAAGAGCAATTCATTATGCACAATTTGGTGTGCTGCAATGTTACCTAGAGCATTATTTATACTAGCAATAAATTTCTTCCTCAGACCTATAAAAAATGGCCATTTTCATGCGGTAACGAAAGAGTTAAAGGGCCCCTAAACCACATCCGATAATTTTTTTAATGTTTCAAGTAAACGCGCGCATCTAGTTCAGAATGCGGTCACGATAAATAATACCAAAAGCAGCAGCGCTACGAGCCGCGGGTGCACCACAAATTCCCAAGAAACGCTCCGTTCTCCTCTCCTGGCCTTTCGCTAATACTCAGCATTCGTCATGACGTTAACATTCTCTTCTGCTCATGTCATCCACAAAAAGAACCTGTTTGTCTGCTGGCCAGTACACACACTCGCTGCTTTTCCTCCTCGCACGTTGAGGAAGAGTACTCGGCCAAGAGGAGAGACGAGCTGAAGAATGGAGCATAGCGAAGGAAAGAGCAAAACAAGCGAGGGCCTCTTTGGATCATCAGACGCGTGTAATTCTGCTATTACGGGGCATAGTTCCAAAATATTCTCGCTACATGTTTGTTGTAGACTTTTGCACAACTGTACAACACCACAACTAAATTTTGACCACTGGGTGGTTAGGGGCCCTCTAAGCCACCTCACAGTGCCAGCTATGCTATAGACTCTCAGTTCAACAATGATTATATGTCAAATTTTGCCACCTATAGATGATGAGCTGGCACACTTCAGTGACATCGCTTTTTTTGTCTGTTTTTGTTATCGCCTTTTCGTTTCATGATGCCAGCTTGGTTGGACTGGTTTGAAGGTGCCGTTTGTGCTCATGCACTCATCGTTCCTTGTTTCTACTCTGTGCCCTGTCCTTATGGCAGCAGCACACGCTATATCCCTAAGAGCTTGTGTGAGGTGGAAGGAAGGAGGACACGTTACAAAGGCACAGAGGATAGAAGTGGTGAGCGCTTGGAATAGAGCGCAACAGAAAGTTAGGTGCGGCACATTGCATCAGAAGGCATGCCGAATGCATTGCAGGACATGCACTGTCGGCCGCAAAAGTTTTAGGGATCTGTAGCGCGTGGCGGAGCGACGAAAAACTGCATCGCTGCGTCACCTACCGTGACGCGGCGGGTGTTGAGGCTATCAGCCTCAGCGATTAGCGACGGTGCGCTTAGCAAACGCGCTGTCGCCGCATCTTGTCGCGGAGGCTGCCGCCGATACCCTCAACATCCGCCGTGTCACGGTAGGTGACGCAGCGATGCAGTTTTTCGTCTCTCAGCCACGCGCTGCAGATCCCGTAAACTTTTGCGGCCGACATTACATCGGCTTTCTGGTCTTCATTGGTAGAACCGACAGTGTGTTACTGGTCTGCTGGTGACTCGATCAGACATGTTGAATTTGGCATGATGCAGACCAGAGGCAGGTACACCTGAAAAAAAAAAAAAGAAATATATATATATATATATATATATATATATATATATATATATATATATATATATATATATATATATATATATATTTTACTCAGGGCTGCTAACTTGCGGATTCTTCAAGTGGCTTTTAGTTGTACCTTTTCCATGCTTTTCTTCTTTTTTTTTTTTTTTTTTTTTTTTTTTTTTTTTTTTTTTAGTAGTCAACTAAAGAGCTAGGTACGGTCAATTCAAATTTCTACGTGTTGTTCCTCTTTGCAGCAACAAAAAGAAGTATGCGGATCCTAATCCACCTATTCGAACGAGAAGGGCTGTGAATTTCCTGATCATTTGGGCCGACCCGAAGCATCGCATGTGAGTTACAGCAGTTTCAAATCTGAGTGTGCGTACTCTTTGGGTATGGCCACAATATATTGTACTGACTTGTGTAAGGATTTGTGTAGTGACTTGTGTCTGCTTCTAAAGACTTGCGTACCGACTTGTGTCCACACGTGTGCCAAAGTCGACTTGTGTTTTACTTATTTTTGCTATTTCGATTAGGTCTTGCATGGGACTTGGCCATTTGGTCTATATTTTCTGGCGAGTCCAAGATGCACTGTAATGTTGCATAATTATCTGCGAACACGCACCTTTGCAAAAGCGAGCACTATTTTTTTTCATATTCACTTCATTCATTAATTCATGCACTCCACACAATGGACCAGCTCCACTGTCACTGTAAAGCACTCAATCTGAGAGGGGACTTTGTCAGGCTCAGTTTTTGCATGCTGGGGTCACTGCAGTTTTGTGGCTAGGGCTTGTCTTGAAGTACAAAGTTGTTGCTGGGCACTGCTGTCTTTCATAGGCGGGGTAATTGTTGCCCAACCTTCTGTGATGACTGAGCCTTCAATTCACTGTCATAGCGATGCATTCAATGCTTGACGTTATCATGTAATGGTTCTCAGAAAGGGTTAATTTGTATTGGTGTGCACAATAAAACAGTACTGTGTAACACGACTTGCTTTCCGATCCTTGAGCAACGCATAAAGTGTGAATGTAACACTGATGAGATGAACATCTACAGTTTTTATGACATAATTGTTTATGACATGGTTCAAGATTATACTCGCTGATCCAGCAGTATTCAAGTAATGTAACGGCATTTTCGGATGATTCTGTGATGTTTTTCGGTGGTGGAATGTTGTCTTCATCACCTTTGTTATTTCCTTTTTCAAATGATTGGTACCTCTCTGAGCACTGTAGTTTATGTATATATTTGTGTTCATCTTTGATGGGTTGTTGAAGCATTTTTCTACATTTCAGCATCTGGATTGTTCTCTTGAGTGCTGTGCTTCAAATTCGCTAACTTCTCACTTCTCACTAATGCCACATCGGTGACAAATCCAGTCGTGTTCCCTTTCCGACTGTGATAACTGCTTTACTGTGGCCCTTGAAATTTATTGTGTTCACTTGCGCAGTAAGTTTTCCTTCCAGCTTCCATGTGGCCTGCTACTCTGCCCTAACTGTCTGTGTGCACCTATCTATTTATACCTGCCAAACCAACGCTAAGCATAAATATTACTGCAAGCTGCAATGCTGCATGGCACCCGTGTTTACTGAGGTCTGTGCCTAGTTTGCTGGATGGAGTGTTCAACCACTGAAACGCTGTGCTTGTACTGCGTGATGACTTACAATTGTTACCCAACTAATCAATAGCATTGGGTTAGCAATGGAAGGCCAGTTGTCATCATTATGCATTACAAAGGCTCTCAACCCGCATCATATGAACGATAATGAATCTATCGCACGTGCCCACTCATCTGCGAAGTGGACTTTTAGGCAGGTTTACTATCTGCAGTATGGTGTATTTGTAATAACACTTGAGCACAATGCTGTGCTGCCTTGGGCTCTATGCCTCTGTGGTGACATTCATTTCTGCACTCACGTCGTCATGCTTTGTTTTTTGCGGACTGTTGCTACCTTAACAGTGGTGTTACATGTTAGTCTTATCTTCTGTTCTGTAACATCTTTCTGTGTCAACGTCTTACTAACATTTTTCTTTGATGTTTCTGTTTCAGATGCAGGGGCGCTCCATTTGTACAAGTGTATAGCCGAACATAGGTTTAGTTTGCAGATAATTCATGTTTATTAATAAAGCAATAATGAAATCATACTTGCATCTTTAGCCCTCTGTCTTGTTTTGCATACAGCTCTGATGGGTGTAGATGTTCCGCTGCTCCACAGATGTGCACTCAACTGAAACGAAGTAGCAGAGGCGTCATTTATGGGGGGGGGGGGGGGGGAGCAGTTGGGCTCATGCCCCCTTCTTGGGGCTACATACCTTAGCAGCCCTAACGAGGGCTGCATTTTGGCCTAAAACAGTTAGTGTGCTGGAACGAACCTTGCACAAGCAAACTTACACATTTCGATCACAACAATGACGGGTTTAAGGGGAGATGCGATTCGGAAAAAAAAGTTGTGTTAATCTGTAGCCTAGGGCAGTGAAGTTTTCGCGGTATATATAGGATTTTATGTTGATTTCAGATATGTCTTTAGTTTTATATTAAGTTGTACAGTTTTCGTGTTGTGCCACGACAATGCGTAAAATATACTTCTTTTTGTAGACACTTCTTTTCCCAGTAAATGTTTATCGTTCTGAGCCATTATTGGCTCATATTGCTCCACATTATCTGTAGAATGCAAATAACTATCAAGGAAGTGCGTATAAGACATATTAATGGACAAGAAAAATTGTAATGTGAGAAGTCTTAGAATGCTCAGACCATACTAATTGCTTATTTTAGGTTCGAATAATTATATTAGGTGATATCAAATTTTAAAGTAGATTCTTGCACTCTGCAAATGTTAAGACATATGTGGGCAAAATTTCATCTCGATCTGGCTATCAGAAGTACCAAAAACATGATGTAAAACTCGTGAAGTTGCCCAGAATTGTATCTTGAGAAAAACGCATTTAAACAATATAAATGAAAGCTCATCTATGCGGAAAAGATTTCTGATTTAAGATGATTTATTCCATCATGAGAGCTTGGCAATCATGGTTATTTTGAGCATGTGGCTTTAGTGAACCCATCATGCGAAATGCAATAGCAAGCAGCGAGGTGACAATTTCCAGGGGACTCTAGACAACCAGTACTTCTTAGATTTTGAGTAGCCACCTTGTGCTCTTTAAAAGCGATTTTGACCTACTTCGAGTTTAATTACAATCTTCAGTTTTTTTTGTCGTGAAAGTAGAGAAACTAACCTTTGTGAAACAAATAAAAAAGATAAATATGTAATTTTTGAAAAAACTTGCGTTTTTCGGCTCGCATCTCCCCTTAACCGGTGTCCTACACCCCATGCGCAGTTATAGCCGGAAAATGTAAGCTCCGCCCACAGAACTTCAGTGCACTTACCCTTCGCCTGTAAAACATGGTTGTGCCAGCTAATTTCCGCTCAAACAGTAAGTACCTTTGCTCGGCATACGTAAATGCTATGCATATGAAGAGTTAAAGGTTTGTTTGTATTACTTGAAACATTACGTTTGGCTGAGCAGCGATGTCAGAATCCCTTACAAAATTACTAGGACATTAAGTTATCAACCAATGAAGTTGTTGCCAACCAATTAAGTTTCCAACCAAAAACGAGTGACACAAACGTGTGTCTGTATGGGAAAGTCAACTATCTGGAACACACGAGAAGGGCTTGACTGGCTGGCTGTGTTGCCCACTCAGGAGTAAATGAGAAACCCTACGCCTCTGCAAGGTAGCGTTGCCGCCTCTGCTCATGACATCTAGGAACCATGCGACGAATGTGTTTCGGGGGTTAGGCTCATACCAACGAAAGAAGTCTGATGGCTGTAACTGTATGTCACGAGTGTACATACGTAGCAAGTGACGAAAACATTGCTGAATAGCGAATGTCACTTGAGCGAACATTTCGATCTGTGGACGTGTCGAGACATTGGCTCCACCGACATTCTTTGCTCAACAATTTTTCATCAGTTCAAGCCTCCATATTCCCCTGAACTTCTGTCTTGTTTGCATATGTAGCAATGTAACATTGTGCATTTTGTAGTTGTGCCTTTTTTCAATGGTACACCTTTTTGTTGTTTCTTAGTGGTCCCAAGAAGGTGTTCCCACATTATCAACTGGATCATTCAGTCATAAGCAGATAGCTGATAATAATTCCAGCATAGAATCGAGGGGAAGGTATGGCTACAAAACTGCAGCCTAGAGATGCATTTTTGCAGAAATGAGTGGGTTTTAAGTATACACCTTTATAAACTAGTATAGTGACATGTTGGAAATTTGGGATCCTTGTGTTGAGGGTAACAAACATGCCAGATTACCACTTATAGAGACAAGGTGCAGTGTAGCCCCCCACCCTCGTTCTGACTTTAAACATGAAAACCAA
Organism: Rhipicephalus appendiculatus; assembly: GCA_030522465.1. Classification (NCBI taxonomy): domain Eukaryota; kingdom Metazoa; phylum Arthropoda; class Arachnida; order Ixodida; family Ixodidae; genus Rhipicephalus; species Rhipicephalus appendiculatus. The sequence goes on along the minus strand of JALIZH010029254.1, from coordinate 215,888 downwards.
CAATAAATAAATAAATCGTTAAAGCGCCGCACATTGAGTGGCTCACTTTTGTTTTTAATCTGCTTGTAACATGTTCTGCTCAAGTAAAAGATTGTGCTTTAGACGTGGCCTCCACAGTCATCTGTGTTGTTATAAGCCTTATGACTGAGTATTGCAAAGTCAAAATGTGAAAATTAGCTAAAAAAATCTCGAAAAGCAGCCAACATTGGCCAGAGGCAGTAATGTAGCCAAAATAGGTGCCCCATTAAGAAAAAATATTGGATCTGCTTTATCATGTCCTTATGAGGATGTTGTCACGACCAAAGGTGCTTTCAATAAACTTAAGAACATTGAAAAAACACTGCCCAAGATGACTAAAGCAAGCAGTGCTTTAACGTATTATATAACTAAATAATTACTGCACACTTGGAATCACAGCTGCAGTTTGGGTGTAAATGTTCGGTTGAGTATAGCAATCATTTCTGAAGGCATATCAAGCCTGAAGCTGGTAAAGATCACCATTTGCTGTCCGAACTTTGTCGTTAGAAGTGAGACTGGAAAGCCATTGCACATTCTTTGTCTAAAGTCAGTTTTGGTGATGGCTCGCACTGAGGAAAGTCACTTGGCCTCTGTGTTTGGTCTCCTTGTTAAATCTTTGTACCCCCTCCGCTCCCGATGAATATTTGTACTTGTGTATCTTCGTCCAGAATTCTATGGCTGGTTTAAAGGTGCTGATCCCTTGCACTTGTAGACACCGCAGCTCCCATTCCAGCTAGAGCTGCCCACATAAAAACTTTTGCATCCTTTGTTGAAATGAAAGCATTTGTATTGGATTGCCGATAATTATGCCCATGCTTAAAAGGATTTCAAGTGCTGTGTTCGTTCGGTGGCCTATCAATATTTGTTAAAGATGCACAGTGAAAGCTAGGACTTGTTTCTATCTAATGTTTGTGATAGGTCAGGTATTTCAAAAGTGTATGGAAAGTAGTAGCCCAGGCAAAATTTTTCCCGCCAACAGTCCGAAAAAGTCGCCAAATCTGGCAACCTTGATGGCAAGTGCTTGCAGCTTCGCCGCCAGGTGGCGCAAGCTTGCCAGGAAAATTTAATTCGTGCAACCGCACCGTGAGAGCGCCACGTGTTTAATACCCACGTGAGGAAGGCTTTACTGTCGTCCGCATAGGTTTCGTAAAATGTGAAAGGGTAAGAGCGAGAAGGAATGGAACGGTGACCGGGTGAAGGAGCTAGATCATTAGAGAAAGAGAGAGAGAGAGAAAACACGTCCACGTAATGATTTCGAGCTTATTTTGCAACCAGCGAAGTGTAAAACGGTCTGACTTGCGAGTAGGATTGGAAGTCTGACATCGCGTAAGGGTGGCGCCAGGAACTGTGCTTGGGGAGGTAGGGGAAGGGAGCACGTCGATGTTTCAGAGGCGCAGTGGCTCCTTTTGGCGTCGCCCCTGGTATTGCGATGCCATTCGTGTTTAGATTCTCCGTGGTATCGGGTGCCCTTTCATGAAAACGTAATACCATCGCATGTCTGCGTATGGCCCGTTTGTTTATGTGCGCAGGGACCCAGACCCAGTGTATGTCGAGTGACATGTGATTTAGGTCACTGTAGTGACATCAGCTGTGGCGAAAGCCGTGGCGGCTTAAGGCTAAGCTGTGCTTCCGAACTGGCGAGGATGCGTAGTTGGACACACCCGTTGTCTTTGACCCACTTGCCCCGGTCAAGTAGAGTAGAGGTGGCAGCTAGGCCATTTTTTTTTCCTCTTTAAATGTTTGCAACAGTATTCACAGCATGCATGGGACCTCCTATATATGCCGCGACATCACACCACATCCTTTATCGCGTCAGTGATCATTTATAATAATCTGTCTGAGAAATCGGGTTAGGGCGCAATCGACTCGTTAGCTTGATAAACTTGACCTACAAATGCACGGTTGAAGGACTTGTATAGCATCTCTTTGACCTGGATATCGCTTTGCTACGGCATCATGCTTCTCGTTAAAAGTGGTCATTGCTTTTAACAGATGTCCTTCGTATAAGCCGAGAAGCTATAACTTTTAATTAGTTGTATTGAACGAGAAGGGCGACGTTTTCAGCGCTTATCAACGAGAGCCTTTTAGCACCCTAAGAAGGGGGAATTGTTCGAGGGGCTTATTTCGTTGTTACAACTAATGAAATCAAATCCAAGAGGTAAAGTTAGTCTCGTAGCTCTTCCAGATACCAATATCTATCATATTCTCTTGTTACCATAAAGCTTATAGATAACTAAAATGTCAACGCGAGCGAAGCGTCGTCCTCCTCAAGTGATCACGTTTGGAGCGATTGAAAAAAACAAAAAGAAAAGAAACAAGCAAGCAACGTTCGTTTCGTTCTTTTCCAGACAATGCGATGGTGTTTTATTTATCTTCTTCAAAGAAAATGGGGACGACGAGTGTCGAAAGAAAGAAACGTCCTCACCACTGTCGTGTTCCTTTGTTGTAAAGCTGTCTCCACGCTTTGCTTGTGAGCGAAGTGGAAAAGCTCACTTCTCAGAACTAACTAAAAGATTTATGTATACATGGACAGCAGTGGCGTTTAATGTTGTAATAACCGGGCCGCGCGCGTTCCATGCTACTTGATCTCTTGGTGACACTTGCTTCAGTCCTTGACCCGAATCGAAGCGCCCCAGATGCTCGTCGTACACGCCCCAGATGCTCGCGTATTGTCGACTCTTCAATAAGTTAAGTAGCCCCCCTTTATCTTCTTTCGTTCGTTGTTTATGTATTTCTCTTTATGCCTGCTTCAAATGGAGGGCTTCGATACACACAGATTTTTCTCGTTGTTGTAGCTGCTGCTGTTGAGTAGCAGCGTAGAAAAACGAAACAAAATTTTGTGCTCGGGTCGGGCCACTTTTCGGAGAAGCGCGCATCGCAACGCTTCGCATTTGTTATAGTTTGTCCAGAGCCTGGTTATTTCGCTGAAACGCCGGTCCTAGTTCTGCTAACGAATATTTATGACGCGTCGAACTGGCCTCGTATATATGCCACGGAAATAATTTATCTCTCGGATCACGCGGCAAGAGAATGCAGCGGCAGAGATCGAGCACACGTTTTGCACGCGGACTTGTGTTCATTGCGCAGAGTTCTTGTTGTTGTTGTAGTTGTTGTTGTTGTTGTTTATTGCAACCCTTCCACGAGTTCAACCTATATATATACTCTGGGTCCTCCGCTCGCTCTTGGGTCTCTCCGAAGACGCCGCCATCTTCTCAAAGATGCATTTTTTTTACATTTATTTTTCATGTCTCCTCTTTTTTTGTTTTCTAGACTGCAGTCATCAATTTCTGTAACAAAGATTCGTTTCTAGCGCTGTTCGTTTCTTCGCATTGTGAATTCTTTCTGCATATGGCTGAAGAGCAAATATATCTGTTGGCTTTTGTTGCTCTAACGTGCGCGAAACGCATTTACTCGTGTTTTCCTCAAATTCCAGGCTCCCTTTTCCAGACGCCAGAATTCTTCCTGCGTGCAACTTCTGTGTACCAAGGGTTCTGTATAAAACGAGACGGGTAGAGTGTCATGTCGTACAGAGGGCCATTGCGAATGGTTCTCGAGATTGCGTTTTTCATAGTTATCAGTTCGGCTTATAATAAGCGGTTTTGGGCTTCTTTCATCAACGAGTCGCCTGTAGAGCTTTCTAGTCGTTTGCCGCGTTTTTTTTTTTTGTGGTTTATTCGCGTTTTCTTTGCAAACATAGGTATTTTAAAGGAGCCCTGCAATGCTTTTTCAGCATGGTCAGAAAATGCTGCCGATCGATAGTCGATGCTCCTGAGAACACGCGAGCCATGCATTATAGCGCAGCACGTGGCTTGAAATGTACAATTCTCAAAGTCAGCTAGAAATCGTTCCCTCTTCTTTCTACAAATGATGCATTATACCCAAATGACCACGTCATATACCCAAATTCACGGCCATTGGCTGATTTCAGCATCGTGAGCTGCATAGTTACCGTGGCCGCCGCGGGAGGCCGCCATGTACCCGCGCGCGCTGAGGATCACACTGAAAGTAAGCCGCGCGTTCGAAGTGTGTGTTCATGTGTGTGTGTTTGTGCGCGCACGCGCACACACACACACACGCACACACAAACGTTGCCTACCTTATAACAAATTTCTGGCATTCATTTTCGGTGATGTTCATCCCGAACTATCTGATTAATCGGGGACGCTACTTTATAACGTCTGCAACGTTCCGCGAGCTCAGAGTTCTGCGTATTTTAGTAGATTACATGTCCGAACGCTCACAGACACAGGGCTTTTCTTTTTTTTTACTAGCCCGGCAAACTTAGCTCACATATATACACACGCACGCACACATACGCGCACTCACGGACGCACGCACTCACACACACGCACGCACGCACGCGCTTACATTACTATTCTTTCGACCTTGAATGGCGTGGTGTTTCGAGCGTTTCCTCTGTTCGTGTAGGCGGCGCGGGCCTGCCTCGGCCCGTTCATTTTTCTCGAATTGCGTAAGCAGCACACAGCCGCTAAATTCACCGACAAGGAATTACTACCAAGCATGTACGGGCGACCGAAGCATATGCAACAGACAAAAAAAAAAAAAAAGTGGGACACACGTGAGCCGAAATTCGAATGTTCGACTCCGGTGATATGGTCGCCGGAAGCTTAACTGAGACGACGGAACGACTGCGTGGATCGGGCCGTGCTGTGGCTTTTTTTATTATCATTATTTTTATCTTCTTTTGGTCGCCTACATCTCGAAATTAGTTGCACCCCATCGCCAGCTCACTCACGTATTCCGACCCTGAGCACCTCTCGTTGCCTATTTTTTTCTTCATTCAGTATTCCGTGGTATATATATTTCTTGTTTATAGCTTAGAAGCCTTGTCAGAGCGCAACTAGGACGAAGCACGTGCGGGTCGTTTTCGCCGCCATTTCAGTTTAATGGAGCGTGCTTTAACAAGGAGAACGAGGCGCTTTTAAAGGGATGGTGCCATCAAATTTCGAGGCTATAGCAAGCCTGTTGTGGATTTCCTGTGTATGCAAAGACGCTCCACACGAAGGGTCGGACACAGCAAACGTTTAGAAAATATTTTAATTCACTTCCAAAGTGTACCTAAATGCTCATTCTCCCGATCGAGACCCATCGCTAGCGCATCAAAACTGACGTAGCTCCATAGGAAAGGCAACGAAGGTTGTAGTGACGTCACACCTGATCTGTAGTGACGTGAGTGACCTCCGGGCCTCCGCCACCTCCGCAACGTACGTACCGGCAAAGCATCGGTTACTAGCCATCGCAACTTTCGGCGCGTTTTTGTTGGTGCTTGTGTGGCACGTATGTGCGAGAGCAGACGATGCTCAGAACGACGTGCGTCACAGCCTTGTGTGGTCACGTCACCTACTACACTGCTACGTCACTGCCCAACTCGGCGCCCAGAAACCGAAACCGAAAGTTGTCCACATAAATAAGGTGATATTAAATTATTTAGCGAGAATACATGAATCTTGGTGCGTGTATCATGCTTCCTAGAGCTATAGGAAACGCTTACAGCAAAGAACGCGCCACCCACAAATTTGGTGGCACCACCCTTTTAACGGCTTCTGGCCTTGTTTTATAAAAGTCAGGGAGGTTAACTAGTAAAGCTTTCGTTTGGCTAACTTACACTGGGGGGATTGGGCAAGGGGATAGGAACAGACAAATTAAGCCAGCTTCGCCCTAGTGGAGCCAAACCTGAAGGAAGTGCGGAGCTGGGCAGCCTCCTTTGTTTCTCTTCGATTTTCTCTTTCTTTCCTCCTCTCTTTCTTCCTTGTTTTCTTTTCCAGTTTTTTCTGTCTTTTTCTCCCTTTATTTCTATTTTTCGTTCTATTATGTCCCTTTGTTTCTCTCGTTTTATTTCTCCCTTGCTTCCTATTTTTTTTTCTTTCAATTTTTATACGTGGTTTCGCTTACGTTACGCCAAGCGACGACAGCATACGACAGCCCGGGCCCCTAAAGGGGTATTCACACGAGGGAGAAACCCTCGGGGGATAAAGGCGGAGCCTAGTGACGTGAAATCGCGAGGAGAAAACCCCCCAAATGTCCCCTGCTCACACGGACGAAGCGAATGGAGGGGGAGACCAGTGTTGCCAGACTACTCTGGTGTATTGTACCGCCCGTGTCACCGGCTGCAGACAACGAAACCACCAGCGCACCGCCGCTCCCTCTCACAGAAAGTGCAACAATGTGGCCAAACACCTGCACGAAAGACCGCCACATCCCCCCACCGCTGGGGGGATAGTTTGAACTGTCGGGGAAAAGGTCCCCGTCTCCTCCGAGGAGGCGCGGGGACGTCGCGCCTACTCGCTAATCCGTGACGTCTTTGCCACGTGATCCGCAATCCTCGCTTCTCCCCCGAGGAGTTCTCCCTCGTGTGAATACCCCTTAAGGTGCTCCGAACTTAATATCATAATCAAGGCGCTCGACGAACAAGAGGAAGAAGACTTCTTTTTGGCGCGAGCGCGCGCTCGATATGCTATACAGATGGCTATGCTATATGTGGTTTTGCCTGCGTTAATATCATCATCAAGGCGCTCGAAGAACAAGAGCTTTTACAAGAATAGGAGCTTTTAAAATATGTTATTTAAACAAGTAATTAATTTTTATTCACGCTCAGCAGTACATTTTCTAGGCTTTGATGGCTTGGCCTTTCAATTTATGAAGAAAGCACATAACTGAACATTTTCGCTTCGGCACCCCGGGCATTAAGATGTTGACGAGTGGTGATGCAAGGAGAACGAGTCTTGCGATGAGCACTAAATCTGTTTATTTCAGCCACAGCATACGTTCGACATAGCTAGGCTAACGCAATGTAGGAGGCGTTATCCGAGATGCGAACTTAGTTTCTGCACCCAACACACACCAGTGGATCACGCATGATTTTCGTCATCACATTGCGTTGTGTAAATGCAATTACCAGTAGCATAGCCAGAAAATTTATTTGGGGGGATGGGGGGGGGGGGGGGGGGGGTTAACAACCTTTTGTGCATATTCTTGCATGCATTTGTATGTGTGCGTGTATATACACATGCAAAATTTTAAAATTTTCGGGGTTAAGGTTCATTCCTCCCCCCGCCCCGGCTACGCCAGTAGCAAGTACGCTATAATGCGCCATTGCCTAACATTCTACGTCCTACTACGTGATAAGAAGCCCACAAGTCGGCGAGAGCGCGCGGAAAACCGCAGGACGGGTAGCGAAATTGGAACAACGCCACCGCGCACAGTTAGCGCCGTCTCATGCCCTTTCTCCTTTTTCGAAAAGCGGTTTGATCCGGTTTTATTACGGCAATTATTCCTTGTATACCGGACTGCAGGCGATGCTGCTCCTCTAGAGACCCGCATTTTATCTTCCACTCGAGCCCCTGGCGTGCGGAGTCATGCAGGATCAGCTAATGAAAGCCAAGGTTGCCGTGTGTCGTCGCAATCCCTGCAGTGGTGGCACGCGTTGCTTCGACTCTCCGATTGCGGAAGAAAGGCGCGATGGCCGCGAGGACGGGGATTCGTTCGCGACGCAGCCCGTGGCGTTATCTCCTTGCCTTTCACAGCCTTTACTTCCTGCGGATTATTTCAGCGTCTTTCTTTCTTTCTTTCTTTCTTTCTTTCTTTCTTTCTTTCTTTCTTTCTTTCTTTCTTTCTTTCTTTCTTTCTTTCTTTCTTTCTTTCTTTCTTTCTTTCTTTCTTTCTTTCTTTCTTTCTTTCTTTCTTTCTTTCTTTCTTTCTTTCTTTCTTTCTTTCTTTCTTTCTTTCTTTCTTTCTTTCTTTCGAGTTTGCGAGCTATCCGGGATCCCGCTTGATACGATGGCAAGGTTGCGAGAGGCGCCAGTAACCGGACGAATGGACGGAGCTTGGTTCCACGCGCCGATTTAGAGCGTAGAGATGCAGATCACCGTCAGATGGCGGCACCATTGTGTGCATGTTAGAGTAAAGGTAGCATATACAGGAACTCTAGTGCATGTTAAAGCCCCTGGTGCAAGTCACATTGGAGGTATGCGGAGGTGCGTCTGTGTGTGCACACGCGCGCGCGCGAAACATCCGGAGCCGATTTCAGCTGTTCAGTTACAACATGTACTGTCGCGCTCAATATGAGTTGCAACACGTTGGCTGTGGCTAAAGTGACCCCAAGCCTGAAGAATGACACCGTCAAACGTTAAATTGGTTCAGAAAGTACCGCTAACTCATAAACTTTAATTCACCAATTTTTTATCTATGTAGGTGCCATTTTGCAGTGTTGGTGCCATTTTGAGCACAAACACTGCATGTTGGAACTCATATTGAGCGCGACTGTTCATGTAAGCATAGGCGTGCGCAGGGTTCCCCTTCAGGAGGCGCGAAAGTTCGTCGCAGCGCCCCCCCCCCCCCCCCCCTCCATGTCAATATATGGGGCTGACTTTGCGCCCCCCCTCTTAGGCGACCGCCCTCCCCCCGTGCGCACGCCTATGCATGTAAGGATGTAGTACGTTTAGAAAAAGATTCAGGTGGTGCCTATCCAAGTTGTTACGAGAACATGGATATGGACTTCGATATATATGAATACAGAGACAATTTTTGTAGTTGATGTCTTTATTGAGCATGCAACTCACCTTTACCGCTCATGACAGGAGTTGGGCGGCGAATTCTGAAATATTAGATGTGTGTAATCTGAAAGATTAATTGCAGCCGCGTAATGGAAGATTGGTAGAGAACTCATTTTTTGGACTAAGCGAAAGTAGAGGCAACATTGATGTTATAACAGCGGGTAGCCGCGATCAGCAATCATTATCCAGCATTAGCTGTTATTCAACCAGCATACGGCAGCAATGCTCGACATCAGCTAGTGCTAATCAGTAATAGCATGGTCCCTAGAATATATTGTAACGGACGTGCGAATGGCAGAGAAGAAAAAGAGAAGAGGAGGATAACGAAGATCTTTCAAGGCCGCTGTGCGCAACCACCATCGTCCATCACCTGTAAATAAAGCCATCTCATCACAACTCGCTGTTACAATATGTATTCTATTGACCGTATACATATAGCAGTAGTATTTTTGAGCCTGAGGTGAAGACGGAATGGACCAGTACATCGGTCGCCGTTCACAGAGAGAGAAAGAGAGAGAACTTTATTGAATCTTGAGAAACGCGGTTTAACCGCCTAGTGGGCGACTCCCACGTTGGAACAAAGAGGTCAGACTGCTTCGTATCCTTGCTGGGCTGCCCGTTGTTGGTCGGACACAGATATCCATGAATCTCGGGAAGGAAAATCGGAGGCGGGGTGAGAGGGGTAGGCTGAGGTGAAAAAAAGAATGTACAAAAACGGTATGCATATGCTTCCTTTCTTGAGAGGCTCGAAGAAAAAAAAAAGGCCGGGGGGGGGGGGGGGGGTTGTAAAAGGCGTGGGATTGTCGGGACAGTCAAATCACTTACGCGGCCGAGCTTCAATGCCGTCGTTAGTTGCTTCTTTGCGTGGGGCGCATTTCTCTTTCTGCACAGACCTCGTGCACGCGACAGCTCCACGCTGACGGTCTATCAAGGCTCTGCGGAACTGCGAGGAAAATAATAACAATTCTAACAATAATGAAAGGACACGTCGCTTGCAGTCGCACATGTCGGACACTGCGGTTTTAACGAAAGCGAAGTTTCGTAATGGGTTTCCGGGAGCCTCTGTGTAGTTGCCTGAAAAAATAAAATAAAAGAAACGAAAGAAGCAGGCCGCGCCCGTCTTTACGTTGACCGCGTGGGCGCGAATGACGTAGAAACCGTAATTGGACTCTTCTGCAAAAAAAAGAATAATAATAAAAATAAAGCGACCGAAGGAAAAAATGTTCGTCCTCGGGAGGTTTTCGGGTGTCCGTGAAGGGCTAGTTTCCTTCGCGTCTCGTCTTTCGAAGTTTGAAAGCAATCACGTATAACTTCCGAAGCGTCCATGGCGAGTCTGTGACATTCTGGGCACACGCATGCTCGTTGCGAATTGTCGCGATTATTGGAACAATTATGCGTCAGTTATGATGCTTAATTAACTGGTGCACGAATCCTATCCCTAGCGAAAACTCTCTCGCATTAGAATATATAATCTAAGCTCTAGCAGAAGGGTCGTCGAGAGGTTCGATTTTTGTAAGTATGAAGCCAACAAATAATGAGGCTAAGCAATACACTGGGGGGATTATTAACTTTCTATTTCTAATTTGCCGCGTAGAAAGGATAAGCTAAAGAGAAAGCAAGAGAACAAAAGAACAACTCGTCGCCGGTATAAGACCAACTCCACGTCATCCGCATTGCGCATTGTTTATATTAAGAAGGCCTATTAATTCGAGCAAGGAAGCAAGCAAGCCGTCTTCGGTGGCTCACTGGTTGTGGCGCCGCGCAGCTACGTATATACAGGGTGTTTCAAGAAATGCGTCCACTATTTTTAAAAAATCAGGAAAATGCGGTATTTGCTGGCTGTCTTCACAGTCGTTTTTTCTGTAGTGGCAGGCATCTTAAGATGGTTGAAGACACGATTGGGGACAGTAATTAAGAAAGTTAATTAATTAACTTTTTAATTAGCGGAGTTAGGAGGTTAAGTCCAATGGGAGAATTGAAGTCCTTCATGCGAAGAACTCATTTCAGCTTTGAGATTTCGAAAAAGCGGCCTCTATTAATTATTGTGGCGTAGTGAAGTTCAGGCAAATTCAGCGGCCAAACCGAAACCGAAACCCAGAAGAGCGCAACTGCCACATTCGTCTGAGACGTCCACAATGAGTGAACGTCATTATATCAACTATCAATTGACTTCTTGGTGTGAGTGTGTGGGCTGCGCTTGCAGTAGTAGCACGCATGACGCACGTACGTTAACGAACGGGGACGCACTGCAGCTCTGTAACCGTTGTCTTTAACAGTGACGTCATTCTAGTCGTCTGCTTGTTGCGCTCATCGGTGCTTGGGTTTCGGTTTCGCCATTGAATTTGCCTGAACCTCATTACGGCAGAATAATTAATAGAGGCAGATTTTTCCGAAATCTCACAGCTGAAATGGGTTCTTCGTATGAAGGACTTCAATTCTCCTATTGGACTTAACCACCTAACTCCGCTAATTAAAAAGTTAATTAATTTAACTTTCTTAATTACTGTCTGAAATCATGTCTTCAACCATCTTAAGATGCCTGCCGCTACAGAAAAAGCAATTGTGAAGACAGGGAGCAAATTCCGCATTTAGCTTATTTTTCAAAAATAGTGGACACATTTCTTGAAACACCCTGTATATGCAACGTACTAATGTGATATAGTACAGTAATCGACGCTGATCGTATGGATGCGGTCAGCGGGTGCTCGACCGCAGCGCCGTGCAGTGCAAGTGTTAACGCTGTCATTACTTCGCTGGTAGGAGTAAATAATGCAAGTATAGCCACCACTTTAACACCAAGTGTAAAACCCTGCCCTCCGTGAGTGCAAGACAGAGTGCACTAGCTCTTACGACTGCACTTTTGCGACTTCACTCCTGGGACGAAGTGGTAAGAGCGGCAGGGGACAGAGATGCGCGCTGGAAACGAGTTCGGGTGGTTTGATTATACACTCCGTTTGGGACCTATAGGGGGGCGCCTTGAAAACCGCGCGCAGCGCCACGAGTGGTGCGGCGGGCGTGCAACGTTGAGAGCCGTAGCAGACAGCAGCGCCTCATTGCTTTGACAGCTATGGTGGCGCAAGCGCCCGCGTAGCCGTCGCATTAGTGCTTCGAGCTGGATTTAAAGATATCGTAGTGGGGCATTCTTCCGCGATGCCACCAGGAATAAAGGGGAAAACCTGCACGAAAGCGGCCACGTTTTCCACGTTAGTGAGCGCCTTTCTGCGCGTCGTCAGTACTGACGGCTAAATGCGTGCGTCAGGTGTGTGTAAATCGAGATGCTTACTCCATAACTGTCGTGGTAAACTATCATTCTTTCACACTTAGAATAGTATTGGTGCGTGCCGACTAGCCTCGTACTTGCAAGTTGCAAAATACTCAGAGCATTTGGAATTATCGATGGCTTAACGGCCCCTCGCCGTGGAAATCACGGTGAGTGGCTGGGCGGCGTGCTCCTCTGTTGAGGCTTCGTGCCACGGCAATTTGCAGCCACCGAGTCTCGCAAAGTGATTTTCTTGAAATTGTCGTGGCATCATCATCGCTCATCATGATCATAGTCTTTACCTCACCGCTCGCGCTGCTCATGCTAAGAGCTTGAGGCGCGGGCGAGAAAAAGAACGTACTACGACTTTGGCCAGAGAGGACGCCGAAGCCCCGTATCGTATTTCGTTTCACCTTGTAAAGTGGCGACGACGACGTAGCGGTCACTTCGGCCACCCTCACGTCTGTCATTCACTACAACCTCTTGCGTTGTTTATGGTGTTTTCCGAAACACACTGACATGCACATCCATCGCTACAGCATTCGCAAAGCTCCGTTTTTTTCGTACAGACCCTGTAGTTCTGCTACTCTGCGTCTTAGCTTGATCCTACTGAGTGCGCATAGCGCTGCTGGGCAGATAGTTGTGTTTACAGTAATATGCTACGTGACTCATTCGCCCCTTAACTGATGGCCCTATCAATCCAGCAAAGCACTAATTGATCTCGCATTGCATTCCCCAAAACTGCGAAGGGTAGACGGCGAGTCAATAAGGTCCATTAAAACGTTCCATCAGTCTTGAGCTGAATTATAGACTGATGGAACGTATGCAAGGCATTTTATAAAATGCCTTGCATACGTTTCTTGTCTCACCAGCTCTATGGCAGCAGGAACACCACGCAAGATCATTGCACCTGCAAAGGTGGTGTCTCAGACCAATTCAAGCATGCAGCGGCAGAACGAGAGACGGTAGAGGGAGCGGGAACCAAACACTTTTTTTTTTCGTCGCACAGCCGTGCTCCACTTATGTCACTGCCCAATAAAGCAGGAACGAGTCGAGAAACTGTGAAACGTCGTTTCCGCAGGACACCACGTGTACCTGTTGGTACAATCGACTGCGCAGTGGTTCATTGATTACGATAAACTACGTGCAAGCGGGCGTGGGAGAGCGTTTGGTTCTGCTCGGGCTCTCAACGACTGTCTTCTCTGACGGCCGCGCGGCGGCGCGCCAGTCGCAGTGCTCGGAGTGTATAGGAAGCGCAATTTATAGGGCTCGTGCTAAAAATAGAAAAAAAATCACAGGATATCCACGGAGTGAATGATGATGAGTGGGCGAAGCTCCGGAGGTTCATCGGTAAACCGCGAATCTTCCGTGAAATTCGCCCAGTACATCATCAAAGACGTGATGGTGGTTGGTTGCATGTGGTCAAACGATATGCATGTGAGACCATATCGCGATGCCATGTGTTGTATGGCATCGCGATCGTCATCGTCATCAGCGCCATCGTTATGACGCATAGTGGGTACATTCCATGTGGTGTGCCGTGATGGCAGCGTCATCGTCATCACACAGGACCTTGAAAATCGAGGTGGCTACTACTACGTACTACAAACTACAGGGGACGCACGACCCACGGCATAAGGAGCTTCGCCCCTAAAAGGAAAAGGGGTGATTTACGATCGCAACAAGAGCAATGCGCTAGCATTAGCCATAATTATGTTCAGTCCGCCTCAGTGGTATACAGTGCTCAGCTGCTTGATTCGAAAGTTTCGGGGTTTCGATCTGGGCCGCGGCTGCCGCATTTATAGATGAAGGCGAAAGGCTAGAGGCCCGTGTAGTGTGCGATGTCAGTGCACGTTAAAGAATACGGAACGGAGGTGATGTTCGCGTGGTGCTGCGCTGTGTCTGGGATCAGCCCACCTTTGACCCAGCGACGACATGCAAGGACTTCATGTGTGACGTCGTTGTGACGTCATTATGGTATCATAATATTTGGCTCTCTGTGACGTCATACATGACGCCACAGAGACGAACGAAGCGACGAGCACCGTCGTGTGATGTCACCGTGACGATATAGTAACGTCACAAATGAACACGTGGCTTTTTGCAGCGTTCGTGTTGACGCCGACGCCGCCGACGGTCACTCCTCGCGTTTGAAGAGATATACAATACAAGGCTTTCGCCTTAATAAAAATTGCAGTCGTGCAGTTATTAGTAAGTCCACGTGGTTGTCTGCTGGTTCTCTTTCTTCTTTTTTTTTTTTTTTTTTTTTTTTTTTTTTTTTTTTTTTTTTTTGTGAGTCGTCCTGCTGTCTCGCGGCACACAGACTTCTTCATCCGGAATACAAATGTCGAGCGAGGAGCATCTCCTTGTTAGCGAAGGGAACACTAATGTGGAAGTCGACGCACGTTTTAATACAGCCGCGGGACGCGACTGAGACGGCGTGTCCCGCGCGCGCACCGGTAAACTATAAACGCGGCACGATATCCGGGTACCGTTGAAGTCGCCGCGACAGCGAGGGGTCCCGTCGTCGCCTCCTTCTCAGCGATTGCGATCCCGGCCGGCGAAGTGCCCGAGACGACGCGACGTTGCCTGTCCCTTTCCAAGATTGCCGTCATTAAAATTGAGGCTCGCGATCCTCGTCGGTCTGCACCGTCGCGATGGTTCATTGGCCGACGTCCTTGGCTGCGCATCGCGCGCGTCGTAGCTGTTGAAAATGCCCCAAGGGGGGGTGAGATCGAGCGGCGACAGTACCTTTTCGCGGTCGCGGTGTGTGCGTGCGTGTGTGTGTGTGCGTGTGTGTGTGTGTGTGCGTGTGTGTGTGTGTGTATGTGTGTGCGTGTTTGTGTGTGTGCGTGCGTGTGTGTGTGTGTGTGTGTGCATGTTTGTGTGTGTATGTATGTGCGTGTTTGTGTGTGTGTGTGTGTTTGTGTGTGTGTGTGTGTGTGTGTGTGTGTGTGTGTGTGTGCGTGCGTGCGTGCGTGCGTGTTTGTGTGTGTGTGACAGAGAGAGAGAGACCAGATCTTCTTGTCTTCACCCACTGAATGATTTATCGACGTCATTGTAATTGCACCATGTATGATAGAAGTTGTGGCAACAAGCACAACCGCATATGTTATAAGCTTAGATAGCGAACACAACGTTAAGCTATAAACGCGCGCAATATTGAAGGCAGTTGCTTTTCACACTGTACCTAGGGGCAGCAGAGTTTTGTAGTATATACCAATTTCAGAAAAAAAAATGTTATAGTTCTCATGATTGAGATTATCAACGTTTCTTATGGTAACATTCGCAGTGCAGGCGCACGTCGTCTGTGTATGCAAAGTGTGCCAAGTGAGAACATTAGTGCGTACCGAGAGGGCTCAATTTTATTTTATTTTTTTTTAACAATTGACCGTATGGCGTAAGCGGACAGGGAAACAACTTCCGTTTACATTATGCGGCTGCTACCCACCTTTTACAAAAAGTATGCGCCTTTCCGTCACGGAAAAGTCGCGAACGGCCTCTTGCTCTCGGAGGCTTTTCGTTCTTGCGTTAGCGGTTGACCCTGCCCCTACCAAAATGGCAGGCGGTAGCACAGGGAAATAAAAAAAAGAAAAAGAAAAGTGCATTTCAAGGCCTATCTCAAAGCGAAGCTCTAAAAGAGAGTTCCGTCGGCCTTTTCTTGGGTAAGACCGAAAGCGAAAGTTCACGGCGGATGGCACATGGCGGCGCATGGTCGGTATGAAATGTCAGCAAAACGAAACGGCTGTTTTTATTGATCGGCCACATAGCGAAACCCTTAGACGCCGACTTAAATCGACTTTAGTAACGCAAGACCGTTGACCACTGAGCTCAAAGAAATTACAGGGCCGGTTTCCAAGATGAGTCTTGCAAAAATGCGCTTTAATAATAGTAATAATTATAAAAAAAATAAAAAAAAGTTGGAGGCCCCTTGAGCTTCGTCTTCAAGAGTAGAACGCGATAGCGTAATCGGGCGACGTGCGCATTGCCTTCTCAGTTGCTAGCCAAGCTTCAGTTCTCGGTGGATGCTTCAACCATGCCGTAAGGAAACGAACGACTGTACCTACTGCAAATAGAGTTGTTGAGGGCCCACTACGCCATAATTATTCCTTTTGCGAATCAGCGAAAGGCTCACTATATACGCGTCCGTCAGGCAACACGTGAACCTACGCAGCTGTTCACTTTGTTGATGCTTTGCTGCTGCTGCTGATGATGAGTAAGTATGTCTGAGCGCTTTTTTAATGGGTGGGCCTTTAAAACACCCGCTCGTTGCGCAACTCACGTGTTTTGACGTCTGGCGCGATTCTATAGGCTTCTGCCACGCAATATTACATGCGTTAAGGAAACTCCTTCCACTACATGACATTCATATAGTGTTTTTTTTTTTTTCGAAGTAGTTTTAACAAATATTGTGGCTTTGTGGTAGAACACCTACTTGCCACGCGGACGGCCTGTGTTCTGTCCTCACTGGGACCTGACAATTTTTATTATTTATTTTATTTGAATCTTTCTCGGTTTTTAGCTCATGGACAAGATGATAGCTTTTCGCTCACAACCAACGACGCCAACGCCGACACCGACGCCAGAATTTCTGCCAAACGAGCTCTTTAAAACTGTCGCCTTAAAATTGCTGGCCCACACCCTTTCACAGCTTCTCAGGAGGGCCGCAGACTGGATCTTAAGTTCGGTACTTGGGATAGCTTCGTTCCAGTCCTGTTCGCTGGTGAATGACGCATCCCCTAACGCAGGACACTCTCAGAGCACATGAGCTAATACTCAAGTCCGCCCCTCCATCCGGGCACTACGGAACTGTTCTGTGTTAATCCTGCTTAGGTCATCATGTGGTATATGACCTCGCCATCCTACCGATTTCGGCATGAGAACAGCCAGCGGCGATCCGGGGGGCCCCAACGAATCGCTTCCATCACCCCCCATCCCCGTCCCGGCTAGTCCCTCAGGACATCAATGAAGTTGTTTGTCTGTCTGTAACACCCTCCCTGAGGAAAGTGGTCAAAAATCGAGTAATACAGATGAAATATTTAAAATATAGAAAATTCTTTTTTTTTGTTCATTAAGAATACTTTTATTGGAATTAATATTTGGCTATTTATGTGTAGAAGTCAAAGTGATTATTTGAGAATGATAAGTAATTTGAGGATACAAGAAATATGATGAAGACTACTTTGACTGAGAATGGAGTTGTTGTTGTTGTTGTTCCTCATCTACTTGGCACAACCCACCTCGGGGGATAGGCCATGAATCGGGCGGTGCCTCGATTAAGAAGTTTTGGTTCCAAGGTGGACGTTTGTTATGCCAAAGGGCAGTCTTTCGAGAAAAAAAAAAAAAAAGATTCCGAGATGGAAGATCTAAACGTCGTCGTCCTCTCCTTTTCTCACTCCGGACGGTAAGCACTTTCACGAGTCTTCCTTTACCTCACGTACTTGTGCAACAGTATGTGCACACAAGTGCATAATGTCTCGTGCTTCGCGCGTGAAGTCACCACTATCTGATTTCCGCGCTGATATGTATGTTTACTTTTCTCTCTCTATTCATCCCCCCTCTCCCTTTGTTGACAATCGTTCTCAACGGAGGAGGAGGAAGTCGTCGCCGAGGCTCTTTCTGAGCGACTTATTCCGGTGACTGAGTCTCAGGGCCGCGGGACGGCGTGCACATTTTTGGGCGCCGAAGCCACTTGGCCGCCGTCTCGGACGACGTCGTGTTTTGGAGTCCGAGGCGTCGTCCCTCGTAGCCGGTTCCAGAAATAAGCTACCGCGTCTGGCCGCCGCAGCCTTGCCACGTGCATGCGCTGGTGCACCGGCGACAGCGTGGCGACTTTTTATTTTTGAAATTTATACGAGCATTCCCTCTCTCTCTTTTTTTTTCTCTAGCACGCACACACAAGCGCGCACGCGCGCACGCACACGCACGCACGCACGCACGCACGCACGCACGCACACACACACACACACACACACACACACACACACACACACACACACACACACACACACACACACACACACACACACACACACACACACACACACACACACACACACACACACACACACACACACACACACACACACACACACACACACACACACACACACACACACACACACACACACACACACACACACACACACACACACACACACACACGCACGCACGCACGCACACACACACACACACAGTCCTATAATGGCGCTTCCGATATCACTTTCGTTTTAACGAAAAACGCCTTCTCGAAAGGAAAAGAAAAAGGAAAGAAAGAAGACCGCAAGGCACAGCAACTTGAACTGGAGTGACGTCCCGTCGTACAGCTTTCCTGCTTGGGGACGCGATGACGTCATGCAGAGATACTTGTCTCCATTTTTCCTTCATCCTCTTTTCTTTTTTTTTCTTTTCTTTCTTTCTTTCTTTTTCCTTTTTTTTTCTTTTTTTTTTTTTAAGGGCGTTCGCTCGGCTTCTTTAGTTTTCGACATCCCCGAATGTCACTGCCACGCAGCGAGGGTGCACTTTGTATGCGGACATTAGCGCGGTCGATGCCCCTGCGAGAAAGATGTGGCGCTGTTGCGTAACAAACTGGCGCTATGTGTCTGGAGGTCGCCTCGAATGTTGGCCGGCTGAGATGACCGCGTACGCGAATATGAAAAGGGAAATTATTTCGTTCTTTTTTTCTACATGCAGTTGCTGTCAGCCTGAATGACCACTACGCTGTAGAAGTGATACGCTCAGTTTTTTTGAGTCAAAGCGGGGAAATTCAGCTCTAGTGATGTTTACGCGGAAACCGCGCCGCCGTATCAAGTTTGCAAGCTGAGGTTAGCGAAGTGGGTCTAAATAGATGAATTTGAATATAATTATAGTTTCTGGCTTTTACGTGTCAGTACCACGATATGACTGTGAGGCACGTCTCAGTGGAGTATTCCGGGAATTTTGATCATCTGGTGTTCCTTAACGTGCTCTGACATCGCACAGTACACGGGGCACTCGCATCTTCACCTCCATCGAAATGCCACCACCGCTGCAAGGATTGAACCCGCGACTTTCTGGTCAGCAGCCGAGCACCGTGACCGCTGTACCACCATGGCTAATGAATGGGAATATTGGAATGAGTCATTAAAGAGAGCGAGTGAATTTTATAAGAAAGAGTGAGTGAGCAAGAGGGAGAGAGAAATATATTCGCCAGCACTGGATAATTGTTGCCTAATGTTGGAAGACTGTTGATGGCTGCTCTCGGCTAGTGCTGGTGAGCGGCTTGAGCAGCTTCGCATACATGATAGGTATCCTTAGAAGGATTCGCCGTCATTTTTTTCCTCCGCTGTTTAAGCTCGAGGTCGGCGCTAGATCGTTCGCAGAAACTCGCGTTGCCTAGCAACCACTTGGCACGGCTGCGCCTGGCTTAGCCGAGTGCATCACCTAGCAACGCGTTCGAGGAAGGAGGGCGGAGAGGAGAAGTAGAGAGGAGGAGGATAAGTAATTAAACAAAAAATAATGTTGGTTAAGCGGACTTATTGGTGCGTACACACAGTTATTCCAAACAGCGCAGCAACGGGGCGCTGATGAGACCACACAACACAGGCGCTGCGCTTGTGTTGTGTGGTCTCATCAGTGCCCCGTTGCTGCGCTGTTTGGAATAACTGTGCAAACCAAAATAATTTTTTTTTTGGCGAGGTGGGATTAAAACCAGGATACCCACGGTTGGAAGGCGAGCGTCGTAACCACTCGGCTATCCGGGTACGCTAGCAGAACAAGCATTCATGGGAACCATATGATAGCATCGCTATGTGCGAGAGAACCAAAGAAAGAAAGAGATGGAGAAAGAGATAGAAGGAAAAAAAGAGAGTGAAAGAAAGCATAGCATAGCCAGGTATAATATACCAAGAAGGTTGGAAGGGAAGTGAGAGAGAGGAGGAGTGGAGAGGGTAAAGCTTAGCACAGCCGTGTATACTACAGTATAGCAAGGGGGTGGGAAATGATAGTAAGAATGAGGAGTATATAGTGATGTGACGGTGAGGAGGAGGGAATGGAGGAGGAAAGGCCACAAGCTCCGCTGTCTCCGCAGTATTCGCACCAGTAGTTCATGGCTGCCCCAGTATTTTTCTTTCTGGCTTTGCTCATTCGAGTAGCATGGACTGCTTATCCACTTGTTGCAGACATTGTTGCAGACAGCAATGGTGTGCGTCTTCTTTTTAACGCTGTCGTAATGGAAGCGTACACTGAAGCGCGCACGCGCGCGCGCGCTGCGCGCACACACACACACACACACACACACACACACACACACACACACACACACACACACACACACACACACACACACACACACACACACACACACACACACACACACACACACACACACACACACACACACACACACACACACACACACACACACACACACACACACACACACACACACACACACACACACACACACACACACACACACACACACACACACACACACACACACACACACACACACACACACACACACACACACACACACACACACACACACACACACACACACACACACACACACACACACACACACACACACACACACACACACACACACACACACACACACACACACACACACACACACACACACACACACACACACACACACACACACACACACACACACACACACACACACACACACACACACACACACACACACACACACACACACACACACACACACACACACACACACACACACACACACACACACACACGCACGCACGCACGCACGCACGCGCACACACACAAACACACACACAAACACACACACGCACACACACACGCACACACACACGCACACACACACACACACACACGCACGCACGCACGCACACGCACACACACACGAACTATGCAATCCCTGACTTTGCAACTCGCCCGCGAGCCCATTCCGTGCATTGCAGCAGCTCACTCTTTATATCGCGCTTTTCCTACCTCCGCTCGCGCGTCCTTCACATTGACAGTGCAACGAACTGGCCTCGCACTAACAAACTTTGCCCGCCTGGAGCCGCCGCTGGTGCAGACCTTGGTGGTAGTAGCAAATACTCAAGTGAGAACCCTGAGGACTGAAGTGGAGAAGGGTTCCATGTGAACAGCAGTTGAACATGGGTCAGTCGTATAGTTCAGTCATTGCCCGTGCATAATGCTGTTGTCCGGGACTCACTCGATTTCCACACAGCGCCTGGTTGTCATTCTCACCGAGACGTGTTTCTGTTTGATTTTAAAGAAAAATGAAAGTTGCGAGCACGATTACAGGCTGCATACAAGGGCCATTGGCTCCTACATGGGTCGAAGGGATCGCCCAGCATGCAGAGGTGTCGTGCGCCCGAAACTGTCGCCGTGCTTCGCATAGCACACAAAGCGCGGGCCGAGCATTCCGCGCATTGCATCACGTCTTGCCAATGTGACAGTCGCATTCTTACGCGTGCCGCCTGAAAGTAAGTTCTCTGTCCAGGCTATCTTGCGCGGGAGTCCTGACACGCCACTTGGAGACAACGCTCACCGTGCGGCTGTCGTGCTGTCGTCCCTTGTCTTGCTAGTGACGTCATCGGATGCCGCAACCAATAGGAAGTGCGAAAAGCTGGCGGCCGTTGTACGAACTTCTTGGAAGAGAGGAATCTTTGCCAGCGCATAATAGCATGCATCCGAGCTGCCGCGGAAGGCTGATACACCCTCGCGCTCTTCGGCGCATGCCAGACATTGCAGAGTCCGTGTGCTGCCCATACCGGAGTTACTATAGTGTTTAGCTTTACTGAGCTTCGGAGGTGGTCTCAGGTGTGCATTGTTGTGTGTAAAAGTTAGGAACACGAGCTCTCGCTTCGTGTCGCAACTTCGGGCTGTGTACTCGTACTGAGGCTATCGCTTTTCTTTAGATACTGTCTTTTGAAAGTTCTCTACGAGCGATAAGCAGCAAACAAGTACAACACTGTCGTATGTCTCGCGCTTAAAGAAAAGAGAAAATAATTGGCTAAGGTTTGGCTCTTGTAAACCTAGTTACCGCGAGCGAAAGGTATGTTTCGCTTGCGTTTGCAAAGACTATGCAAACACATGCGGCGGTTGCAGCAGCTTAGATCTTGGCATTCTTCCGTGCTTGCTAAGCTTCTCTATAACGCGTCCTTTGCTCCAGTGTATCAGTAGGCAACTATGCATTTGCTTGGGACATAGCAGCCTGTCGTCTAGCTATATCTAATGGATGACTGGCCCAATCCTCCTTGGACTGGCATCAGCTCTGTCGCTTGCATTTAAGCGGCCGCACGGACGGTGCGCCATCGATGGCGAGACTGAGCGATCATAGCGAAGCAGCATTCAAATCTTTGCCTAGCGTGGTATCATAGCTGCGACGCCTCTCCACAGCGTATCACGTGATGTGACGTGACTTGAAGCGAGAGAGACGCAAGGACGAAAGAGCAGCAGCTGCGGCTGTGGCGTCCGAGCTGGTTGAAAGTCAAGAGCGTTCTATTCCACTGCCTAGCGCCTCGATCCATGCGGTTCTTCTTGTATTGGGGAGGCTGACCGGATGCGCCTTGCGTTGCGCTTGCGCTCCGGTGGCTTAAGGTCACTGTGACACGATTAATGACCTTGAAAGACATGGAGTTATAGACGTGGAGTTTTAGTTTGCTCTATAATAAACGAAACCATGGAGGTACCACGTATCAGGCATGCGTTACACTCAATATATTATAATAGAGGCATCTTTGAAAATTGCAGTTTGTTTTCAAAGCTGTGCTTACATAGCAGAGCCAGAAAAGGGCCCGAGTTTGCGTTTAGAAGTAGTAGTAAAAAAAAAAAAAAAAAAAAAAAAAAAAAAAAAAAAAAAAAAAAAAAGGAGACAAGTAATCAGCTTGTCAGAGCAGCTGGTAAAAAAGAAAAAAAACATTCCGGGCTTTCTTAGCTCTATCTACACATTTTTCTTAACTTCTGAGCCCTATCCGCCAGATAAGCTGTGGGCATTCTACACTCTAATGGGACCATTAATTAATCTGCATTATACATGACAGATATTGCTCCTACTTATCTAGCCGAACACTCGTTTACTACGTACCCACCAAACACCACTTTCCTACGGTAACTTACGGCGGATCTCAAGGCTCTCTTTAGTGCTTTCAGGGTGTAAGTGGTCATTTTAATTAGGTTTTGATTAATTACCTATGGGGCTAACTAAACATTCTCGTCGCTCAACTTAATCCTCATTATCCTATCGATCCTACACAACCACTGACTATAAGCATTGCTACATTTTTATGAGGTTTTCTTTATTTCCCAACTTTCGTTTCAACATTTTTGGCAACACGAAAGGTCAACCTCAGCCACTATAGTCTTATGTCGTTAACAGCTAGCTCCTGAGCGTGCTCCCTTGTAGGTTAGAAACCCAACACCTCCAAGAAAGTTTATTGATTTTTTATTTCAGTGATTCGTTTTACGAGACATAGGAACTGACGCACGGACAGACACAGTTTTCTCGTCAGTAGGAAAACAAATGGTTACACATAAAAAAAAATTGGTGGCGTATCTGCGTGCTTCGCTGCTAATGTCGTCGAAAGACGATAACTGGCATTGATAAAATAGAGGAGGCGCTGCGTGTGATGTGGACGCCATCTGACAGTGGCGTCGGGAAACATGAGCTTGTGCAGAACCCAGGGCCACTGTCAGATGGCAGCACCATATCGTCGGCAGAGAGCTTTTTCGTGCATAGCGTCGCATTTTCAGCGCAGCCTAAGAAACACTAGGGTCTTTAGAATTACGTATCTATGTATTTTCTAGTAAAGGAACACACCACCTAATACTTACGTATTGATGTTGCGCTTCAGATATGCGTAATATTTGCTTTTTGATCGACAATGTTCACAAGTATGAACGTAGCTACCAGTTCAAAATGGATGGGCGTTCAGCAAGTGCTTAAACTTTGGCAGGGTGGCTGAATCGTGTGACAGACAGACAGACAGACAGACAGACAGACAGACAGACAGACAGACAGACAGACAGACCAAAATTTCTGCGCTCAAGCATCCCAAGAAAGACTATCGTCTTTAAAATGTTCCAGTCAACGGCCGTCCAGAGGGCCCGTGAAAGAGCGGAGAGGCATGGCCTCCCGATTCCGACATGGGAGCAGCCAGCGGCGAGCGGAGGGCCCCAGCGGGTCCTTCCCGGCTAGTCCCTCAGGACTTCATTAAAGTTCTTCTGTCTGTCTGTCTGTCTGTCTGTCTGTCTGTCTGTCTGTCTGTCTGTCTGTCTGTCTGTCTGTCTGTCTGTCTGTCTGTCTGTCTGTCTGTCTGTCTGTCTGCGTCTACGCCTATGCAATCTGTGTAAACAGCGGAACTGGCAAGCAAACACCGCCATCTGGCGAAAGCAGATTGAGTTCTTTGTTCATCGTCTTCTTTTATCTGTCCTATTTCATTATTTATCTCTCTCTGTATATTGCCAACTCTCCTCCTTTCCCTCCTACTAACCCTCACATCACTCCGCCTCACCCACACTTCTCTTTCCCACCCCTTGCTATGCTATACTGTACATGGTTATGCTATGGTTTACCCTCTCACCCCCTCCTCTTAACAGCGAAGCCTGTTCTTGGTCGAGCCTTTCATGTCCAAAATTCGTGGTAACGCTTGTGGGCATCATAAACGGGTATGCGCCGCAGACGTTGGGTGAATCCCACTAGTCAGCTCTGTTCCGCTCAAAACGAAGGCAACAGTTAGCCCAACAAACGGGTATGTGCCACAGAAATCTGTGCGGCCTATCAGAAAACTGTAACCATGACATCATATTTGCCGGCTGCGTTTTCCTTTCTTCACCGTCACAATCGCGGGACAACACTGCATGGCTACGCTATATGTTGTAGAGGCTGTATGGCTCATACCCGCTTTCTGTGATGCATAACCGCCAAGTTTTTAACAGCGAAGCTCTTCTTGGTCGAGCCCTTCATGTCCGGGATCCGTGGTAACGCTTGTGGGCATCATAAACGGGTAGGCGCCACAGACATTGGATAAAAATGAAGGCAACAGTTAGCCCAACAGGCGGGTATGTGCCACAGAAACGAGGCCTCTCATAAAACTATTATCATCATAAACGCGTATGAGGTAAATCCCACTACACACAACTTCCGCTTAAAACGGAAGGAAGGCAACAGTTAGCCCAACAAATGGCGTGCGCGTTACCATAGTCGCGCCACTGTCACGTGATACTTTGTGGTTATAAAGGTGGCGGTACAAACACCTCGAAGTTTAAACAAAGAGTGTGTAATAAAGAGCAGTGATACGACTTACTTGAAAGACTTGCAAAACAAAGGAAATGCGTTAGCCTGGCGAAAGGGAACGCCAGCAGCTTTCGCTGTGTCATTGGTGTCCACGAAGCAGAGCTGGTTGAACTTTTTCTCCTCCTTTCCCTCCTCCTCATCCTAACAACAGTCCTCGTCACCCTCACTTCCCTTTCCTATCCCCTTGCTAAACTATATACTGTACAAGGCTATGCCATGTTCTACCCTCTCCCATCCTCCTTTCCTTCTTCCTCACACTCACATCACTCCTCCTCACTCTCACTTCCCTTTCACTATCCTTGCTGTACTATACTATGTATTTCTTTCTCTCTTTTTGTTCGTTTCTTTTTCTATACCTCTTTTTCTGTCTTGCTGTTTCTATCTTTTTTTTTATTTTGTCTGTTTCTTTCTATCTTTTTCCCTATCTGTCTATTTCTTTCTCTATCTTCCTGTAGTTTTTATCTTTCTTCGCTTTCTTTCTCTGTCTTTATCTTTCTCTCTTTCTTTTTCCTCTGCGCTCCTTCTCTCGCCCATCTTGAGTTATTGCATCCCACGCCGGACAAATCGGTGCAGCGGGAGAGCGCTCGCCGGGCGCTCTCCCGCTGCAAGAAGAGGAAGGGGGCGTATGCCGGCCGCTGATGATGATAGTTACTTGTCGATGCGGCACGGAGTTCTCCCCAAGCTTAAACAGCTTCGCTCTTAAAAGCTCCCTGCTCGTTCGTCTCTTCGTCATCTGATGCTTGGTTCACCGCTAACATTTCGGTGCTGCAGCCACGCGTCCGTGTTTTACCGTAGCCTCAGCGATTAGCTCCGGCAATGCCGGACCTAATCGCGGAGGCCACGGTTCCACGAATTTTTTTGGGCCATGTTTCTTGCAATTGAGCAAAACTTGTCAATGGTCGCGCTTCATTTATATAAACCCAACGCAATATTATTCACGGATTTTTCGTTTAGATATAAATAAGATCTTACATTAAAGACATACGCGCCGGAAGGTTTATATTCGTGCTATGTGATCAACCTTTGTCGCGCGTTTTCAAGTGCTTCGAAACTGAATAGAAACATGCATTAAGACAGCAGCGCATCCGAGGAGGTCGCTCAAAATAACAAGAGGCCTCTTCTGCGTAGAAATCGGCTTTTTTGGCGAAGTAAGATTCCGTGTTCCGTCGTTCCTCTCATCAAAGTAATCGAACGGTCCGTGGTGAGATTATAAGCGGGCACAAACAAATAAAAAAAGATTTATGCATATGCGATGACATATATGCGATGCTCATGGTGCGTTCGTGGCTGTTTAGCTAGCTTGACATGTACCAAATTTGGTTTCGGGTGACGTGACAGTATAACGAACATTAAATACAGGTGGTAACAGGACAGTCACGACATGCATTTCACGTGCAGCATGATTTACATGCCACGCTCATGGTGCGCTCACGTCCGGTTCGCCAGCTTGATATACACCAATATTGCTATGGTGCGGCGTGACTGTATGACGAACATAAATGACAGATGGTAAAATGAAAATCATGACATCCATGTCGTGTACAACATGATTTACACGCCACGCTCGTGGTGCGCTCGCGGCCGTTTCGCTAGGTTGATATACAACAAAATTGCTATTGCGTGACGTGTCTGTATGGCGAACATAAGTGACGGGTCCTAACATGTAAATCATGACATGCATGTTATGTACAGCATCATGTGCTGCTTGTTGGCTGCTTCGCATTAAATCGATTCCCACAATGCGTGGGATCTGCCGGTTCTTTTTAATCTGTATAGTCACTGTTGTTTGTTTCTAATTTTCCTGATGCTCATCCATCGTTTCTATGTGATATTGAATGTTGCTTTTTTTATGTGACTGTTACGTATTATGTGGCACCCTCCCTGTAATGACCCCAAGCACGGCTTTAACAGTATGAAATAAATAAAATGTTACTGTCAAAGAAACGGCAAACAGACGGTAAACGCGCAGGCATCAAGTTCGTAGCCCGTCACAATTTCATACCAACTCAAAATAACGCCCTCTATTCTTCTTTAATTTTCACTTGGGGATATGTAGGCGGCGCCTCATAATTCGGCAAACCCTTATCTGATTACTAATTCCGCCCCCCCCCCCCCCCTTCCCCCCCTTCGCAGCACACGTGCTTTTGCTTACCCATTCCGAATTTTCTTTTTCTCCAACCTAATTGGCTTATTCCTCAAGAAATATTCCTTTGAGATTCTTCCCCTATTCTTTTATCTTCAATTTGTTTGAGCCCGTTGCACCTACAGGGGGTACGCGTTACCCCCACTTAATTTTAGGTTATTTTTATTTCCGAGGTACAAGAGAAACCATTGCCGAGACGTAGGCGACACTCCCGATAAGACACTATCGTATGTCGTAGAAAGTGAAGTATTTTTGGGGGACAGCTTATACCCCGGCCACACTGGTATATTTAGTGTCATTTTGAGCGAGTGCTCTTACGCTCTCAGAATGTCTCTTTGGCGGCGCGCTGCTATACACGGGAAAGGGAAGTGCACTCTGGAAATGATGGTAATGGCGATGGGTACTTAAGTAGCCCAACATATGCTTACTATTTCAGGCAATGTTTCTTAAGTAATAATGTGTTACAGCTATTAGCAACCCTCAAAATAAACTTTACGTACAAACACGGCGGCTGCAGCCATTGTATGGCGTGTGCTGGGCATGCCCCAAGCGGTCGTGACTATAAACTGCCTGAGAGCGAGAACAGCAGAGTAGCCTTTTGTTGAATAGTACGTTTTAATGTGTAAGAATATTCCTAATAACGAAAACGATACTTAAAAAATGCTATGAACTTGACTTCTGATACTACCTTATTTATTCTCGAGCCACTGCTACCGAGGATAGGCACTCTGTCGCAGCGATGCGAGTTTGGCGAACGCACTCGCCGGCAAGTACGCTTTGCAGCGAGTGTCACTTAACGTTCCCGTGTGACAGCGTGCGAATAACACTAGCGGTGAAGTGCACTCTCTCAAAGCGCACTAATACCCATGTTATACGGGCAAGTTAACCGCGGTTAAGACCAACCACGGTTAACTGCATAACCGTGGTTTTCTCGGTTAACTGCCTCGGTTTCTCGGTTTTCTCGGTTAACTGCCTAACCGAGGTTGCCAAGCTCGGTTTCCTGCAACCGCGGTTAGCGGCATAACCGTCGTTTCGCGTACTGTGTAACATAAGCGAACCACGGTTATCGTAACCGCGGTTTCGGCTGCCTGTGTAACAAGGGGTATTAAATGGCCCCGTGTGACAGGGGTATTAGAGTGCACAGTAGCAGGGTCCTTCAATATTTTTTCTAAGTCATGAAACACGCACGTAATGCTATGTCTACACTCCATAATGAGCGCTTTGGACGTGACGAAGTGAGCGCTCGTAGCACCCCTTCACCCAGGCATCAAGCAGGGCGATTGCGGATATCGTAGGGGTGGTTTAGCTATCGGATAGGTGGTTGCCGCATTGGCGGAGTGGCGCGCGGCGTTTCGCTGTGCGTGCTTGTGTTTGGCCATCTTCGACAAATCGCACTGGTGCGTACCGGGTCGCCCTGGTGCATCATTTCGTTCAAACATCGTAGCAATCAATCATCGATTCATTCAGCTTGAATCACCGAGCCGTCACGGCCGTTCAGGTAACGCGTTCGTCTCGCACCCGGAGGGTTCGATTACCAGTCAGGCGCCAATTTGACAACGACGCCGACGACGACGACTCCGGACTTTGCGCGACTCAAGCTTCTTAACGCTACCGCGTTGAAACAATCCATGTTTCATACATCTAGATGTACAACAGTTCTTCGGTATGGAAGTACAAGAGACACGTTCAATGCGCTCATTTACAAGAATAATACTATGTACATAAAGTGCTAGTCGTATAAATAGTACATTGCGTGTTACATTTCACTATAGATTATTGTAACGTTGCAAAAACAAATAAAATAAGTAAATATTAGCAGTGGTTCAGAAAAATGGAAGCTTCGGCGATATTAAGTAAATAAACGCAACTTTTTTCCTAACTACTTATTAACCCTTCTACTAATTTAAAAAAAGAAGACTGTGATACGGCGTCAGTGACAGATGAAAGCAGGTTAAACACACACACACACACACACACACACACACACACACACACACACACACACACACACACACACACACACACACACACACACACACACACACACACTCACACACACACACACACACACACACACACACACACACACACACACACACACGCACACACACACGCACGCACGCACGCACGCACACACACACACACACACACACACACACGCACGCACGCACGCACGCACGCACGCACACACACACACACACACGCACGCACGCAGTGCACGCACAAACAAACAAACACACACACACACACACACACACACGCACGCACGCACGCACACGCACAAGAGCATCGTTGTCACGAAAAAACTCATTTGTTGCGTACGGACAAGCTTGACGAACTATGCGCCATTTAGAAAGTAGTAACGCATGTGGAAGCGCTTATTTTTAGCTGGTTTCAGTTAATAACTTCCTGCGTGCGAATACACAGTCAAACTGGAGTAAACACGTGCGCTGTCTCTTACAAAAGCAAACGGCACTTTCGAGATGAAAGAAGCTTCTCTTTTTTTTTTTTTCTTTTTTGGCTGAAGAACTCATAGATATGGAGTACCCGAGGTAATATGAACCTCAATCTCTCCACAGCAAGACAGGTAGAACAGAACAGAACAGAAAAAGTGGTATACTCTTTAAGAGAAAGCTATTATTCCTGCGGTGGAAAACCGGGACAGCGACCTCAATAAGAATTTGGAACGGCTCGGTTATAAAAGAAGATGGGACGACATTGTATGGCTGCCCTAATAAGGGCTCGTTGAGTGAAGTCCAAACGACTCTTTTTTCCCATTCAGCAGGTTCACAAAATTTCGACGTCCGGGAGGACGCAGGGCGTGG
Organism: Rhipicephalus appendiculatus; assembly: GCA_030522465.1. NCBI lineage: Eukaryota > Metazoa > Arthropoda > Arachnida > Ixodida > Ixodidae > Rhipicephalus > Rhipicephalus appendiculatus. Next base: position 185,779 of record JALIZH010029254.1, on the reverse strand, counting down.
AGCGGCTTTAACGAGGCGCGACCCCGTCATTGTACGCGCGTGCCAGACTGCGCAGTGATGGTGATCACGCGCTGTTTTACTATCTCTCTGCGAGTAGTAAAAGCTTGCTCAAAGGGCGGCTAAGATCACTGAACTACCGCGACGTCGCAGAAGCGTATACTACACGGCAAGGTGTCGTCATGCGGCTAGCTTGGTCGTGCTCCTCACGTGATGAACAGGCTTGTTCGGCGCTCTATTTTGGCGCACTCTCATGGAAAACACTTATACCAAAGCTTTTAAATGCGAATGCATTTCTTAGTCGGGCTATGTCAGGCGGCGTTGTCCGGCGTTGTCCGCGGGGAGGAGGATAGGTTGAGGAGGTGTCCGCGCGCCGGCAGGTGTTATCTCTCCGCTCTCACTCTCTCTCCCATAGCAAAAGCTGCGGGCGCGCGCGCTTATCCTGGCCCCTAGCAAAGTGGAGAGGGGGGAGCGCGCTCTGGCGCGTGAGGGCGCTCGCATCGCGGGAGCTCAGCGGAGCTACCGCGATAAAAAAAAAAAGAAAAAAAAAGAAAAACAGGCGCTGCTCCGTGCTCCCGACCGGGCTGCAGAAATTAGGCGCCTTTTCCTTCTTCGAACCACAACCACCATATATAAATGGAGTGAAGCGCGCGCGAAATGCATTCGCATTTCCTCACGATTCCCTTCGGGGAGGTGGGGGGCATTTTTTTTTTAGTTTAAAATACAGCGCAAAAAGACGATACACAAGATGAAGGAGGACTGGACAAGCGCACATCGGGACACAGGACTCAGCGCTTGTCCGGTGTCCTCCTTCATCTTGTGTATCGTCTTTTTGCGCTGCATTTTAAACTAGGAAAGTTCAATCAACTCGCCCAGTTTTGTACGCTTTTGAAGCATGTGGAGAGGTCATGCGCCTTGAGCGGTATCTTATATACGCGCGCTCTTTGTGTTTTCGTGTGGGATATGATCGCAGTGGGTTTTACTCCTTTCGAGAGCACGAGACACGGAAGTGCTATATATATGAGGCGATGTGACGTTTTATTATTATTATTATTATTATTGTCGTCCTGTACCTGTATGAGGTGCCCTTTAGATTCATCATATCGCGTTTGTTCTTAGTGCATTTCGTTGCGAATTTTGATGTAAGTGCATTTCGGAGCCACCTTAACGGCTCCGTCGTCAAATTTTTGTTGTTACTTACTCGTACAATATTAACATTCGCACATGAAGCATTTACCCCACGCTTAATTCCTGAAATATACGAGATAATAATTACAATAATAATTTTTGGGGTTTAACGTCCCAAAACCACAATATAATTACGAGGGGTGCCGTGGTGAAGGCCTCGGGAAATTTCGACCGCCGGTTTTTCTTTAACGTGCACCTAAATAAGTACACGTTCCTCAAACATTTCGCCTCCATAAAAATACGGCCACTACGGACCGGGATTCGATCCCGCTACCTTCGGGTTGAAATATATGAGAAGTGACGCATTTCGCAGCAGATTTAACTCAACTGCTTATGAAAGAGACCGGCAGTACACTCGCTTCCATATACTAAAGAGCGCAATAGCCGACCTCATAGATGACGTTACATACGGGAGAGTCACGTGACCTGGGCTGAAACGTCACATATGACGTCATTGGAAGAACGGCACGTCGCTTTAGACTCTGCTTCTGGCAGTAGAGATACCGGCAAAATAGCGAGGAAGGGACTGGCTCCTCAGTGAAACGGGCCAATTGTTGACAATGGCAAAATAGCGACACGTACGCAACGTTCCCTTTAATGCAAGTTCTTACTGTGGTTTCATGACATATACTTCACGTTTCTGATAAGGCCAGTTGACTCTCGCCCGTATGTCGGCGACCGAAAGTTCCGCCTTCAGCCAGCGAGCTCACGTATAGGTTCGCGAGTCACATCTCAGTTGTCACCACCGTGATGAGGTGTAGTAAGTGCGCATGGGCCCCGATTACGCTATCGCGTTCTACTCTTGAAGGCGAAGCTCAAGCGTCCTCCAAGTTTTTAAAGACGATAGTGTTTCTTGGGATACCTAAACGGAGAAATTTTGGTCTGTCTGTCTGCCTGTTTCTCTGTTTGTCGGCACGTCGCACGATTCAGTTAGCTGGCCAAAGTTTAACCCCCCTGCCTTACGACCTCCAATCTTGACCGAGAAGCATGTGTTCATACGGGTGAGCGTGGGCAATTAAAAATCAAATATTACGCATACCTGAGGCACAACATCAATACCTTAGTACTATTCACAGTGTTCCTTTTAAACAAAATCTATAGATACGTAATTATAAAGATCCTAGTGTTTATTACGCGGCGCTGAAAATGCGCCGCTTTGTACAAAACAAGTCTCCGCCCAGTGATTTAACTTCTGACGCTGTAGTGCTGCCACCTGGCAGCAGCATAGTTCAACACAAGCCGATGTTCCCCTGGTAGCGCTGTAGATGGCGTCCCCTTCTGTTTTATCAATGCCAGCCAGATGCGGCTGATTCATCGTAGAAGAGCGCTGTCTCAGGCAAGGCAAAACATATATGGCCGCTTGATGAAATACGACCCACTCTGCAAGACATGATCAGAGAACGCAGAGAAAAGACCGATGACCAAATTTCAGCGGAGAAACGCCGGCGTCCGTCTAAGCGTGCCCGGAAAACGTCCGAAAAACGAGCCCAGTGGCTAGCCCAGCTATTAAATTGTGGTACTCATGCCGCTCATGCAGTGCAGTCGGCACAAGACTATCGTCTTTCGACGACATTTGCAGCGAAGCACGCAGATACGCGGCCATTTTTTTCTCCTATTTTTCCGTGGCATGAGCACCGAGTGCCACTCTTGTTCGTCTTACAAGCACTTCCGGTTGGTCACCTAATCCCGGTTTTCTGAATATTCGGAAAAAGCCTTCTAAAAAAGTGAAACGCCTACGACATCGATGGTCGTGGTTGAAGTTAAGAGTTATAATGGATACATATATGATATTGGCGCGTAGATTTGCTTCAGACAAGGGACAGTTAATTATCACGCTAATTAGAATAATTGAATGACTTCATCGAAAGAGCAGACGGTTTTCTTGTGAGGAGCCCGGATCGTTACGACACCTGTTGGAGCAGATATAAACCACGCGCTCCTTTCTATGTGGCCTCTGAGATTTGCTTCGGCATTGCCACGAAACACAAGGTTAACCTAAAGAATACACCAGGACACAGGAAGTACCACTACCAGATACCTAAAGCAAGGATTAGGATCACCTTCATTTTTTTTTAACGCGATAGCGTTAAAGAGCTCGTTTCGCAGAAATTCCGGTGTCGGCGTCGGCGTCGTTGGTTGTGAGCGAAAAATCATCATCTTGTCCGTGACCGAAAAATCAAGAAAGATGCAAATAAAATAAATAAGAAAAATTTCCGGGTTCGAGTGAGGATCGAACCCAGGACCTGTCGGCTGCGTGGCAAGCAGGCGTTCTTCCACAGAGCCACGCTTCTGCTTGCGGTGACAAAAAAAAAAAAAAAAAAAAAAAAAAAAAAAAAAAAAAAAAAAAAAAGAAAAACTTGCTTTACAAACACACGCGTCCTGTATACAGGCGTCACAATACAACATATGTAATATCGCAGTAATATTGCATGGTACAAGCTTACATTACCGGCCACCCATTACAAAATGCACACACGTTACTGAGCGTATTCCCTTAAGATCACGTAGTGGGTGCATAGCAAGTTCGAAAACATTTACCCGCGCATAATTGCTCGTGGTTTAAAGCATGCTACCCGTTACATAGTATGCACTTAGTGGTTGAAATACGCACTAGGGACAGGATATCGCTATCGCGTTCAACTCTTAAAGGCGAAGCTTAAGGGTCCCCCCATTTTTTTCTTCTTAGCGTGTGCTGTTCCAGTGTGCATGCAGAAGAAAACAGTGAATAAAAGTGCAAACTGCACAAAGTGGACTGCAGCGGCACATAATTTGTAAAAGACGAGTCCGTGTAAAGAGCTACCTACTGCCTCCGATAAGCAGGGAAGCTTTACACTAAGTTGATAAATAATATCTGGGGTTTTATATGCCTTAAAACAACGATATGATTATGAGGGACACCGTAGTGGAGTGCTCCGTATAATAATAATTGTTGGATTGAAACGTGCCAAAACCACGACATGATTATGAAGGACGCCGTAGTGGAGGGCTCCGGAAGTTTGCACCATCTGGGGTTCTTTAACATGCTCCTAAATCTAAGTACACGGGCCTCAAGCATTTTCGCCTCCATCGAAAGTGCGCCCGCCGTGGCCGGGATGCGATCCCGCGACCTTCGTGTCAGAAGTCGAGTACCGTAACCACTAGACCAGCGTGGAGGACTCTTTACGTTTAGTTAAAGGGACACTAAAGAGACAGAAACGGATTTTTCGGGTATTAGTAAGTTAGAATTTCACAATACCGAAAACACGAGTCTTAACGCGAGAAGACGCTTGGTAAGCTAGAGAACTTACGAATAGAAAATGCGGGTAGTGACGTCACCTTCAAGTTCCTGCACCAATTGCCATGACGTCATAGATTTTGACGGCGTTTATTGGCTGCTACGTAGTTCCGAGTCAGTAAAAATGAAGTACATTGTCCTCTGAGCGGGCCACATAGACTTACCATGCCAAGTTTCCGGAAATTTCGCGGAGACAATGTGGCCAAAACACTAAAAACACGCATAGAAATCCGTGACGTCGTGTGTGGTGATTTTGGTGCAAAATTTAAAAATGAATCTTTCTCCATGATTTTCTCCTCTTTTAGTAAACCAATGAGGGTGAAAATAACGACATTAGGCTTCCCAGAGCACAATTTATCAATCTATAAGTTAATTTATTGTTTTACTTTAGTGTCCCTTCAATCGCGAGGGACGGTGTCATGCCTGTGGGAAGTGTCCAGCACATTATTACGCTACGAGTGAACTTAGCTACGCTACGAGTGGGCATGCGCTTCTCTTGCTGATCTCGTCGCCTCGCGTTGCTAGAAGACGTTGGCTGGTCATTCAGTCGAGGCTCGCTCGCTCGACTGTTAAATAAGAAAACTACACTCAAGGTGTTGCTATACCTGGTGTGTTATCCGTCAAATGAAACCGGAACAGCAGCAAGCATTCGCAACAGTATAATGCGCGCTGTCTAGTTGTCATCACTGTGGACAGGCGCGCATATGCGCAGTGCTGCCAGACCAGATGCGAGCGCCTGTTAATGACGTTGACTGGAGGGCGCGCACTATACCACTGAGAATGCTTGCCGCTGTTCAGGGTTTCATTTGACGCCGAAAGTACACCGTTTTGCCTTACCGTCAGCTTGACTAACGGATAGTAGCCAAATACAGATAGCGCACTTTGAAGTGGTTTCAATTAGCTAAACATCAAGCGACGGCTAAGAAGCCGTCTAACTCACGAGACGTGTATACAGGAAAGAGCAAGCAAGCGCTGGCAAACGTACCGGCGCTTCTGGAAACGACGACGATATCCATCGGTAAGTGCTCTCGTAGAGATATCTCAGCGCCGGACAAGTGACTGGTTTGGGCACGTAGTATTTTCATATAATTGTTGGGGCTTTATGTCCCAAAATTATGATTTATGGCTATGAGAGACACTGTACTGAAGGGCCCCGGAAAGTTCTACCACCTAGGGTTCCGGAGCCCTTCAACGTGCACCTGAATCCAGATTAACACAGCAAGCTGGGCGAGTTTATCGGTGTGTTAGCATTGTTAGTTTATTGGTGTGTTACGAAATCAGATGCTAACTGGAACCAGTTGCAATTGGAACCAACTGGTCCCAGTTAATTCCCAACTGGGACCAGTTGGTCTGCCACTAGGATCATTTGATCCCAGTTAATGGCATTTGAAACCAGTTAGATTCCCAGTTGCACATTTTCACCTGGGAAGGACTAAGAAAAGCGTCGTATGTGCCACGTCGCACGTTTTCCCGAACCTAAATCTAAGCACAAGGGCCTGCAGCATTTTGCCTCCTTTAAATCCGGCTGCCACTGCCGGGATTCGATCCCGCGAGCCTTCGGGTTAGCAGTCAGCACCATAACCACTAAACCACCGCAGTCAGTGGGTGATAGTGCTCTGAAACAGCGTGGGTGTAGTGCACTGGGTGCCGCTTCACATGAACGCAGAAGAAAGCAAAACACTGAGTAGATGACCGTCGATCGTTGCAGGTGGTGCTATGAGTTAAATTTGCGGTGTCTCTGAATACATACGCTCTTCTTTTAAATAAGTGAACTCGATACAGTAGAAGTATTACTGAGGATGTTTTAGAGGTCATGAAATGAGCCACAATGCCCGTATCAGTCGCGCCCACTGCACAGTTTACCTTTTGGAATAGCAAGAGATTTGTGACAATTCTTGAAACAAAAATTTCACTCTGTTGCATTCAGTACATTAATATTTGGCTCAGGCGTTCGCAGGAGCCTTAATCCATTGCAGATTAGCAGCGTTTTATGGCTATGCCAAGTAAGGATTGCAACCCCCCGCCCACTTTAAGGACACGGTTCGTCTCCTGCTGTCGTTGATGTTACAGCACCTTCGTAATAAGCGTCGGCATCACAGGCATGCAGGATCGCGACTTCATTATCGCCTCCATGACTCTGCACAATAAGTACCCGGGCATGTGACAGCGTTTTGCGTCGACCGCCGTGTTTACGAGTGCGTGTCCCGCATGCCTCATAATCGTCTCGTAGGTTTTGGCACGTTGAACCCCAGAAGAACGAAACCACGTAAGCTGCGTTGGCACGTCTTGTGCATGTGTCATGTATACTACGTTCTCTAGCTAGCCCCGTGTACGGAAGCACGAGGGTAACTCGTGGTGGATTACTTTCCATTTCCTCTGTAATCTCGGAGATGCTACGCGAGTGTGATCACTCCGGGAAATACGGCGCGTGATCGCGGTAGTTGCGACAGCACCTATCTTTACACTCGCATAACGCGCGTTGTATACCCTTGACGTTGGCCACAAAGGAGTATAACGCAGAAACGCTACTCCAAATGCTGCCGTAAAAATGCCGCGCAACACTGTGTCGCATGACATGCCGGATTCGTCCCTGTACTGAAAGCCTAAGTAGTGAGTTTCCGGTGGTACGTTTCTTTTACTGCTCAACTTGTCTGGTAGGGGGGCACCGCTAAAGTATACGCTACGATCGTATAGCTTTTGTGTTTACGGAACGCCTTTTGTTGTGTCTCGCCGCAAGAGCACGAGGCGTGACGACACTCCCCTAAAGGTGATAAGGCTGGCGCGCCGTCATGCGGCCCGAGGATTGCGTCCAGGAACTTGGTGGTGCCAAGGTCAACAGCCTTGAAGGCAGGTGCGCTGATAAGGGAGTGGACCTTGTCGGCTGTCGGTAAAAAGATGGAACACAAAAGGACGCTTTTCATACAAGTTGCGCCAGTACAACGCAACGAAAGTTTGCAGTTGGTTCATGCACTACTGTTTTGAATAAGTTGGTTGAAGAGCCGATAACTCATTAAAGGAGGAGATCTGAACGATTCATTTTACTTCTGGACGTTTATGCAGTAGTGCGTCAGGGCACACGCTGAAAATACAGACAGCAACGAAATAATGCAGGCCGCACGAGCGCGTGGCAATATGGCCGTCTTGTGGCGAGCCATTCTGCTGTCGAGAGTATTGCTCTGGCCGCGCAGTTGCCAAAGCTGTGCTCTCGACAGGAGACGGCCATTTTGCCCCGCGCTCGCGTGGTCCGCATTATTTTGTGGCCGACTGAAATCTAATATAAACGCATTGAGCCTAGGGTTTGGTGCCCGGTGTCTGCCCAGAAAAAAAAAATAAAAAAATAGAGAGGCTGCACTGACATCTCTATAGGAAAGCGCACTCGCGAATTCGGTAACAGGCGTGCCATCATCGTCTCCCGCTACTTAGTTATTAGAAGGTTCATGTACTGCCTTTCAGCAAAATAACTTTTTTTTCCTTCCAGATTTTTTACTGTCCTTCCTTTTTAAATGAGTATAACAATTTATTCTTTATCTACCTCCGGCACATATGGACACTCCGACCTATCGGTATATCTAAAACCTACAAGACCGGATATGCGTCGCCCTATCAACCACATTAGCAATGTCGGAGGCCTGATGCATTGTTGTGCGTCCAGATTTGCGGTGTCGTACCGAGGGCCGAATGGAAGAGTCATTGTCGAGATGGTTGCATTGGTTCGCATTATAGTGTTGTGCCATATTCCCCTGTAGGACTTTGTCATAACCATCTTGATCATCATGGAATCCATTCTGTTATCAGCGGTTACCTCGCCTTGTCGCTACATATCCATTTCTTCTTGAATCCGACTAAAATGTCTTAACACCTGTTTGTTCCCTGATCCCACTATGATCACTTCCCTAGTCCGCCACGGTGGATCAGTGGTTAAGGTGCTCGGCTGCTGACCCGAACGAAGGTCGCGGGTTCGATCCCGGCCGCGGCGGTCGCATTTCGGTGGAGGCGAAATGGTTGAGACCCATGTACTGTGCGATGTCAGTGCACGTTAAAGAACACCAGATGGTCGAAATTTCCGGAGCACTGCACTTCGGCGTCTCTCAAAATCATATCGTGGTTTTGGGACGTTAAACCGCAGATATTATTATTATTATGATCACTTCTTGTCTCTTAAGGTTACACCTATCATTTTCCTTTCCATGACTCACTGCGTCGTCATCAATTTAAGTTGAGCCCTTTCCGTAACCCTACTGCCCCTTACGTAAGTACCGATAAGATGCGGCTGCTATATATCTCCTGAGGGATATTGGTAAACTGTCACTCATGATCTAAGAATACCTGCCAAATATGCTCCACTCCGTTCTTTTTCTTCCAGTTACTTCCATTTCATGGTTTAGATATCGCCTGTCACAACCTGCGGATTATTGCCATCAAATTCAAAGCCAAGGTTTATTTGGCATTAAATGTACAAGCATGACACGGTGTTTAAAACACACATGAAAAAAAAAATCAGAACCTGTTTATAAAGTAGGAAACGTACTTAGTCAATAGAAGCTCTAATGATCCTGTGAAAAATAACTGCACGACATCCCTGCAAAAAATACCCGCGTAATAAATTTCCGCTAAAGAAAAAAAAAATCCCACGCGGCGTTTTAGTTTTAGTGACATCGATAACAATCTTTTAAAAAAGTAGCGTAAAAGCGGGGCGGACATGGTAAAAGTTCGCCCTGGAGTATTAAATGAAACAGCAATGGCAGCCTCATTTCACTGGTAAATTAATTACGAGGGAGAGTAAGAGAGAATACGCAATCACAGCACCTAGAAGAAAGTGCACAATTTACGTCATACGAGCGTCACACCTTTCATGGCTCTGAGCGGCTTACGCCTACTTGTAACGGCAGGTAACTCCAGGGGACTGCAAAAAACAATAATAATAAGAATAAAATAAAAATAAATAAATAAATAAAAACCGAAAAAAGAGCTTAACTTCCTAACTCGGTATGCAGTCTGCGAGCGCCTGATACGGCGCGATGGCGGCGAGCTCGTTGCCCAACCTTAGATGAATATCGGCCTCGCGCGTCTCGCGGTGCGTCGGGAAAGGCCTAATCCGGGTCATATCGTCTAGCTCGATCCACCCTCCCTTCCTTTCCATTCCATTCACGATTTCCTTCGCTCATTCACGAACTCCCGGGGAGGTCGGAGGTCAAGCGAGGAGCGCCGGTCGTGCGGGCCCCACTTGCGCAATCAGCAGCCAGCGCCTATGAACCCGTCCGCGCTTGTATATACGTACAAGCGAGAACGAGTCTGGTAGCGAGGAAAAGTGCCGGCTCGAGTCAACGCACCATTCAATTTCCCCGAAACGTTGCGTCATGAATGTCATGAACCCCTTGCCCGGTATGCCCTACAACTTCCAAAAGCCCGCCCATAGCACAGTGTGGGGTCGGGGTGAAAGGGTTAGACGGTGATAACGACCGATATAGGAGAGGAGGGGGGGGGGGGGGTAATATATAGAATGAAAGCGGCTGGTTCTAGACGGAAGAGAGAGAGGGAGTAGCCAAGGTGGCGCCTCCGAGTGAGACTCTGCGATAACTGTGTTGGCTCGTGGGAACGTTGAACTTTTTGACGTACATTCATTTACACGGGACCACTTCCACCGTCGTCGGCTTTTAACAAGGTTAGAGGACGACTCCCCGTGGTCGTGTCTTGTCAGTAGTCCGCAGCGGGCAAAGGAAGCGGGGTGGGGTGGAGGGGCGCATCAATAATTAACCCGCCCACTGGTTTCAAGTCAGTCTACGATTCAGACGTTTTTCAAGGTGGTGTTTCAGCGCCGCGAGAACAGTCCATTCCGCTGCCTTGCACGTGAAGGTCTGACAGTTTTGTTTCGCTGCAATTTAGTCGTACGGGACATTAATAACAATAAAGAACATGAATTTCGAACCACCCCTAAGTTAGGCTAAATGTTTTTAGACGCCAGTGAATCCTGCGGAACGAACTATTACGTTGCGCTGCAACGTTAGCGAACAATTGAAATAATCGGTTCGATCTGAAAGTTTGGATTATTATTCGTTGACGACACCTTCGAATCGTAGGTGCCAAGCGCACACGGACACACAGGACACCCCAACTGCTGCACGTTTATTTCCAACTTTGCCTGCTTTTCGCGAACTTATAACATCAAATTTGAAAGAAAAAAAAAATGCGGTTACAAGAGTGCACCATACATGGGGAAATGCCTCGCAGACCGCGGCCGCTGCATGCTGGAGGAAGGACTTTCGCGACTACCGCAAGGCTTGATCCCGCTGCACGCAAGTTTGCCGCAAACGAAGCATCGTCCTTGGGCAGGCAGTAGAATCCCTTCTCCACTGCGTCCTCGTCTATCTCAGAGTCGACCGCTTGAGGTGCCACATTTATTACCGATCAACAAAGTCATTTCTCTCGTCTAGAGAGTGCCTTTCCCTCACGGTGCCTTCTTTGATCTCTAGAATCAAAATTCGACCGTGACACTACGCTGGTGGTGCGAGGGTCGTTCGTTTTGTGAAGCTTAGGAAGTGGCGACTAAGCTCAGCCTGACAAGCTGCTATAATGGGACCATGGCAACATGGCTGAAGCAAAACATGAGTTATAGTTTCAGTAGGGATTCCAAATGTTACGCTATGCATTACGTGTGTCTTCATATCTATGCCAGGGCTTTCATACGCACGTACCGACAAATTGAGTGTTACCGTTCGCCACGTCTTCGAATTCTGTGAATCTATTTCTGTGCATTAGCAATGCTACGCCGCTTGGAAAGGTCTGCTGCTGAGTGAGATATTAAGTATTGTGTCCAGGCGAGATCAGCATGTCTTCAGGTGCTGCGTGGAAACGAACGAAACATACGGCGAACAATTTATTGACTGATTCTCTTTAGCACGAAAGGAAAGAAGAAAAGAAAGAGAGAGAAGGAAATCAGGCATCTTATTTGCATTGATCCACCCAATCACACATCAACGCGCTCTTTCGGCCGTTCGGACTGGATTTAAACACAAACACCTGCACAGGGTGAGCGAGCGTTTGTCAGAAACAGTCGTTCTGCTTACAAACACATCGCATTCTCACAGAGTGGTGCGATAGACGTTCTTCAGATGGCCTTCCGACCAGGCTTCATTCGGAGCAGCGAGCGTTCACTTTTTGCCCTCCTCGGACTTGCCCTCTTTTGCGGCCTCTTCCTTATTCCCAGACTCTTTCTTTTCCTCAGTCTCTGCCTGTTTGTTCTCCTCTTCTTTCTTCTCCTGGTCATCTTTCTTCTCCTGTTCCTTCGTCTTCGCCTCCTCTTCCTTCTTTGGCTCCTCCGTATTACCTCCTCCGGGAGCAGCCGCGGCCGGCTGCTCTGTCGTCGCGTGGTCAGGAGACTTGGCCTGCTGTTGCATGGACATTTGCACGGCGAACGCGAACTGTTCTTCCTCCGTCATCGCCGCAATGTCTGGGAAGGTGCCGGAAGTGGGAGATTGTGCCGTGGCCGGAGCAGGATCCGTCTCCATGGACATGGCGAGCGCTCGCTCCAGGAGCCTTTCGTCGCTGGATCCTGCAGGCACTTCGTCAACCGTGGGCAGCTGCGGAGTCAGGTTCGCGTCCGTGGGTCCCGAGTCGGCCCCCGCCCGCCTGGCCTCCTCCTGGCGTTGGCGCTGCTCCTCCATGGACACGCGCAGTGCCAGTACGAGCTCGGGGTCGTCGTTCGGGTCGATGCCGAACTCGAACCCTCCGGAAGCGGAGGGCGCGACTACCACACCGTCTTCGCCCTGGACCACCGGGGAACTGATGAGCGCGTCGGACAGTTGGGTATCGCGCCCCGTCGGAATCGTGACCAGGTGGGAACCGGTGCCCTCTTCGCCGTTGAGCGTGTTGATGAAGCTCTCCAGCTTCGCCGTGTTCGCGTCCGCCTCCCCGAAGTTGACGATGTCCACGCTCACCTTCTCCTTCTTGAGGCTCTTGGCGAGGGAGACGAGGTCCTTCGACTCGATCTCGAGGGGGCTGCCGACGAAGACCACGATGCGCATCCTGTGGTGCTTGCCCTGGCGGTGCTTGAGGACGAGGTGGGCGATGCGCACGCCCGTGATGAACTTGATGTTGCCATTGGGTTGCACTTCGTGCAGCTTGGACAGCAGGCGCCCCACGTCTGTGGTGAGGGTATTCAAGACTTCGGGTCCGGTCATCGCGAGCAGGCCGACGTTGTTCTCCGGATTGGACTGCGTCTTGGATTGGCAGACGACGCCGACAGCCTCCTGCTGCGCTTGCAGGCGATTCGGAATGAAGTCGCCGTTGCGCATGTACTCGCTGTCGTCGACGCAGATGATGGTGCTTTCGAGGACCATCATTCAGCCGGCAACTCACCGCTCGCGATTCGCTTTGCCTGCTGACTTCCGCGGCTTCTGGCAAAGCTCGAAGTGAAGGCCTTGCCGCGCCCTGGATCGCAATCAGCTCGCGGCTGTTCTGAACTTCGTCGCCCTCGTCTTTGGTTATTGTTGATGCCGTGACGTACCCCCGTATTCAGAACCGCTCCTTGACTTGAACTTTATAGCGCGTTCGAAACGCGTGAAGACGGTGGCAGCCTTCAATGCAGCACAAACGCGTTTCGAACGCGCTGTCTTTTGGCGGTGCCAAGGCAGCACAAACGCGTTTCAAACGCGCTGCCTTGAGGCGGTGGCAAGTCAAGTTCAAGTCAAAGAGCATTTCTGAATGCGGGGGTTAGACCCACTTTCATAGATGTAGCGTATTTGGACGCGTTCTATTACACCCTAAATAGATAAGCTGACAACACATTTAATAAAATGGGTAGCATACAATTCGTTTTTTTTCTCTTGTCTTATTGACGGTGCGACGGCGCGTACGTCCGCCCCCTAGCAGAAAAGGCAGGAAAAGTTTCGGCGTGGTCTCTGTACGACCCTCGATCTCGGAGGCTTTCGTACTGGCCATAGAGTATCGTACTATAAAGAACTAGAGGGAAATCCAGGCGTTAGTGTCTCTGCGGCGCTCCCTGAGCGGCTTGGTTGGTTGGTTTGAGTCCTAGAGGAGTGGCTCAACCCACCACGGGGGATCAGCCATGAATCGTGCGGCAGTGGGGTATTGGAAAGCAAAAAAAAAGAAAAGAAAACCTAAAAAGACAGTGTTTTTAGATAAGTGAGAAGATTAGTTTTGTTTACGGTATTTTATGGATTGTTAAAGAAAAAAATAAATAAAAGTTTAAAAAAAATTAAAAGGGGGGAAAAATGAGTAAAAATACCTGAGATAAATTACTGAAGAAATTAAGTAATAAGTATATACTTGTGATGTTAGCATGGCAGTCGCTTTGATTCTTTTATATAATTAAATAGCGCCTCATATGTGTCGCTGTTGCAATGACCCAGTGCCGATGCCCCTAGGGAGAGTAACACCGTTCCAGAAATCTCAAGCCCATGTTTTCGGAAAGGTGGTGTCAGAAATCTGCTTCAACCACCATGGGAAAGATGGAATGTACAGGCTTCGGATCTGCTTCGGGTGGATATGGTTTTTGAGATTCGAGGCGCTCGTTTGCCGAGCTTTAAACAAAGTGATACGGGGTCACTTCCAATAAAATATTGCTTGAATCTTCAGTATGTAAAACTTATTGCAGAAAGTTTGCGTTACCGTGAGATTGAAATGAAGACGGGACATATTTAACAGGCAGGGTTTGCATTGCTCTTTAACTGTGTCCCAGATTTGGCGTCACCAAATAATGAATTTTTTTTTTACATCAGTGAAAGCAAATATTGTATTTACTGAATTGTAACGCGAGGGGTGACTTTTCATTGCGCCCAGGAAGAAAAAAAGTATGGTATTCAATTGTAACGCGAGGATCGACTATAGGTAGAAAAAAATCTGGAACAAAAAAAACAAAAAAAACTTGCGCTACATTCGAATAAATACGGAATGCGTGTTGTCTTCTCGAAACCACGCATCATCTCTTCATGCAAGTTGTCGCGAGAGACGAGACGTGAGTCGTCGTGAAGGCGGCCTACGTGGCCGTGCCGATCTCGGCACTTCGTTAAGAACTGCCGAAGTGGAGCGGCGACGGCTGCCAGCGTCCGAACTGCCAGTATAGCGTGAGCTCGTTCTCTAGCTCGCGCCTCGAGCTCTGCATGAGCTGCGCGATAGGCGCGGCGCGGTGGCTAGTATGGTTCTAGTTCACTATAGTGGCTAGGAAGTGATGATGATGATGATGATGATGATGATGATGGCGCTACATAAGTAAACACTTAATCGAGCGAGAAACACTGAACGTATAGCATCTGCTGCAACGCCAGACGCGTCTGAACGTGCACAGAGAGAGGAGGCACTGGTAGAACGATCGTGCCTTGATGAGCGCGTCCTGGGCCCGAGCATCGAAGTACCCTCCTCCCGTCGAGCGTCCGCGGCTTGCTGGTCTCCCTTCACCGTCGGCCTCCCCCATCAATGGACGTGACCCTGGCTATTTTAGATGTGAAACATCTTATGGCGAAGCTTAATCCGGTGGTGGTGGTGTGCCGCGTGCCCACCCTTACTGCGCATGCGCAAACCCTTTAAAAAAATAAAAATAAAAGACCTCCTCTCCCCTCCTCTCTCCCCTCTTACACTCCCCCCCTCTCTCCTCTAGGCATCCCTGCCCGCGGCGTCTACACTCCCACTGCGCATGCGCGTCCCCCCTCTCTCTCCTCTCCTACGCTCCCCCCTCTCTCCTCTACGCATCCCTGACCACGGCGTTCACACTCCCACTGCGCATGCGTGTCACCCCCCTCTCTCTCCTACGCTCCCCCCTCTCTCGCCTCGCGACGCCGACGCAGGCAGCGTCTGCTAGCGAGTTTCTTGGTTGAAAAAACCGACTGCTCGCGCTGCACAACCGTTCACTGGCCACCCCGTATATATGGCAATGGATCTTGACCTCCAAGGTGGTGCCGGTGGGAGATTTCTCCTGTGCGTTGTTGAACAATAAAAATTCGCAGCGTGCGCGTTAACTAAAAGCGGACTGCGGGTCTCTGTGTCCAGTCGGAGTCTTCTGTCTCTCATTGCCCATTAGCAGCGATTGGCATGTTCCAGTAGGAAACACTGCTCCATCACTGCCTGCTTTGCGCCTCCCCAGTTTTCTCTCGTGCGCAACGCTGCGATGAGCGCCAGCGTCAACGCCGCCGCCAGTGTAAGCGTTAGCGCCCGCTGCTTCACATCTACACATGGTTCCCTTTAGCGGGAGATGGTGTAATTTTTTTCTTTCTCTTGTTCTGCTATCCTCTTTATTTGCCACTTCCCCTTCCCCTGCCTCCCTATTGCTCCCCATTGGGCTGCAGAAATAAGCGTCATTTCCTCAACTAACCACTACTGCTTCTCGTATGAGCAGCAGTACGTAATACAAGGCGTCTCAAAAGACGATTCAGTATTTCAGGTTGTGCTTGAAACGTCATCCACGCACCGCTACACGCAGATGTAGCGTCCGGAGCCAGTGCAAGGAAACGTAGCATAGAGTTTCATACTATAACATGAAACTCTGTGAACCGTAGGTTTCACGTTTTCGAGAAGCTTGTTTTGCCAAGACGCGGTCAACAAAGCGATGGCCAAGCGAAGTGGACGAGACCTTCGCTATGAATGAACGAAGGAAGGGTAACTTTAAGGCCTAGTTTTTAACAGCGAAGGTGTTTAGCAAATCATTCCTTGTCCTGCGAACCAAAAAACTATCATCATCATCATTATAAAAGGGTATGCGCCACAGAAATTGGGTAGTAAATCGCAGTACTCACCGCTGGTCCACTAATAATGAAGATGTATGGTTAACAGTTCGCCCAACAACAAATGGCTGCGAGGCGACGGCCGCGAGCGGAAGACACAGCGAGAGAACACTAGGGAACGGGAAAGGCAACGGCGGCTGCGAGAAGACCCCGAAGTGATGGAAGGCCTACGCCAACGATGACGTGGCCGTAGATCTATGAGAGGTACAAACGCTTGGTTTCAGCGCGAGCTTCTGTCTCTGGAGTTTGGACATTCGTGTCGGGTCTGTGACTGTCTGTGGTTTAACTCCAACATCTCCCCGCGCTGACAACCAACGTATAAACAACCTAGCATCACCTAGCTAAAGCCTAGCAACGACCTAGAAGCAACCTGCAAACAACCTAAATCACCTAGCTAAGGCCTAGACACAACCTAGAAGCAAGCAAATTAGCCTTCAGAATCGTACAGTTTCGCTGTCTAAAGCCTTTCGCGGCTTAGTGCAAGAAGCACACGTTGCTGGGCTAGTCGGTTCATGTTCAAGTACAAGCCACAAAAGTATGGCTGTTTCTGCGCAAGGAAATAACGAGTTGCACTCCCCGTGACCACATCCCTCGTTCTTTCCTTGCGCAAAAATAGCCATGCTTCTGTGGCTTGTACTTGGGCTTAGTGCCAGCTTCGCTAATTTTTTAGATCTCAGCTCCCAGGCGCCCGCTCCTGCGTTGAGCGGTGTCGGCGTCGGCGTAACCGATATAGTGAACGAGGACGAAAGAGAGCGAACGCGTAGCACTCGAGCGCTGGCAGTTTCTGTGGCAATATGTAACGAATGTTACACTACTGCGACTGCGGAAAGGCAAAGCTTCAAACACACTTGGCGTTGCCCCAACACGAAGCTGCGCTCAGAATTC
The DNA here is from genome assembly GCA_030522465.1 of Rhipicephalus appendiculatus. Taxonomy (NCBI): domain Eukaryota; kingdom Metazoa; phylum Arthropoda; class Arachnida; order Ixodida; family Ixodidae; genus Rhipicephalus; species Rhipicephalus appendiculatus. The sequence continues at coordinate 168,703 of JALIZH010029254.1, read as the reverse complement.
GCATTAGGCAGTATCGCAATCGTCGGTGAATATTTTTTTTCCCTCCTGGCGTCGCAGCGAGAGTCTCGTTCTGGCAGACTGAATGCCTTCAGGTTGTAGCCTATACGAGGGATCATTGGTCAGCTGCCAGCTCGTAAAAGAGATCGCGTGCTTCGTGACGCCAGCAGGCAGAAAAAGAGCGTTCCACACTCGCCGTCATGGCTACTAGGGTCGCTGACTAATACTCCAAAGTTTAAATGAACATATATACCCCATAAAGTGGACGGGAGAGATGACCGCCTTTGTAGTTAGTAGAGCACCGGGCGCGTTATTCGAAGGTCACAGGTTCGGTCCCTGCCAGCGGAAACGTCTTCTTTTTTCGTCCACTTTACATTCTTCACATTTACTTCGTGATTACTAGAAAATAACATCCCCTTATACTTTCCTTGGCTTTCTCGTCTAATAGTTTTAAATAATGTTATGTGTGGAAAAGGAAAACAAGCCCTTGAAATTCCGCTTCCTTCGTTGCTACAACCTTGTCATACAACATTGGCTGTATAGGCGTACTGGATGAAATGCAGTCGCTCATAATATCGCTCGCGATGTAAAGCGCTGGATAACTAACTACTTGCACGACCCAGCTGATAGATAGTAGTAATATCCACATTCTTTCGCTTGCGGTCGATGTGCTTTCTTCTCATTCGCATTCCCATCGGGACATTCATGCCACCCGCTGGACAAATGACAGTAGTATGGACTAGCGTCTCCAAGGCAAGGCGTAGTGTAGCACAAACCAGACGGATGCGGCAATGAGGGTGAGGTAGCGTGCGCGTGTGTACATATAATAAGAGCAGGGCCGTCAATCAGCCGGTAGAATTAATCAGGCGCGTATAACTCAGGCGTGTACGGGCTTCGCTGGCTGCGAGTGTCTCGTCGTCCCGTCTGCAGACAGAGGCGAAGAATGCGTCCCGCTGGAACGATTGCTTTTCCTCGCGCAATTTATTGCCTGTCGTACAGAGCGGTTGCATTGCGCGTTCGAACACGCGTACACGAGCAATTTCGTTCTCCTTGCCAACGAGCGGTCGGATGGATGGGCCACCGCGAAGGATTGCATGCATGCCGTCTGAAAGGGGAAGGAGGTTTGAGGGGAGGGGAAGGGTTCTTTGTCCGTCCATGGGTGTACGGAGCACAGATTTGGCGGTAAGAGTGGTCGCGGAGACAACATCTATCAGGAACGATTATTAGAACGTTTTGACGCGAAAGCGTTAAAGAGCTCGTTTCGCAAAAATTCCGGTGTCAGCGTCGTTGTCCGTGAGCGAAAATTCGAGATAGATGCAAATAAATAAATGATTAAAAAAAAATGTTCGGTTCGAGTGAGAATCGAAACACAGGTCATCTGCGTGGCAAGCAGGTGTTCTACCACGGAGCCACGCCAGTGCTTTTTTCTTTCTTTCGTGGTATTTATTCAACATAGACATGCCACTTCGAAGCAATTCAATACAGACAGGGAACTGATAGGTTCATTCTGCTCGTATCACGACACAATGACGAACACTCAGCACCAAAGAATTCGCAATCATCTCTAGAGCGAATACATCAAGTAACGACATTTTCCAGTCATACACTAGAGCCACGCCAGTGCTTGAAACCGCTTCGTAAGAAAACTCTATAAGAATGTCATGTAGTGGGAGGAGTCTCCTTGACACATGTAATATTGCGTGGCAGAATCGGCGAATCGCACCAGGGGTCAAAACATGTGAATTGTGCAACTAGTGGGCGGTTTACAGCTGACCACCCATTACAAAGTGTGCAACTGCGCAGGTGCGCGTGGCCAGTGGCGTAGCCAAGGGGGGGTTGGGGGGGGTTCAACCCCCCCCCCCCCCCGAAAATTTTCAATTTTGCCTGCGTATTGGCGTTCTTTCTGTCTCTTCTTGTCTCTTCTAAGGTATATATACACGCACACATACAAACGCACACACGAACATACCTAAAGTATGGTTGAACCCCCCCCCCCCCCCCCGAAAAAAATTTCTGGCTACGCCCCTGCGCGTCGCACCTTACGGACTTGTAGTGGGTGCTTCGGCAATTGGCAAAAGGAAGAATTATGCTGTAGTGGGCGCTTCGCAATTGTACATGCAGCAGACATTTCTAGGATAATTTCAAAACGGCCAATGTTACGCGCACAAACGATCCTTTCCTGGCGGTATGTTTGAAGGCGATGCGAACGGGGCCCGATAAAGCTATCGCATTCTGCTCTAGAAGGCGAACCTCAAGCGTCCTCCAATCTCTTTTGGTGCCGTAATATGGAACACTGTGCCTGTGGAAATAAAATGAAATGATGAAAAATCTTTAAATAACAGGACGTCGCTAGAGATGAGTTCCGACCACGGGTCTTGGCTACTTCGAGGCAGCAACTTCCCGTATCCCATAGGAAAATCGCGCATGATGTTCATTTGAATCTAAAAAAAAAAAAGAAAAACAAAAAGAAGTATATTGATTGCGAGGAAAGTCAACAAAAATCAGAAATATGTAGACTTTTGTGAGGCTATAAAGGTATAACGGTACTTCGACTTTGCACGTAAACGCTTCTTCTTGTCAAGTGAGTCATATTTGTTCCTTCCATAGATGAAAATGTTAACGATATAAATCTCACTAATGTTCACGCACAAAACCTTGTGTCATGATGACCTATCTATGTGCGTTGCTAACTTTTGTATGTTTTCTATGTTGGACCAGCTACTAGCCACGAAGGCTACAGGTTCAAGTTTCTAGTACGCATTTTCTTATCTGAATAAAACCCATTTTTATTTAACTTGACAGAGGGAATACAGTGAAGGCAGGGAGGTTAGTTAGGCTGTGTCCGGTTTGCTACCCTACAGGTGGGGAAAGGAATGGGATGGGGCACAAGAAAAAATTAAGGCAGCTTCGCAGAAGCCTTGATAATTCCACCTTCCCATGTGTGCCCCTTTTCGATAAATTAGCTAGTTTTCACAATAAACCATCGCAGTAAGCAGTCAGCGCTAGTCCTCTGTCTTCTTGTATGCGCTTTTATTTCGCGCTGTTTTAATTATGGTCACCTTCTGCGTTGCCGAAATGCCATGGATGTACAAGTTTTATCCTTTCTAAATATACTTACAAGGAAGTCACACTGCGCATGTCAAAATACGGCGCTATGTGGCACCCTTGGCACTCAATGTGATGAGAATTTCAAATCCAAGGACTCACTTATAAACATATACAGTGTTCGGTTAGTTTCATTTCTTGTCCCGCTGCTTCGTTTTGCATTCAGTACATGTCCAATTGCAGACCATAAGCATACATAGCCGCGTCTGGCGGTAGATAATATATATATATATATATATATATATATATATATATATATATATATATATATATATATATATATATATATATACATATATATATATATATATATATATATATATATATATATATATATATATATAATCTTGCCGTGTGTCGGCATTAATTAAATGCATGCGCGGTTGATGTTTTCGTCGGCGGGAACCGCTACCACTGAGGAAAACCCGGGCGAGCGTGTATAAAGCATTCCTTCCCGCCTGGCACAAACAACGCTTTTATTCTTTCGAGACACGTCTCACGTTATGCCCATCTGGGTGTTTCCCAATGTGCCGTCGAGTGTTATTTGGACCGCTGATAAACATTGGTGGCCGATGTTTCGATGTTTCCAACTTCATTCAAATCAATGCCGAATGCGCTCGCCAGAACACCAGTTGAATATTCTGGAGCTCGTAAGTTCGATTTTCAGCCGTACACTGTAAGAAAAAAAGAAAGCAGTAAAAAGAGAGTATATATGCGTGATTCCTTTAGGTGAGTCCTGCCTTGACACGTTCACAACTCTCTTTAAAGAGACATGTTAACTCTGTTTTGGGTTCCGCGACTCAAAGGAGAGTTAACTCTCCGACGAGGACGGGAGCACAAAGTCATATACGTGGCAGGTCAGGACTCACAGAAAAGCCTTCATATATATATATATATATATATATATATATATATATATATATATATATATATATATATATATATATATATATATATATATATATATATATATATATATATATATATATATATATATATATATATATATATATATATATATATATATAAGAACTAACGGCATAAAACGGGAAATGTTTATTAGACGTTTCGACCGGAGTCCGGTCTGCAGACAGCCCAAATTGCAATCTGGAAGCCAGATCGCGATGCGCAGTTCGTGATCATCTTGATCCCGATTCCCGAACACGCCTAATCGCGATCGAAATCGGGTGCGTAGCCGCACCGGATCTGGGTCGAGCCTATAGAAACCGGATCGGCCCCGATCGCGATAAAAGGAGCCCGGATGACAACGGTGTTATTTAGGGGACATGGAGATTACAAGTCGCAACCTGCGGCTCTTCGTCGCGTGATGCTATCCTAGACATAACGCGCGAATTCGCGTGACTGCGTACACAACCCCTGCCCGTGCACCTCCGTGTTTACGCGTCAACAAAGATAAGCGCAGACGCCTCTGGCCACGAGACCGATGAGTCGGACCGCGAGCGCGTCGTATCGTACCGACACCGATACGTACGATCTTATTGCGCGACGAAGGGGCACGTCAAACTGGCGCGTGACGTGCATCCTTCATCGTCGACTGTCGGTCGGGGAGGAGAAGCATAGACCTAATAATAATAATATCTGGTGTTTTACGTCCCAAAACCACGATATGATTATGAGAGACGCCGTAGTGGAGGGCTCCGGAAAATTTTGACCATCTGGTGTTCTTTAACGTGCACTGACATCTCACAGTACACAGGCCTCTACCATTTCGCCTCCATCGAAATGCGACCGGCGCCGCGGCTGGGATCGAACCCGCGACCTTCGGGTCAGCAACCGAGCACCATAACCACTGCTCCACCGCGGCGGACAGAAGCATAAACCTAACGGCACGTTTCCTTTTAGGTGCGAAGCACGTTAGGGTCTCGGCTTGTCGGCGTCTAATGTCGTCACGGTGTGTCATGTAGTCACGGTCCATCGTAAAACGGGTATGCGCCACAAAAAATTGGGTAAATTCCACTACTCGCCGCCGGTGCCACTGAAAAACGAAGAAGGCAACAGTTAGCCCAACAAATAGCCGACCACGTTAGTGTAGCGGAAACACCCCTCCCTACATGCCCGGTTTCAGGCTTGGCACCACTAGTGCCTCATCGAACTAATCTCTTTCAAAACATTGCATGCTTCGCCCCTCCCCAGGTTTCACGTTAATGGAGCTGAAGCACCCTTCCCTACATGCTTCGCCGCTCTCCAGTTTTTGGTTGTTGGGCAAGCTGCATTATTAGGCGGCGCGGTGGTCTAGTGATTACGGTACTTCGCTCTTTAAGCATGGTCCTCCTCTTTTAATCTTTATGTACTTAGACGCTGGGCGTCAGTCGACCGCCATGACAAACGTGAAGTGGCCCTTCACTTCACTGGCCGCGGGCCACGCCCGCGTATGTTCACTTGAAATATTTTATCTCATTGTGCCAACAGTGCAGCTCGTAAAATCAGGCACCCTTCGTGTCGGCCTAGTGGTTATGGGGCTCGACTGCTGACCCGCAGGTCTCGGGATCGCATCCCGGACGCGGCGGCCGCATGTCGATGGAGGCGAAATGATCGAGGCTCGTGTGCTTAGATTTAGGTGCATGTTAAAGAACCCCAGGTTATCGAAATTTTCCGGAGCCCTCCCCTACGGCGTCTCTCGTAATCTTATCGTGGTTTTGTGACGTAATACCCCACGCATTATGATATTACCATGATAAAATCGGTCAGGGGCGGGTGTTATTGTTTTTCGCTTCGGGAGCTATTCGTCAGGAGTATAGCAGATACAGACAGTTAGTTTCTTCTGCGGTTAGAAACGAAGTTATAGAAGCCTGGTCGCTGCAGATTAAAAAGAAAAAAAGAAAAGAAAAAGACTTACGGGGTCTCATATGGTCAAAGGCGAAAGCCATCCTCTGATTTTTTTCCATTCTGAGTCGATGCATTGGTCCTCCCCCGCACCCCTCTGAGAGATTTCGGCGTTTACAGTGTGGTTTTGCACTACCTCTAAGATGGGAGGCATCGCAAGCTTTCTGCACCTTACCTGGTATTGCATTGCCTCCGTGATCGGCCCACTTTTATGCAAGCGACGACGTCATGCGATGACGTTATGTGACGTCATGTCACGTGATTTCATGATGGCTTCACAAATATTGGTCTATGTGACGTCACGATCGCGTCATATGGTGACGCCACCGCGTGATTACTTTTTGCATCACTGTTGCTGACGCCGATGGACAATTTTCGTGTTTGGTGAGGCATCTAAGGCTTTCGCCTTAACATATCCGACCAACCCGAACCTAGGCACACACTGATCAGAACGGCCCGCTATATGAACCTCTATTTTATTTTATTTTATTTTATTGGTGCCCTCAAGGCCAAAGACATTACAGTGGAGAGTGGTCATTATGTAATACAGGAAAAAAATGAAATTCAAAATTCCAAATACAAGCATTATGTTCCTGGGTTATACAATTATATATATTGCGGTAATGATATACGAACAAAAACACGAGGGCAGTACAGAACAAATGAACACAGTTTTTCTAGTCTTGTTATACAACGTTAGCTAAGTTATTTCGGAAACAAGCGTTGTCCTCGATGTCGGCTGTCGATCTGGGATGGTGGTTCCAGTCTCCTGATGTGCGGGTAGTGAAGGACTGTGAACACAATTTTGTCTGAAATGAAGTTACGCCTACTTTGTGGGAATGATCTAGCCTGGGTGAGATGAAAGATGACTCCAAGCGAGCAAATGTGACTCCAAGCGAGCAAATGTTTGCCGGATATTATCAATACTGTCTTTTCGCTTGTGTACGGTGAAGAAGAAGTTTACCTTCACCTGTTCCAGCAGCTGCAATAAGAACTAGGTGACTCGCAGGCAAAGCTCGACATTGCTTAGTAATCACGTTACGGGAGCTCCTTATATTGTCATGTTGTTATCTCTACAGATAAGAAACCCGCTACAAATATGGTGCTAATGCAGACACGTGTACTATTGAGCTTAGACACGTGTACTATTGCCTGACACCGGGTCACGGGACCTGTTTTGACTCTGCTGTCCCTAGATTACCACTTCACAACGTCTAGCCGCGATTGCGAACGCCTAGACGTAATCTACATCCGTGTTCCTTATAAGTGAGGTTTCAAGAGCGCCGCTGGGTTCTGCTTACGCCAGATAGTGCGGCCTATGAAGCTGATTCACTGCCCATGAAAAAAAAAAAAAACAAAAAAAAAAACAAGAGAAAATGTCGATTCGTGTGCAGTGTCTGCATTAACAGGACGTGTCACGTATCTCGTTTGTTGTTAACTATAAATAATTGGAAAAGTAGATAATATAGCTTGCTTTATCATGACCATTTTAAGACAATAAGTCTGCAGTATATTTTATATAACGGTCACAATACTTTATGGCCACTCAAAGGTTGACGTATTGTTGTAAGGTGGAGAATAGGAGACAGAAAATACAGAAATCAAATCAGTTAACCAGGAAAGTGTCTCGTTGGCTGCCCTTGAGCGGGATGATGGCTCAGGGAAATAGAAAGATAGTCGAAGAAAGTGTGCTTAATCCTTAGAGGATCGCTCTAGCTAAGAGCGACCATTTAGCGACTGTATGCGTGCGAACATTGACCACCACACTTTAGTCAACTCGAGTCCTGAAGCTCCATTTGGAAGCCTGGAAATCTCCAAATAGAAATAGTTTGTGGCGCCCCAAACGGGTGCACGGTTTTATACATTAACGCTGCTATAAAAAAAAGATAAGGATATCTTCCATAACAGAGAACACTGCGTGCGCAGTCTTCACTATCAGCGAGGCTGAAGTGTCACCCCCCCCCCCTCCCCCCCCCCCCCCCTTCCCAATTGGTCGAGTACGAAAGAAAGCAAGCTTCCCATTGGATGAAAAAATGAAAATGAAGCAATGAAAGTCTTCTCATAACGGCCTACCTTTGTCCGCGGCTTTCCCGTTGATGAAGGTGAGATGTCAACAGTTCCTGGAATGCAAAATCAGGTGTGCTCGGCTGCCATTATCCTCTGTATAGTACTTAGTCTTCTGATTTAATATTCTCATGGTATCAGTTTTTTACATATTTTTTATTGTCTTGCTATGGGCAAATTGGTGTTGGCTGTAGCGTGATATTTTAAAGTGTATGTTTCAGGTATGCTTTCTAGTTTTTGAATTTGGCTTTTGTGTCCCCCCCCCCCCCCCCAAAAAAAAAAAAGACAAGAAATATGTATTTTTTTTTTTTGCACTGCTCTGAGCAAATGTATGGGTGGAGGGACCCTAATCAGGAAGAGGTAATCTGCCTTTAGTCCCTTCAACCTAGGCAATTTTTTATTGTCTAAATAAACTGAATGAAGGGATGAAATGAATGAAATTCTGCTTGGTCATAACACTGCAGTTTAGCCCTTCCGGCCCTGGCGTCGTCAATTGACGATACCACACAAAATTTGTCCTAGCACTTCGGAAACGAAACCGAAATTCGCTAATTCTTCGGGGAGTATTTCTTCAACGATCCCCACTGCGAGCGGCGTGGGCCACCATTGTGACATTTTCGTGGAGTTGGGAGCTGCAAAGAAGCAGCTTGATAGAGTCATGGGTGACGCCAGTCCTGTAGCCAGGAATTTTTTTCGGTGGGGGGGGGGGGGGCACTTGTTGAAGGCCTTGAAAAACCCCATTTTGATTATTTATTCTCGGTAAAACACCCCCCCCCCCCCCCCCCCCATCCGAATTTCGGGGAGGGCCGGGCCCCCTAGCCCCCCCCACCCCTGGCTACGGGCCTGGGTGACCCCGAAGCGGGCAAGCTGAGGCAGGTAAGCGCGGGACGAAGTCCTGAAGTTGTGTCAAGGACTTCCACACTGCCAAATACGACGTTGGTTTAGATATGGCGTACTCTAGTGAGTATAGCAGGAATAGAGAAGCCGTTTTTCTCATTTTACGACCACTGAGCCCTATATTATGATCTAATTTGACGCCATGTCTGCAAATCCATGAACACTAACACCACCAGCTGAATTTTCTTGTTTTTGGTCTTCTGAGGCCCTAACCAGGCCCGTAGCCAGGAGGGGGGGGGGGTAGCCCCCCCCCCCCCCCTTCCCCCGAAATTCGCATGGAGGGGGGGTGTTTTACCGAGGGCAAATAATAAAAATAGGTGTTTTTCAAGGCCTTCAACAAGTGCCCCCCCCCTTCGAAAAAAATTCCTGGCTACGGGCCTGGCCCTAACTATTAGTAAAATACGTACTAAAAAGTCTCCGGCAAAAATAACAATTCCAGGGCTGAAAGGGTTTAACAATCACCAGACTGTAAATGCATGGGGCGTACTTGGCGTCTCCCTTAGATGATTGGAGGAGAGGGGATAGGGGCTGCCTTTCCTGTGCGCACGCCTGTGCTGCCGTCGGCATTGCGATCGTCATCAAGTGCCCCGTCTAGACTGTTTCTTAGTCATCACGGTGGTAGACAGCCCTTAAACCGACTTGAAACTATAGAAGCGACATCGTGAGAGCCGCTCGAGTGTCTATCCCTGTACGTCCGTATGCAAAGGCAACTCCTCGAAACGATCGCGTCGATTATCGCCCCCCTACACGCGATTTCCAATCAGGCGAGACGTCGTTGTCGCCTGTCCTTAGTAGTACTCTACGTACTACGTATACTCAAGCACCGTTTTACGAGCCCACTTGACGGGCTGGTGAGCTTGAGAGCGTGAGTACACGGTGGCGAGACGCTCAATGGCCGGCGGCAAACCGCCTTCCTGCGCGGATGTAACGGCCTTTTCGTCAATTTGTTTCAGTACCCTGCTGCCTTTAACGCATTCTCAGGTGCGCGACAGGTATTGCCCGGAACGTATAGTGGCGAAAGTGTTCTTTTCGTTTTCTTTTTCCTCTCTCTCTCTTGCTTTTATTGCGATGACGAAACGACTTTCGCGACCTGTCTGCAGAGTGGCGTAACCCATATCTGTGGACGCCGCGCTGTCGCGTCTGTTTATTTTGCGTGGTACCTGCCCTTGAATGATGAGGCACGGAAGGGGGGCTTATCGGGCAAGGGACAGTGCGCGCCACTTTTTTCCTCGTTTCTTTTGTGACTATAGCTCCGTTTTTATTATTCCTTTATTTTTGTTTAGTCTCGTACCAGATAACGCGATGCGACGCGCCTGCCTGCTTGTGTCGAGACTCCTTTTGCCAGACAGTGGTTTTTATATTACCTTTTTCTCCCCTGCCATTCATAGCGCGGTGCACTTCTTGCCTGCGCTTTTCAAGTTCATCGAGGACGCGAGCGTCAATATTTACGCCGTTCCTCCATTCAGTAGTCGACGCGGTGCAACTTAAGTGAATTCAAATTTGAATGCACGAATAAACTAGCAGCCGTGCGTCAACCGTACGCATACACAAACAGGAAAGATGATCTTCCCTTAATAACAATTAACGCGTCTCACATGTTCCGAAATGTGGAAGTGGGCACTCAAGCTATGATGTTCACGGGCGTGGCGGCCTGCTGTGACTGTACCTCTACGAATCGCTTGTTTTCGAGGCGTGTAGTGGTTCTGGGTACCGGTCCTTTGCGCACCCGCACCTTTCTTGTTATGTCTCATGCTCACGTCCGTCCATCCGTCCGGCTGTGTCCGTCCGTCCGTCCGTCCGTCCGTCCATCCGTCCATCTGTCCGTGCCGTCCGTCCGAGCCCTGGCACGGAGCCAGGTGGCCGCCGGGGTGCGCAAACGGACGCCGGTCGCGTCGGACTCTACAGCGCTCGCGCTTTGCTTGCGTAGCGTGGCTGTGCCCAGCGTTTGGAATCATTCTGACCGACGCTGTCTCAATGGACACATGCGTTCGTGGGACACACTTGAAATTTACAAAGGGTCCGTAAATTTAAGCGCTGGAACGCGGATGGCGTTTGCGCGATGCGCAAAGCGCGAGAAAATACGAACGCATGCGAACGGAGGAAGATTAGTCTCGCGTCTCGCTGCGACACGCGGTAAGAAATTAAGAAAGAAAACACGCACACATTCGGTTTGTGTGTTATCCCACTGAGAGTGTAAAAGAAAAAAAGACATGGCATAGCCAGTCGAATGGCCACACGCTTTCGCCGAACACACTTTGGAATGTACAAAGTGTCCTTCAATTTTTCCTTTCACGAGTTCTAACGCCCAGACACGCGACCCCTAGCCTCCCAGCCTTCTCGGTGGACAGCGGTGTTTTCTTCGAGCGAAGGGCATCACGGAAATCAAATCATTAAGTTTTTTTCTTGTTGTTGTTGTTTCTCGGTGATCGCAAGGTTCCAAGTTCAGCGTTTGGTATAAAACCACTCCATGTGCGAGCCTTTTGCGTTGTTTCAGGTGATACTCTTCGTACCCGCTTTTAGGGGCGAAGCTCCTTAGGCCCTCACGAATGACCGTAGTCGTAGAGGCTCGCCGTAGTCCCTAGTTGAAACGCAGGTGCGAAACATCTGTGCGCAATACAGTCTGTAGAGCGTACGTAGCGCGCATATGGTTTAAAAAACAACAACAACAATATAAAAGGCCACAACACCGTAATAACATCGACATTTAACCACCCATCAATCAAAGCATATGACAGAACAAAAGGTTAACAAAAACAAAATAAAAGGCTGTTAATCAGAACAAAATAGAAGGCCATGATTCACGATCCGATGCCCACTGCTTCGCCCCATCATCAGCATTCACTTCGTGGATCTGCAGCCATCTTTTGAATGTTTCCAGTGACATAAATGATTGAAATAGCGCAGATGGGTGAATTGTACACTACCCCAACAAAGTGTTTTGGAAGAACGCACTCTTATAGTCAATCCGACAATTCATTTTGTCGGGACATACTATTTGTCGGAGGCTGCACACTCGTACAGTGTTGCTGCTCCTATGTTTGTGTTACGCACTTGTGGCACGTATTTGATGCTGGGACATGTGCGGGGTACGTAACTGAGAAATATACGGAGTACTACAAATCCCTTCATATAGCTTATGATTTATAGATTATGAAAATATTCATAGATTATGAGAAAAGGCAGCCGACTCGGTAGAGATACCAGCAGCAACGATAAAAGCAACAAGACAGCGACAAAGAAAAATGGGTCAGACTAGGAGATACAAACTTCCCAGAATTGTTCAGTGCATGCTTAAAAGTGCGTGTCCAGAAGAAGACTGAAAAAAAATGGAATAAATATTAACGGACAATGTCTTGGCGACCTACGATTTGCGGACGACATAGTGCTTTTTAGCAATGATGGCGACGAATTAAAAGAAACGATCAAAGACCTAAACAGGAAAAGCACTAAAGGAGGGCTGAATACGAATTCGTAGAAGACACGGGAATGAAAGAATGGAGGGAAGGAGGAATGAATAGCCGAGAAGACGGGGAGGTTAGCCAGTTCTCAGACCGGCTGGCTACCCTGCGCTGTGGAAAGGGTGAAATGGGGAATAAAAGATAATAGGAAAGAGATGTTACAATAAAAAGAAGAAAGAAGAGGGAAAAGAAGCGAAGCCTTGCACAAAGCCGCGCAAAGGCTTGATACAGCGAAACTGGGTGATTCTGAAGACTAATCTGCTTGCTTCTAGGTTGTTTCTAGGCCTTAGCTAGGTGATGCAGGTTGTTTCTAGGTTGCTGCTATGTCGTTGCTAGGCTTTAGCTAGGTGATGCTAGGCTGTTTCTACGTTGATTCTCAGCGGAGAGAGGTTCGAGTTAAACCACAGACAGTAAAAGACACGACCAAGATGTGCAAAGTCTAGAAACAGAACCTCGCGCTGAAACCGAGCGTTCGCACCTCTCGTAGATGTACGGGCACGTCGTCGTTGGCGTAGGCCTTCCATCGCTTTGGGGTCTTCTCGCCGCCGCCGTTGCCTTTCCCGTTACCTAGTATTCTCTCGTTGTACTTCCTCGAGGTCTACGGCTCTCCGCCGTCGCTTCGCAGCCATTTCTTGGGCTAACTTGTTGCCTTCTTCACTTTTAGTGGACCAGTGGTGAGTAACTAATTCCTGTGGCACATACCCGTTGATGATGGCAATAGTTTTCTGATGGGGCGCACAAATTACGGCTAGCCTAAACAGCTTCGCCGTTAAAAAGAAAAAAAAAGAAAGAGGGAAAGAGAGCACGACATTGCTTAAATTTGTCTCTAAGACCAAGCTCCGCAAGAAACGCAGCAACGCTCTCGAAGCCTTCTGTGCCGAGTGCAGTCACGGACAATGTTCCAGGACCTTTTCCTCCGACAAAAAGACATTTCCAAGTCTGTCTAACACTCTTGAAAGTTCCTTTCTGGGCGCACTGATAACAAAGAACACTGATAGACACAGAACTGATTTGCTATGATTCAGTGTGCTAGGGAGATGAAAGAATGCCAGCATCATATTAGGCTGATTCGTGAGAAAAAAAAATGGCTTCGGTTTAACTATTACTAACTAACGTTCTTGAACGTGTGCAGAAAGCACGTTTCATTACCACATTTGCAACGTGTCACCCCAACGCGCCAGCCGCGTCCGGAAATCAAATCTGTGACTTCGTTTTCGATGTAACTACGCCATCGCAGTTGATTTACCGCGGCGAGTGTTTATCTGCTCTGAACGCGGCTTCTTCCTAAATCATTCCGTACGAGTGCAGATAAAATACTTCCAGCCCGACAGGCACCATACGTGAAACGTTAAACGTTACTGAAGCTTGCATCCCCTCATAGACACTCTTTATGCAGGGAATACAGCTTTAATGGCCGCTCCCTACCGCGGTAGCTGCGAACGCATTCATGAACGTATGGTTGAGATGCTCCGCATGGATAACATGCAGACTAAGGTTTGTAAGTGAGATACTTCGGAGAGACGAATAATTGATTGCATGCTAATCAACTGAGGAAGACGCTGCGAGAACTTCGAGTTTAATAAATAAAAAATAAATAAATAAAATAAATAAATAAATAAATAAATTTGTTCTTCTATCACAGGTTACAGCTTCACGTGCTTTGAACTACTATCCTGACCACTGGACGCTTTGAAAGAAAAAATTACACCATCTCCCGCTAAAGGGAACCATGTGTAGATGTGAAGCAGCGGGCGCTAACGCTTACATTGGCGGTGGCGTTGACGGTGGTGCTCATCGCAGCGTTGCGCAGGAGAGAAAACTGGGGAGGCGCAAAGCACGCAGTGATGGAGCGGTGTTTCCTACTGGAACATGCCAATCGCTGCTAATGGGCAATGAGAGACAGAAGACTCCGACTGGACACAGAGACCCGCAGTCCGCTTTTAGTTAACGCGCACGCTGCGAATTTTTATTGTTCAAGAACGCACAGGAGAAATCTCCCACCGGCACCACCTTGCAGGTCAAGATCCACTGCCATATATACGGGGTGGCCAGTGAACGGTTGTGCAGCGCGAGCAGTCGGTTTTTTCAACCAAGAAACTCGCTAGCAGACGCTGCCTGCGTCGGCGTCGCGATGTGAGAGAGGGGGGGGGAGTGTAGGAGAGGAGAGAGAGGGGGGGGACGCGCATGCGCAGTGGGAGTGTGGACGCCGCGGGCAGGGATGCCTAGAGGAGAGAGGGGGGGAGCGTAGGAGAGGAGAGAGAGGGGGGGGACGCGCATGCGCAGTGGGAGTATGGACGCCGCGGGCAGGGATGCCTAGAGGAGAGAGGGGGGGAACGTAGGAGGGGAGAGAGGAGGGGAGGCGCATGCGCATTGAGGGTGTGGTTACCGCGGGGAGGGATGCCTAGAGGAGAGAGAGGGGCAGAGGAGGTTTTTTATTTATTTTTTTTGAACGGTTTGCGCATGCGCAGTAAGGGTGGTCACGCCGCACACCGCCACCACCACCACCACCACCACCACCACCGGATTAAGCTTCGCCATAAGATGCTTCACATCTAAAACTACGCAAAGAGACGGGCCAGCCAGAAAGGCGGACTACCTTACGCAAGATGTGGTAAGCAGTATGCGATAATGTATACGAGATGTTTTGTTGTTGGTTTCCACATACATGCTACGCCTGTTTAGAAACAACACAGGAGGATATGGAAATAGTTCGACGAACTATGAAAGCGGTGTCTTATACGAACAGAGCAAGGTTCAAATATACGAAATATACACGCTTCTTATGTTGCATACGGTACCGACCGTTCGGGACAAACATTACAAGAAATGTTGGCCCATGTAAAGCCTCGTTTCCCTCAATACAGTTGAAGATTTCCGGAAGTACATTCGGTTTAGAGCTGCCTGCAGTTATTCGTTGACTTACAATGATGTATTCGAAGTGGACGGTAGACCTATGATATCAACCGTAACCAAACCGAAGTGTATCGAATGAAACCCTTCTGTTAAAAAGCTAAGATTTTTCTTTTTGTAGTTTATAAGAAGGTTCAGTCAGATTGAAGATAGCACAGTTAAGGCACCGAAACCTCCCCTTGCCAGAACTGAGAAACATGAGAAAACACTGAGTGCTTCGCGGCTCCTTCAATAAGTCAACGTGGCGGGAATCAGCAAATTGACACTCTTTCCTGCCGTTCACCGCTGGCTTGCTGATCACGCAGCGTGCACAACCCTAGGAGCCAGTTATACGACTTTGTCAGCGTTAATTTGACGCTCGTTCCAAGAGCGATCAACGCACGCGAGAACGATTCGAAGAAGAATTGGCGTACCACATACGGACCATGGCGCGAGACGGAGAGCCATCATAGCGACACCCTGTAGACGTTGATTAATTAATAATAGAGTAGAGCGCGAATTCTCTGAGACTAAGATAATAGAGGCCGCGTTGAAGGGCGAAGACTGCGCAGTGAGAAACGAGCGAAGGTTTCCCGCGGCGAGCGAGCGAGATGAATGAATGATCCCCCGTGAGGAGGACATGCGAGGGCGGCGCCCCCCACGCGGGCTGCGTGCGCGAATTACGTGAATCACTCAGGCGGCCCTACACCCATTACCGCGGCTATATCGCACGAGTGCGTATGCAAATGAACCGCATACGGGAACGGCCTTCCATCTTTGTTCCGTCGGGTCACGCGGACCAGACAACGTCTTTGACCCTGTCTCGCCAGGAACCAACGCCAACGCGGATATGTCTCCCCCCCTGTTTCTTTTGCATACAAACACACACTGCAAGATGCCGGCGCAGGCGAATTAGTTCTCACGTCTACTTCGCCTTCCGCTGCTGTAATGAAAGTGCCGACAGCGTTCGCTCGAAATGCTCATTTAACTTTCCATCGGGAAGACACACGTGGTCGGTTCAGGGCTGTGTAAGGGCTTGGGCTGGAAGGATGCGTCTGTTCTCTTCAGAGTGCGTCGGCGTGCACCACAGCGGGAGGTCGCGTGCTGGTCGGTCGCGTCGAAGGCGTTGTTGCTGTTGGCTGTGGGAGAAGCTTAACGAGGTCGCCGCAGACCTGTACGCGAGAGTCCGAAGGAGAGGAACCGCCGTTGCGGTTAAAGGAGAGAGAGATAAACGAAAAAAAAAAAAAAGTCTGAATGGCGCCCATCGAACCACGTGGCGCAAGGGTCGGAGACCTCCGGCTGTGCCAATATCCGGCCGTCCATGGCGCTATTAGAGCTCGCGATGGATGCCCGATCGAACGTTTCTTTTCGCGGTCATTGTTGTGCAACGCTGGGAAGTGCTCGTGAGACTCCTGGAAGCAGCTCTGTAGTGCCCATAAAGTTTCTTCTCTGGTCAGTGCATAGAAAGGTAGCCTTTTACTACCGAATTGATGAGAGGACGTTTGTTAGTCAAGCACGGTTTTGTTGCTGTTGTTTTTAGTGTTGTTGTTGTTGTTCTGAGTGAATAATAGGCGCTCTTAGCTGACCGATTCTGCGGTCCGTTCCCGTTCCGCTCAAACGCTCAACGTTACCGGAGCGCAACGCGCATTGTTGGTTTCAGCGTAACGTTGGTTTTAGCCAAGCGTCTTTCGGTCAAGTCAAGCGCGACGCCACCAGTGCATGAAAGTCATAAGTTTGAAAAGGAAAATAAAAAGTTGTACTTATCTTACAGCAAGAAAGGAAATTATGTTTTAAAACAGCATGAATTTATTTATTTTGGCGTTATGCTTGCGAGTGCTCGACGCGTGAGCCTTTTCTTAATTTGTTTTTGTCACCTTGGCTTTTCTTAATTTGTTTTTGTCACAGGACTCTGCAAACCTTCCCAAGTAAGTGATTTCATGCGCAATAGCCACGATTTCGTTTTTAACAGCAGCCACTCTCCCATCTATTCACAAACGCTTGAACTTCACTAGCCACCGCCCTCGAGGTAGCACAAACGCGTTTCAAACGCGTGGCGTTCAGCGCGTTCAGCGCGTTGCCTATAGTGGAAAGTCAAGGAGCGTTTCAGAATAGGTGCGAGAGTGGCTGCTGTTAAAAACGAAATTGTGTCTATTGCACATGAAATCACTTACTTGCGAAGGTTTGCGGAGTCCTGTTGTAGGAAGTACCAAAGAAGCAGCTCGTGACGCTCCTTTATTGCCCGAAGTGTCAGCTCCCGATGTATCGCTGCAATGGCGTTTCGTAAAACGTCATCCCACATGCGCGGATTTTCAAAAGGATTGGCTGCGACGACTTCTCTGAGAAGGCACAAATCCTCGTGTATCCTGAAGTGGCGTCGGGGCTTGCGTGTTGGCCGAACAACCGCTACGTTTTCCAAGCAACGCGGACTCGCGGCACGAGGCTGCCATTTTGGTTGTTTCTCCTCGTGTCACGTGATCTCTCGCTCGCTACAGGCCTACAGGCCACCGGCGGCGACGGTCCCGGTCACACGCTCAGCGCTGACCATCTGGCGCATGCGCAGTGGCCCCACCACCAGCTGGCTGAGCGGAGCGGGAGGCGAAATACAGTCAGCCAAAAGCGCCTAATATTTGCCCACTCGGCGAGCTTTGGCACACTGCTACTTACAATCTAGCTCCTGAAAAAAAAAAAAAGTTACCGACGAACGAAAGAGAGACCACCAGAACTGTCTTGCTGGCAACGAGAGTTTAAAAGCTTAATAACGCTTATAAAGATGTGCCTAATTCAATTGCGCCGTAGTTTACTCAGATAGGTTGAGCCTCACTTCTGTTGTAAAATCGCAGAAGAAACTGGCTGACACAGGGGAGGCCGCGTTTAGTGAAACGTCCGCGTCTTCAGACGTCGTAGAAAAATGAGCACTGGTAAATTCGATTAACGGGATGAAAATATCAGACTTGCCGCTACAGATGGTAAGAGCGTCTTCAGCAGTATGTTCCGGAGCTGCATTGCGCGAATGTTTATTGCGGTAACATGAATAGTTGTCGGAACACCCGTTTTGTTGGTTACTTTCATGCCGTAAGGCTTCTCGAGCTTCTGTGGGTATCAGTGATTCGGAAATGTTCGTCGCGACCGTGAGCTTTTGCGACATGGAGACACCTGGGTTCTTTGGTGTGTACGACCGCTATTTACTAGACAACTACGGTTACAACGGCCTAGTTTTTGTGTACACGACCTTGTAATTTCGTGATGAACAATGATACTGCATCTGGCATTACTGCGCCTCTTCATCGTATTGTGATATTAACCAACAGATCTCATGGTAATTTTGTCTGTGAGTGCATGAAAAAAAATATTTGTGTGGGCTCTATCCGTGGTAATCGGGATAAGTGCCCTCTGCGTTTTAGGGTCTGGCCCAAGAGACATTGTACGCTTGCGGTCGTATGTGCGTATATTGCTTTCGATTATTGTTTTTCTTTTTTTTTTCTTGTTCGCTTGTTAATTCAACATCAGTCACGTTATGGCTGGGCTAGCCAACTCTGACGCAGCCTACCTTCCCATACTTTCACGACTAAGTAAAACAAGAGCAGCGTGGCTACTGAGTTCCTTCGCCTCATCATTAGACCAACAGCAACCACGATGACGCCAACGAAAAAGACAACAACGTTGGTGCTCACGCGCGCACGGTGGTCAAAATATTCTTGGTGATGACGTGTGCCGGCAATTTCATGTGACTCTTCTCCCCGCGTCAATAGACCCTATATTGAAACTTGCCAATGTAATCTGTGCCATAGAAATTTAACGGCAGCGGTCTTCTTTCGCAAACTCTGTGTTAATATTGGCCTCTACAGCTTCCTAGAAACTCACAAGCTTTACGTGACACCGCGGCGGGAGGAAAAAACATTCTGACAATAATAAAAGGCTTCATGTTTGCTACGCAGATGCGTTCAATGACCGCTTTAGTGGCGCCTGTTTCGTGCACGGTTAATTGAAGATCGAGCGATGCATCGCAGCGACGGCGCGCTTGTTTCTACATCCCGTGTTGTACGGGCCTTCAATACAACGTTTTCATCGCTAACACGCACGCACACACGCACGCACGCATACGCACAGTCACACAGGAATTTTCCTGGTGAGTAGAATGCTCCATGTCAACATCTCATGTTGTCCTAGCGAGGGCTTCTATATAATAAACCATTACGAAACAAAGCCACCACAGTGATCTCGTTGTACATGTGCTCTGCACCGCCGCTACAACGCATTCATATGGTTCACGTATATTTACGTTCTGCAAGTATGGGCATATGAAAATATTCGGCATATCCCACGAGTTGCAGGAATCGGTTTCATGCGAAGCGGCCGGCAAGTAACAGTCTACGCTGCATTTTTTTGACTTTGAGCCAAGATTTATGAGGTGGATCGACGAGTTTTTGTGAGTGTAGTAGTTTTGTGCATTTCGTGGGCCTACCTGGAACGTCGAATACACTGGCCTTAATGTGGTAACTTATTCTCTGTCGTAACATCAGCTCTCGCGTTAGACCAAAGGCGTCAGTGTTATCGAAACGAAGTACACTTTACGGTGCTATAATGTGAATATTATGCGTGTTGTAACTCAAGTGTAACCCTTATCAGTTCTTGGATTAGCTGTAGCAAAAGCTTCTATCTGTTGTTTCGCTTACCTTGTTTACCTTTCTCTCTTTTCCAAAACTGTCTCTATATTGCAACGTATACCGTATTCCCTTAAGACCATGTAGTGGGTGCATAGCAAGTTCGAAAACATTTCCCACATTTCCCTCGCGTAATTCCTCGTGGTTTAAAGCATGCTACCCATTACATAGTATGCACTAAGTGATTGAAGTACGCACTAGGTACAGGATATCGCTATCGCGTTCAACTCGTTCCACATTTTTCTTTAAATTAGCTTCGCCCGAGTTTGCTGGCGCACAATGCAGTGCATGCAGTTTGTCAGTGTAATACCTAGAGGGAAATGTGGCGCCACCATCTATGCAAGTTTCTCAAGGGGCGCCGTGCCGTCGTTGGAATGAAGATATACCTAGTGTACCTACGAGGCTTGTGTTTGCAGGCGTTGGGAAGGCCTGGCCTAAAGCATGGATTCGGCTGCACAAATGACGCGTATTTATAACAAAACTCTCGTAAATGGATCTCATTCACGCGTCACACATTCTACCATATGCTTTACTCCCGTGCGTGGCATAATCAAGAAGCTAAAAGGAACAGACGATAAACTGTTTCGGATTAACACAGTGAGCTTGACTATAGCAGCCACTTGGCTTCTTTCTAAGTATTTTTTTTACGTTTCGTTAAATTGCTCATCTTGCCAGAATTTCTGAGATTTAACTCAATTAATTAATTTTAATTAGAACTAGTTTATTTGTAGTGGTACAAAGACAAATCACTCATTACGTTCTGACTCAGTGCAGTATAATTTGATTGTTACGCAAAGGAACGCTTCCAGCCAGACACGTCTTCAAGGTGTCCGGGCTCTTCGTGAACGATGCCAGTTGGAATCCGGCACATCGCAGCATTCCCTAGCCGCTGTGTCAGTTTTCCCTTGAGGTTAATTGTAAGAAACTTTATGCTGTTTTCTATATGAGAATCAGGGGTATGGTAAACTTTCTGTGCTCCGTAGAAGTAAACGTGTTGCAGCCTCTTTCATCAGCCTTTGCCGAGCTTGTTACTGCCTCACAACCGTCAACTGGCCTGTGGCCAACTTCCTGAAATCGAAAGGCGTTATGCATGCATGGTTATATATCTTTGATATCTGGTCAACAAGCCGAGCAATACGTCATGGTGCTGTGGACATTGACGTGCATACGCGTACAGAGAACTTGCTTACTGTGAATACCTAACGACGCATTCGCTTATAGTGACAGTTTTCAGGCGCAACAAAACCGAGTTCGTTCCGTTTATTAACGTCATGTCGCCGTATAATAAATACGTAGCACGTGTTCTAGATACGCTCGCGCGTGTGGAGGTTTCATCGATGGCGCCATCACTCCTGCGTGCAGGCACTGACATACGTCATGCTCTTGGCTGCAGGGTCAGGTCAGCTGCACGCAGACAGCGTCGACTCTCTCGGCGCCAGTCAGGCCTGTTTTTTTTTTTTTTTCCCAGTTCGAGTGCGCACGTCTGGCGCCTTCCTCGCCCACTCGATCACGCCTGAATCTGCAAGGGGAGGGGAGGGGGAGGTGTTCGGTGCAGTGTACGGTGGATTAGTAACGTTAATTATTGCACGTAACTTTCTATGCTTATCGTCAAAGACCACGCGTAAAGCGCGAAAGGACGGATTTCCTTGAACCGTCACACAAGACAGTTGCTTAGTCTCACCTGTAGTTTTTTTTTTTTTAGTAATTTCCCTGTTTTTTTTCTCTCTTTTGTAACGCAAACAAGAAAGAAGTTAATCGTTAAAGGGACTCACAACCGGCCAGAACTTGTGACAAGACACTGGTATAGAAGTGGAAAGACTCAGAATTACAGTGACAGGATTGAGCATTCTCTTTCTGCGATTTGAATAGGATATGTATGTTTAAATTGCGTTTGAAAGTCACGAAAGCCAGAACGTCATGCCGCCCGGCGGGCAAGCATCGGTACTGCGAGAATGAGTCGTCCGTAGTGCTATACGTAGTCTGCTGTTTTCTTTTTTTTTCTTTTTTTTTATTCAGGCGCGCCGCAATACATGCTTATAGAACTACAGTCTGTATATTATTAGGTATCCCCGCTTTATTTCTATGCTTGTTACGTGGTAAAAGGACTTGACGCGCTGAGCAGCGGCGCTGCGTTTTTGGCAACAAGTGGGACCATGTTGAGCCACGGCGCATAAGCGAGGCGTGCACGCATGCGCAGCGAACCACAGCGCTCGAATACGAACCGCTGTCGCGCTCAGCAGTGGCGTAGCCAGGGGGTGGCACACCGGGCCCGTGCACCCCCCCTCCCGAAAATTTTTTTCGCCATGGCATACAGAGCGAAAAATGACCATTTCAAGGAGGTGCCCCCCCCCCCCCCCCCCCCCAAAAAAAAAAAGACATTCTGGCTACGCCCCTGGCGCTCAGCTGCCATGTGTTCGCCGCAAGCGTTTCGTGTCTTCGTCGGCACTGGAGACCGAAAACTTCCGGATAAAAATTATTCATGGCGTTTTCCGCGTTACTACTCAATTATTACTACACTGACCGCTAAGCTTTATGTTGCACTGAAATAAACAGCTACCATAAAGATTGGTTGTCAGTCCCTTTAACCCTGTAATGCCTCTACAGGGTTCCACATCAGGAGCATTGTGAAACGTCTTCACTTTTTTTTTTTGTTGTCACGTATTTGTGCAAGAAAACAAAAGTAAAGTATAGAGTGAGTTTTAGCTTCAATATTACACTAAATCATTAAGTGCTAATCTGGTTGCTGAGCTTCCTGCAAATTAAAACTCTTTGCAGTTTCCAAAAGGGCTTCTTTACAGGCAGTACTTATGTTTAGCATTCAAAACTCTGAATTTGTGGGTATCGAAACAACGTAGCATATGTAATACATTGGGTATTACAGCCGACTGTAGCCGAAGCTACATATTAAGCCTTTTGAAGCCAGTGTTTTCCTTGTAGCTGCAGCTGCTAACGCATGGATGACGAAGTGGACGTCTTTCTTTACACACGTAGCTATACGTGTCAAATTATTTAGCGCGTCGCAACTTTATTCTCGCTTAACGGACGTGCCAGACAACTATATAACCATCGTCATGATGAATGCTCGTCGCACTTGCATCGCATTGTCGAAACAACGTCCGCTCTGCGCGCATGAAGAATCGGTTGACGGTGATACACTGTAACAACAGTGCGCGAAACTTCCGGCACGGCGTTCTTCAGTGGGCAGCTGTCCCGACCACGCACGTTTTGTTTTCTTTTTTACGCGACATCCCACGTAGTTACCGGGTCGTGCCGGCCATTCGTACAGGCTACGCTGCAACGACACGCACGCAGCGCACGTAGTACTATCCGCGCGGTGGGTCGAATCGGTGCTTTTCGTTATGGTTTCTTTTGCCTTCTCAGTTCCTGTGAACAGAATTGTTCTTTTTTCGACAAGTGTAACGTTTGTTAAGCGTGCGCATAGTAAAAGAAAAGCAATACATTAGCTACAGCGCCCTCAGTTTTGTTTATACCTTTTCTACTGGTTTGAGTAAGCAACAGGTGGTCTACTAAGCTGTTCCGGATGGGCAGCAAGATAATCAAAACCAGAAAGTGGCAGGGCAATAATGCAAGCAGCTGTTCAGCCGGGTATAAGAAGAAAGGGTAAGAGTGCTGCGTTATCGAAACACGAATAATGGAGAAAAATTCGTAAACATAGGGTGGGTGCTGGAGCGACATCCCACAGGAGGTTGGTGCTCCAGCACCCACCCCCTGTTTACGAATTTCTCATCGCAAGATTCCATCTTCCCTTCTTGCCTTTCTTTACGAATAATGGAGAAATCACGTGGAGTAGTCCATCAAAGGAGCAGATGGCGCGGGGAGCTCGTTGGATAACGTCGAGTAGTCGCCGTGAACACCATAGCGCATATGAAATGTCAACTACGAACTGGAGGAAATGAGGGAAAATATGGATGGTAGATAACGATGCGTGGCTCGTGCAGTACGCGAATCCGCTGCTGGTCAGCGTGCACTGAGGGTGCTCAGAGCGCACGCCGGTGTACAATGAGTGCACACTGTAAGCACATACAGTGAATGTGCAATCGGCGTCAAAAGTTCAGAGACCACTGGGTCTCACAAAACTTAGAATTTCCCAGCAGTCTGTGACTGTATTCGGTCCAACTGCACAGTTTGTTAGCGCGTGTTAGAACAGGCCAGAAATCAATACTTAAGATTGCCTGCTGAAGCTGCGGGAATAGACACCTTTTTACTGTGTCTCGTGGGTCCATAAACTTTTGACGTTGAGTGTGCGATATATGTGCATTCAGCGTACACTCAGTGTACACTCAGTGTACACTCAGTGCACACTCAGTACACACGATATAGTAGGACGAACGAAAAACTGTGGATTAATTTGACTCGACCCTTGAACTGCCTGTTGGCAGAGTCGTGAAACTTGAATAGGCACCACAGAGTACGCCCTGTCAACAAAGTTTCGACTAGTACTGAAGGTACGCCCACTCTGATATGCCACATTTATAGGTTAGGATATCGGTACACACTTGGCTAGGGGGGAGGGGGGGGGGGCTGACAGCCGGAGTAAAAACGGTGCAAGCGACATTTTGTGAAGAAAAATGAAACATTCTGAAAACAAAAGTACTATTAGGATTCACTAGCACAACGCATAGAGTGCCTTCACGAAAAAAAAAAAAAAGATTTACGGAATTAATGACAAACGTGTGTTGTGTTATAGGTAGCTATTGTTTCCTGCTGTCTTGTGGCATGCCACGCAGCGCGATTTTTTTCCAAGTCCTTTTATACATGTAAGCAGTGAAAACCTTATTACTTAACACGAACGATTTTATCCGAATTTCATTGTCATCAAGCCTTCTTGCTGGACATGCTTTGTGTATATCTGTCTGGTATCACCACAAAAGCAGTGAAGTCGCTACATTCATGAATAATTCGCAAAAAAAGAATGT
Organism: Rhipicephalus appendiculatus; assembly: GCA_030522465.1. Taxonomy (NCBI): domain Eukaryota; kingdom Metazoa; phylum Arthropoda; class Arachnida; order Ixodida; family Ixodidae; genus Rhipicephalus; species Rhipicephalus appendiculatus. The sequence continues at coordinate 143,851 of JALIZH010029254.1, read as the reverse complement.
TTTTCGCGGTTCCATCTTCCCTCTATCCTGATGGTCCGGCACGAGCGCAAGTAAACGTAAAATACTTGTAGAGTTCGTACACCAATAAAGTGTTAGACAGCTCGCTTTCTGGGGTTTGACTTTTCTCTTCTGTATTGGCAGTTCGCCTATGTACTACTGTTCACGGGCCACCATGCTGCCACTGAAAGATTCAGGTCTGCAGAGCTTCAGTCTGGCTCGGAAGTTACTTTTAGTTTGGCAACAACCGGCTTTCGCACAGCGGACGCCATTCTCAAGTGTAAAACTTCCTTGCGATACGCACAAGCGTTTATCTCGTCCGCTGCGGAATTCCCTGTAGATGCTTCCGAAACGCATGCACATGCGGCACCACAGAACCTACTGACAGCGATGTCGCGTACCACACCAGCGTGATGGACTGTCAATGACTGCTTGTTTGTGTGTGTGCCGTGTTATGTGCTATCTTTCTCTCTCTTTCCACTCTTTCCCCTCCCTCTTTCAATCTCCCCCATCCCATTCCCACGTGCAGGGTAGCAAACCGGTTATCCTGAACTGGTTAACCTCCCTGCCTTTCCTTCTCTACCAATTCTTCTTCTCTCTTGAAAGTGAAGCTTTCTTCGTCTAACCTTCTGCATATTTGCAGGGGTCCGTTCGTCAACCCTTTAAGCAAGAGGGAAGAGGAAGGAAGGAAAGAACATTACCTCGCTTCTGCGTCATAACTGGAGCGTTTGAGAGAGGAGGTGGCCAGTAGGGAAGCGCGAAAGCTACAAAGAAGCACGAGCAAGAAAATTAGCCAGAATAGAATCCGTTCGGAGGCCCACTCGCCGTCCCCAGAGGACTGGGCGTTGAAAGGTCCCCAAGGCGTCGTCGATGCGGTTGCAGTGAGCCGTTAAAAACCCTGTCGCCGCAGCCTGGCCGGGCAGTACCGAAGTTGCATAAGCTGTGACGTGCTTCGAAGGGCGTTCGGTTAGTGCGTTCAAAACACAGCAGGCGTCGGGGAGTGCGTTTCTTCGCGCCCGCGGGCATACATACGTGCCTCGACGGCACGTCGAAACGGGCCCGTGGTTCGTTTCTCTCGCTCTTCGCGACTCCGAGAGGCGTTGGAAGGGTTGGTTGGCGAGGTCGTGGGCACGGCTCAGCTTCGCTTCATTTGTTGCGCTGGAGAGGTCGTGGGCGCTGCGCCCTTTGCGCGGTGCTGAGTGGGCGAAATTCGAGAAAGCTCAAAAGTGCAGGGACAATGCGCGTATTTTCGTGCGGCGGTGAAGGATGGCGAGAAAGAAGAAGAAAGGGCTGCTTTCGAACTCGCCGCGTAGGTAGGGCTGGCATGCAGGTAATACATACATACATACATACATACATACATACATACATACATACATACATGCATGCATGCATGCATGCATGCATGCATGCATACATACATACATACATACATACATACATACATACATACATACATACATACATACATACATACATACATACATACATACATACATACATACATACATACATACATACATACATACATACATACATACATACATACATACATACATACATACATACATACATACATACATACATACATACATACATACATACATACATACATACATACATACATACATACATACATACATACAGTCCACTTTTAAACTAAAAACACTGCTTTCTGCCATCGATTGTCACGTAGATATGGCACAAAGACTCCAAGGCAAATTCATTATGCGTAGAAGTATCTTCAATTGATTATATCAACGGCTTTTCCGCTGGGGGTGCAAAAATGAATAGTTATGTTGATTTTCCTCATGACTGACTGTTCCCCTATAATAGTGAACCGACAGCGCATACACAAATGCACATATTTCTCAAGTTCATAGAGAAATGATTGAGTGATTTTTAGTAGTTTCATTTGGTTATGTTAGGCAGAGCTGTAGCTGGATAGCGTGCACTGATGGTACTACATTGAATGCATATTGCGTGCATACAGTGAGCATACACTGTATGTACAATGAGCGTACGGTATACGCGTGCGCTCAATGTACTCCGAGTGTACACTAAATCTGACGCGAGAAACACTGTGGCGTATGCTGTATGGATGCTTGAAGAACTTCATGGCAAAATTTGGAAAATTGTGACAAACATATTTCGCGATTTCACCATCACTTGTGGCACTGCTTGTTCCGCGCAGTGACCTGTTACTGCAGTCATACAAAAACGTCGTCAATTGTTCACCGTGAGGCATTGAGTGGTTTAATATTTACTTACGATAGGGTCGTGGCAACTGTGTGGCTTGTATTCTAAACTATAAGGCTACACCGGGGCCTTCGATCAGTCAGGAGGTCTAAATAAAATGTTTGCACGTCGGACGCCTGCTCGTGCACTTGTATTTGCCAGATTTTCCGTTGTGCGCGACAATTTGCTGAAGTCGGAATGCAGGAACGCGAATATGGCACTTAATAATTATAAAAAAGTGGTGACCGTTTTGAAAGTCACAATCAAAATAGCGGACGCGTTTCAATGTCTCTATTACGAACGGATTCTACAGTGATTGCTTCAGCCACTCGCATACGACCGCTTTCTAGGGACCACTTTCGAGGAACAGAGAGCAGTCAGCACCGCCTTTCCACAACACACGCGTTCATTCTTTCTGGCGCAGCGTTATAGCCAACCGTGACGGCTTCGTTAATAGATATTGATGCTCGTTTCTTGGTATTTTCTTCCATTGCTTGACAGGCGTTAAAAACAGAACAAAGACTGCTACGTTAGTGCGCGCACGTCGGCTGTTGAATTGATCCAATAAAAATCAATTTGATGCACACTCCCTGCCGTGGACCACGTCCAAACGGGCGTCTAGGAAGCTTGCACGTTTTATTGAAACGCTCGCCGCGCACGCGCCAATGGGAGAGGGAGTCGACCCCAAAGGTCAACCTTGAAAAACCTTCGCGGTCCTGCACGAGGCCTTCGACACTGCGACTTGTCATTGCATCCTCCATTCCTTTCTGATTAGCGCGACGGCAGTGTCTCATTACTGGGGTCCGAAGGGTGTCGTCCATTTCGTCAGTGCCCGACGTCACGTCACCCACGTGAGTCATTCCTTTTGTCTAGCCATCTCTGCGTCACGTAGAGCTGGTACCGGCGGCATTTCAATTTATATTTATTATATCTAAATCTAGAAGTCCCCGACGTTTGGGTTTCTCCGTTCCTCGCTCTTTTTGCTTCGCGCATAGTCTTCGGTGCTGCATCCGTTTTCTTTCGAATATATTATATAAATCGTCGGGCCCTTGAGGTTTGGCTTTATTAGCTTCTCGCAATAGATGCTCGTGGTAATCGTGCGAACTTCCTCGAAGTCCGTCTCGAAAGAAAATTGAATCGCCCACCTCGTACTGGTAGTAACTTCGAGACAAATGTCGCGGCCGCCTTCAAAGGCGGCGAAGTGTGGGAGGGAGGCAATGTCGTCTCGAACGAAGATTAATTCTACGCCTTCCTCGTAGACAGGAAGTCGAAGGAAATTGACGCTTGGATTGGCGCACGTTAGGGACCTCGGGTCTTTGTGAAAGGTTTTTCTTTCCGCACGAAGATCAGACGATCGCCTTGTACGAGGGTGGCGTGTACACGAAGAATGACCTGTCGCGAACTTGAAGGGTGTGATTCTTAACAATTGGCTTTCGGAGATTATACAAACGCAGACAATAACATATGAAACTTGTATACGCATACGTTGCAGTGATGTCACTTTTAGAGGCTACTTATGTGGCTTTGTGCGCATCCTACGCACCTCCCCAACCTGCAATGTGGCATTGCAGGACTGCAGGGTGCTGGTGCAAGATAGAGGTCAATGGGAAAAGGAAATTCTATCGGAGTTGATAGATAGATAGATAGATAGATAGATAGATAGATAGATAGATAGATAGATAGATAGATAGATAGATAGATAGATAGATAGATAGATAGATAGATAGATAGATAGATAGATAGATAGATAGATAGATAGATAGATAGATAGATAGATAGATAGATAGATAGATAGATAGATAGATAGATAGATAGATAGATAGATAGATAGATAGATAGATAGATAGATAGATAGTTCATCGTGGAATATTTTACAGCGCAACGGGTTAAGTACGGACAGAGAAGGGACACAGCGCTGAACTCACAACTAGAATTTATTTGGAAAAAGAAAGAACATATATAGGAAACAATGATTCACCAAAACTGTGTGCATGTGCACATGTGTTAATACGCAACATGATTCAGGTCTTGTCTAACAGGTAGTTATATTCTTCATCTAGAAGAGTGATGGAAGGATGGCTTATGCACTTGTTATTTGATCTAATATAAAAGGCTTCGGCTATTTCACGCGTGCGCTGATCCGAATGTCTATATTTGGCAGTGGTTCTCTGCAAGTGGGGCACACAACCGCATGACCTGCAATGAGCTGCCAAATGAGAGGTGACTGCAGCACCTGAAAGCGTCAGCTCATGCTCACGTAAGCGCACGTTTATGCAACGTCCCGTTTGACCCACGTATTCACAGCCGCAAGACAGTGGAATGGCGTAAACCACGCCAGTAGCGCAAGGCGCATATCTGTGGACATGATTGGTGACGCATTTGTTCCTTTTCTCTGGCCTCTGACACACCGCTCTATCTACCATAGCACAGACATTACCTACTTTATTATGTGCTGAGAACACCACGTTTACGCCATAACGCGAACCAACGTTTTTCAAACCATGTGCGGTTCTGTGTATGTATGGAATAACTGCGTGCCTCTTTTTCTTGCTACCTTCCGGGGAGCTATCCTCACGGCGTTGAACCTTCTTAAGCTTCGTTATCAGTTTCTCCGATACGGAACAAATCACGTCACTCGGAAAACCAGAATTTGCAAGACGAGCGACCTGCGTATCAAAAGCATGCGCCATACGGTGCTCGCATGACTTCATTAGAGCGGCACCCATCACAGTTGACGCAATGCCTCTCTTTACGGTTTTCGAGTGGCCGGAATTAAAATTTAAGATCGGTTTTATGGACCTAGGTTGGTATTCCCAACACATGTGATCCTTGGCGAAAGAGAGTCTTAAATCAAGAAACTGTAGCTCATCGTTCTTTGGTAGCTCCGAAGTGAAATGAAGACCCATTCCATATTCTTTAAACACGTTCATAATATGAACAACTAGTGCAGAGCTAACGTCAGTGTTCAGTAGGACTAAGAAGTCATCAACATATCGAACAACATGTGACGCTAACCCATTCAAATGCTCTTTCAACTGCCTGTCTACAAAACTCAGAAAGATATCGCTAATTACAGGTGCTACACACCTGCATGAGCTGACGCTTTCAGGTGCTGCAGTCACCTCTCATTTGGCAGCTCATTGCAGGTCATGCGGTTGTGTGCCCCACTTGCAGAGAACCACTGCCAAATATAGACATTCGGATCAGCGCACGCGTGAAATAGCCGAAGCCTTTTATATTAGATCAAATAACAAGTGCATAAGCCATCCTTCCATCACTCTTCTAGATGAAGAATATAACTACCTGTTAGACAAGACCTGAATCATGTTGCGTATTAACACATGTGCACATGCACACAGTTTTGGTGAATCATTGTTTCCTATATATGTTCTTTCTTTTTCCAAATAAATTCTAGTTGTGAGTTCAGCGCTGTGTCCCTTCTCTGTCCGTACTTAACCCGTTGCGCTGTAAAATATTCCACGATGAACATCCACCAACTTGCCCAACTCGCGATTCTGCTATAGATAGATAGATAGATAGATAAGAGAAAGAAGTTTACACTAGCCATGTAAAGCTCAACAAACAACGAAGGTGGTTGATCTTAGGGGCTAACGGGGCCTTCTTGGCTGATGCTAGGTCTTTCCTTTGGCGTAGACAAAGTGGAGTCGAACCACAGCCTGTCACAGACCATGCAAGAATGTCCAAACTCCAGCGCCAGAACTAACGTGCATACTTGGCTGTGGCAACCCCGGTAGAAGCGCGGGCCTTGCGTCGCTCGTACTCGGCTCGCGCCGCGGGCAAACTAGGCGCGGCTGCTGCACGGACTGTCTCCGTCGGTGGGCGCGGTTGATAAGCAACGGCGCGGAGGATTTTTTGCGGACACCCGACGTTTTACCTCGAGCATCGCTCTTAAAACAGAGATAACAAAACCATGTAAAAATCAAAAGTAGCAATACGTGACTATTCGTCATATGACGATAGCACGGCGTTGCCGGGCTCATTCACACGGCTGCGTACGACCTCCAAATGCGCGCCTAGGCTGTTTACGCGTCAACAAAGGTAAACACAGACAGTCGCGCCGGCGACGGAAGGGATGACTCAGGCGGCGGGAGAGACGTATCGCACCGACATCGATACCGTCTCCGCGCTGCGTGGCGAATCGATGGGACGAAACTGGCGCCTGACGCGCTCCTTTGCGGGGTCGGTTATTGGCGGAGGAAAACAAGCGGAAACAAGTTGGCTCGTTGCTTTAAGTTACAGTTCTTCTAAAACGGCCTGTTGGACGCTGCTAATCACGTGACTGTGCAACGAAACGACCGACATTATACGCAGGGTACACTGAAGGTTGTGCTAACATTTCGCTTGGCCTACGGTTTCGCATATGCGCAAGGCCACGAAAGCACTCTTGTGCTTCTTGAGGACCACCGGACTTCACGAGCGCCTGTGAACGAACACCGCGAGTTCGTGTTGTGTAGTGTCAAGCTAACTGTACAGCCATCTCTTTCTCAATCTTCTTCTTTCTTCTCTATCCTTTCCTTTCTATTATTCCCCCCTTTCCCCACCCCACGTGTAGGGTAGCCAACCGAGCCAAAGCTTGGTTAACCTCCCTGCCTTTCCTCTTCGTTTCTCTCTCTCGCTCACGTGTCTAATAATAAGCATTGTTGGGGTGTAACGTCCCAAAACCACGATATAATTATGAGAGACGCCGTAGTGGAGGGCTCCGGAAATTTCGACCACCTGGGGTTCTTTAACGTGCACCCAAATCTAAGTACACGGGCCTCGAGTATTTTCGCCTCCATCAAAAATGCGGCTGCCGCGGCAGGGACTCGAACCCGCGACCTGCGGGTCAGAAGTAGAGTACCGTGACCACTAGACCACCGTGGCGGGTTTCACCACGTAATGCTTCACCGGGTCTGCGCTTGTAAGTACCTTCACGTACACTGAGACAGAGAGAGAGAGAGAGAGAAATGTTTTTCATTAAAAACAGAGAATTCTGCCGGCGTATATAAAGTCGCCTACATGCTACTGTGCGTGCGTTACCCATGCATTGCCCAACCCCATGCCAATAATACATCTTAAACTCCGAGACTGATCTCTACTGATGGATGGATTGATGAATGGACGCGGTGGTCTAGTGGTTATGGTGCTCGACTGCTGACCCGAAGGTCGCGGGATCGAATCCCGGCCGCGGGGGCCACATTTCCATGAAGGCGAAATTCTACAGACCCGTGTTCTTCCGGAGCCCTCCACAACGGCATCCCTAATGACCTTATCGTTGTTTTGGGAAGTAAAAGTCACAGTTTCACCGCAAGGGTGAAGCAATGAATGCGATAGCAACAAATTGTAATGTTATACGAAGTGAGGCTGGCAGCTAACTCTTTTGGATCCGATCTCACGCAACTCTAGAAAACGCTGGTTTAAGAGCATACGGCCGCTCCAGGGACACTCTGCTCACCACATTCTCTTGGCGTTGAGAGCGCAGCACGTAGAAGGGTACACCGGCCCCCCCGCTGTCGGCCGCCGAGAAGGGGAGATAGCTCGTAAAATCGAAGGTCGCTCGAGCGACCGCCCCCCCCCCCCCTCCCCCCCCCCCCTCGCGTCTTTTCACGCTCACGAACGACGGGCGGGGCCGGTTATATATATACATATACATATACATATACGGGGCATGACGGCGAAAAGCAGCCGAGAGTGTCCATATAATTGCTATCGCAATAAAACGGCAACAGAGATTGGACTGATAGTTCGGTGTAAAGATAGTCGGGGCAACACGAGGCGTAAGCACTAAAACTTGTAACTTACCCTTCCTAACTGGCTGCGAAATATGAGAAGTTTGATTTAAAAAAAAAGAAAAAAAAACAGCGATTGTGTAAAATTATTGGATAACAAAAGCAACGAAATATAATCTGAAGACGGCGGCATTTACAAAAGGTCCCAATATATAACTGCTCGTAATAACAGGTCTACGCCAATCCTGGTTTTAGTAATATTAGCCCAGGCGGCCAGCGAGCGGTGCACTTGAGTACGAAAATGTTAATTCAAACCGTGGTTCAATAATGCGCACGATATTTCTAATACGCTCTCTGACGGCGTCACCGCGTGTGCACAAGGACACGCCGTCGTCGTTTTGCAGCCGCCATGCTATTTGGAGCGCACACAATGCGCTCCAAATAACTGGTCGGGGCAATAAAGGGAATCTCCATTTTTACGAGGCCGCGACCTCTCCGGCGAAGCACGTGGCCCCCCAGAAGCGCACGTGTACTGACGTCGCAGAAGCGCCGGGAAATGAGTACTCGGTTTCCACCTATTGATACAGTGAGTCAGAGCACTTGAAAAAAATGTTGCGCTTACGAGGAGCAGCCATAAAACCAACCAGATGTTGCGAGTTTTACAAACAATTGACTGACTCTGTTGCCGTCTTTATTTTTGGTGGGCCAGAGGTGAGCAGTGGGATTTACCCAACTTCCTTGGCACATACCCGTTTATGATGATGATAGTTTTTTGGTTCGTCAGACAAGGAACGATTTGTAAACAGCTTTGCTCTTAAAAAGCGCAGCCTGCACTAGTGGAGCAAGGCTGGAACCAACAGCAGAGCTAGTGTTGGAACTAGCTTTCTCTAAGTTTTTGCTAAGATGCCTAAGTTCTTGCTAGTAGTACTAATTATGGTTAGGCTTGGCTATCCTTCTCCGGTTTTAGTTTGTTCCCCACGCTATAAATGCACGTGTCACGTGGTTCTGGCGGGAACATGTCACGTGACTAGCTGTAACGTGGCGTGATTTTAGTCACGTGACTAGTTACGAGATGTTATGTGATATTGGGTCACGTGATTAGTTGTGACGTGGTTTATGGCGGGAACATGTCACTGGACTATAGCTGCTACGTGACATCACGTGATTTTAATCAGGTGACTGGTTACGTGATGTTACGTGCTATTGGTCACGTAACATACTCGCCCATCATAGCTATTCATTCCACGGCCGGCCAAATCGGGGCACTTGTTGTGGGAGCAAAGCAGAAGATAAAGAGTACGAAGCGACCGCGTGCCGCCGGTTGACTTCTATTCGCACTGCCCGGCACAACGCAAAGCTTCAGCTCCGCTGTTAAGAAACCCACGTGGTCGAAATTGATCCGAAGTCCCCCGCTACGGCGTGCCTCATAATCATATCGTGGTGCTGTCACGTGGAGTCCCAGCAGTTATTAAGGCGAAAGCCTTGCATGCCTCATCAAACGCGAAAATGGACCGGCGTCCGCCGTCGTCGGCGTAAACAGGACTGATGCAAAAAGTAATCAGTGAGTGATGACGTCACCATATGACGTCATCATGACGACACAGAACGAGAAGTGTGGCGTCATCACGACGCCACTGTGACGTCACATAAGGTGACGTCACATGGTGACGTCATCACATGATATCCTTGCTTGTTCAAAAGGGGGCCGATCGCGGAGGCAGTGCAAAACCAGCCGAGGTGCCTCCGATCTTGGAGGCAGTGCAAAGCCACGTTAGGTGCAGAAATCTTTCGGAGGGTGGCGGGGCAAGATCAATATATCGTGCGAGAGGAAAAAGAACACGTATTTCGTCTTCGAGTCGCCTTAGGTGAATGCATAAAGGGACCTTGCGAGCTTTTTGATCATTTCCTTCATTCCTTTCCCTCCTACCTCTCTGCTTTTTCTACTCCCCTTTCCCATTCCTACTGCGTAGGGTAGCCAAACAAACAGGGGTCTGGTTAACCTCCCTGCCTTCTCCCTTTTGCTTTCTTCCTTGCATCAACGGATGTAACGTCCGTTTGTGTTGCATGTTGTTGGCTAAATAGCGGGATTAGAAGTAATGACTGCACAATTTTTGACAGCATTCTCAGTGCTTTCTGCATCAATTTGATCTTTCTTTATTTCTTTGTTTCTTTCTTTCTTTCTGTCGTTCTTTTTCTTTCTTTCTTTCTCTCTTCCTTTCTTTCTTTCTCTCTTTCCTTCTTTCTCTCTTCCTTTCTTTCTTTATTTCCTTCCTTCTTTCTCTCTTCCTTCCTTTCTTTTTTTTTCTTTCCTTCCTTCTTACTCTCTTCCTTTCTTTTTTTCTTTCCTTCCTTCTTTCTCTCTTCCTTTCTTTCTTTCTTTCCATCCTTCTTTCTCTCTTCCTTTCTTTCTTTCTTTCCTTTCTTCTTTCTCTCTTCCTTCATTTCTTTCTTTTTCCTTTCTTTCTTTTACCTTTCTTTCTTTCTTTTCCTTTCTTTTTCCTTTCTTTCTCTTTCTCTCTTCCTTTCTTTCTTTCTCTCTTTCTTTTTCCTTTCTTTCTTTCTCTCTGCCTTTCTTTCTTTCTTTTCCTTTCTTTCTTTCTTTTTCCTTTCTTTTTTCTTCTTTTTTTTCTTTTTCCTTTCTTTCTTTTACATTTCTTTCTTTCTTTTCCTTTCTTTCCTTTCTTTCTTTCTCTCTGCCTTTCTTTCTTTCTTTTTCCTTTCTTTCTTTCTCTCTGCCTTTCTTTCCTTTCTTTTTCTTTTCTTTCTTTCTTTCTTTCTTTCTTTCTTTCTTTCTTTCTTTCTTTTTCCTTTCTTTCTTTTACCTTTCTTCCTTTCTTTTCCTTTTCTTTCTTTCTTTTTCCTTTCCTTTTTCTTCTTTTTTTTCTTTTTCCTTTCTTTCTTTTCCTTTCTTTCTTTCTCTCTTTCTTTTTCCTTTCTTTCTTTCTCTCTTTCTTTCTTTCTTTTCCTTTCTTTTTCTTTTCTTTCTTTCTCTCTTTCTTTTTTCTTCCTTTCTCTTTCTTTTTCCTTTGTTTCTTTCTTTCTCTTTTCTTTCTTTCTCTCTTTCTTTCTTTCTTTCCTTCTTTCTCTCTTCCTTCCTTTCTTTCTTTCTCTCTCTTTCTTTTTTTCTTTTTCCTTTCTTTCTTTCTTTCGCTTTTTCTTTCCTTCTCTCTCTCTTTCTTTCTTTCTTTCTTTCTTTTTCCTTTCTTTCTTTCTCTCTTCCTTTCTTTCTTTCTCCTTTCTTTCTTTCTCCCGTTTTCCTTCCTTTTTCTTTCTTTCTTTCCTTCTTTCTTTCTTTCTTTCTTTCTTTCTTTCTTTCTTTCTTTCTTTCTAGGAGCAGCCCAATACAGGACAGCGCATACTTCCGCGAAAACGCTTCCCGAATCCCGACGCTCCCAGGTGTCGCAATCCCTTTCTCCCGGCCGTCAACCGGAGCGCGGTTCTTTCTCGCCGCTCATCGCTCACCCATGAACTAGTTCCGTGTTGCGACGTAGTTCCCGTTCAACTATACATCACGGTCGTCGTTGCGTAAACTATTCATGTCGAGCTTGGAATATTGATTACAGCGCTTCTCGAAGATAACTGTGTGGTAAACGAGCATTCGTGTTCAACATACTTGAGTGAATACTAATGTGTTGGATGTATGCAAACTTATTCTCCTTCTCACTTTATCATACTTTTTTTCCGGTGCGCCCATGAGGACGCCCAGAGAGCCCCAATACCCTTGTCGATAACAGACGCTGCAAGGGGCCTTCGATCGTTCGCTGACGCAATGTCACAAACTTGGACGAGCGACTCCAATACATGTCTGGAACCGTCGGCCTACATAGACTAGACCCATCGCGGGAAGCTAAAATATGTCACAGTTTCGCCGCAAGGGCGAAGGCAATGAATGCGATAGCAAGAAATCGGAATGTCACACGAAGATCGACGAGCAGCTCGATACCTTGCAGCTTCCCGCTGTAGCAAAAGAAGGGCGCTCGAAAAGGACGCGCAGGTATACACAGGACAAGCGTGAACTAAAAACTACCACAGTTGTTACGCCTTTGTGTTTGAGCAACGCGTTGCAAGTGTCGGCAACACAGAACACGACGCTCGTAGATAGTTCTTCTTTTAAGGTCTGACCACACGTACCCGTTGCAGCGCGTCATCGCATGGCTTTTTGACGCGGCGCCGGGCCCTCTCCCTATATAGAGAGAGGGCGCGTGGCTACGCGAAGCTGCGCGCCCTCTCTCTCCATAGGGGAGAGGGCGCAGCGCTGCGTCAAAATGACACGCGCCGACGCGCTGCAACGGGTACGTGTGGTCAGGCCTTTAAGGTGCGGCGCGCAGAATGACCCCTCTGCGTCTCCTGCCACGCGGTGGAGTCTGACGCAAGGTGTGGGCGGTGTTCTTTCGTTCCACATCACAAGTGGGTACAGTAGGGCCCCCTTTCTTGGGGGCCCCTTTCAAATTGAAAGAAAATGTTTTCAAATTGTAAGAAAATGCAGGAGCGTTGCGTGATAGAAAACACGCACAAGCACAGAACGCAAGCGGTACAATACAGCAATTACAATCCGATTCATACAGAAGCCCCAGACTCATGCACGCCATGTATCCAGATATTTACACTACAAACAGATGTACGTCGTGTGGCGAGGTTGCCACGCTTAGTCACATGCTGTGGGAGTGTCAGGGCCTAATAAACAATTCGAACAGTGCCGATTCATCTCTCTTCCACCGCCAGCCTCCGCTAGCGCTGGAAGACCGCTCTGCTCAGCTCGAACCCGACAGCACAACTCTGGGCCGTCCAGCGTGCCGGGGAAGCCGCTTCGAGACAAGGCCTCGGAACCGCCTCCGCGGTGGGTGCCCAGGACCATTAAAAGACGCCGGACTCGAATCTTCTTGATTCGACAATAAAGGTTGTTCTTCTTCCTGCGTGATCTGCATACCGCCAGCGGTAAATGGTGTCTATAAATAGCATGTCGTTATTATACCGGCGCATTTATGGCCTGTGGCTGAGTGGTCTAACGCAGCGCGCTGCGGAGCGAGGGGTCGCTGGTTCGGATCCCCGGTCGGGAGCCTTGGAATTTTAAATGCGAATGCATTTCATAGTCGGGCTATGTCAGGCATCCGGCGTTGTGCCGCGTTGGCGTTGTGCGGCGTTGTCCTCGAAGGAGGAGGATAGGTTGAGGAGGTGTGCGCGCCGGCAGGTGTTAGATGTGAAGCATCTTATGGCGAAGCTTAATCCGGTGGTGGTGGTGTGCGGCGTGACCACCCTTACTGAGCATGCGCAAACCCTTTCAAAAAAAAAAAAAAAAACTCCTCTCTCCCTCTCTCTCCTCTAGGCATCCCTCCCCGCGGCAACCACACCCTCACTGCGCATGCGCCTCCCTCCTCTCTCCCCTGCTACGCTCCCCCCTCTCTCCTCTAGGCGCCGTCCACACTCCCACTGCGCATGCACGTCCCACCTCTCTCCCCTCTCCTACGCTCCCCCCTCTCTTCTCTAGGCATCTCTGCCCGCAGCGTCCACACTCCCACTGCGCATGCGCCCCCCTCTCTCTCTCCTTTCCTACGCTCCCCCCTTTCCCTCTCTCGCCTCGCGACGCCGACACAGGCAGCGTCTGCTAGCGAGTTTCTTGGTTGAAAAAACCGACTGCTCGCGCTGCACAACCGTTCACTGGCCACCCCGTATATATGGCAGTGGATCTTGACCTGCAAGGTGGTGCCGGTGGGGAGATTTCTCCTGTGCGTTGTTGAACAATAAAAATTCGCAGCGTGCGCGTTAACTAAAAGCGGACTGCGGGTCTCTGTGTCCAGTCGGAGTCTTCTGTCTCTCATTGCCTATTAGCAGCGATTGGCATGCTCCAGTAGGAAACACCGCTCCATCGCTGCGTGCTTTACGCATCCCCAGTTTTAAATGCGAATGCATTTCTTAGTCGGGCTATGTCAGGCATCCGGCGTTGGCGTTGTCCGCGTTGGCCTCGGCAGGTGTTATAGTGAGTGGAGAGGAGGAGCGCGCTCTGGTGCGTGAGAGCGCTCGCATCGCGGGAGCTCGGCGGAGCTATATATGAAAAAAAAATTTAAAAAGTAAAAAAAGAAAAAGAAAAAAACAAAAGACAATTAAGAAAAATTAAAAAAAAATAAAAAAGAAGAAAAGAAAACAGAAAAAAATAAAAAAAAAACAAAAACAGGCGCTGCGCCGTGCTCCCGACCAGGCTGCAGAAATTAGGCGCCTTTTCCTTCTTCGAACCACAACCACCATATATTAATGGAGTGAAGCGCGCGCGAAATGCATTCGCATTTCCTCACGATTCCCTTCGGAGAGGTGGGGGCATTTTTTTTTTTAGGGGCGATGCTTGTCCATCCGTATGGCGTCCGTGCGCACTGCACGGCACAGCACTATGCACGCTGCCTTAAAAATACGCAAGAGGGCCCCTAAAAGGTTTTACAAAAGACTTCAACGTAGACATAGGCTAATTATAAGGTAAGAGATCGCTGTTGCCAGGCGAAAATAACCTATCGAGGAGAGTGCTGATGAATTGATCTCTATTTAAATGTACCTAGATGTTGAGGCTTCTCAAGGAAACCTGTAACACAAAAGGCACACGTCGAGCACTATATGTCCCTATTGGCTTACAGCACACACTGACACAAGGACGAAGTCGATACACGAATACAAGCGTTGAATTTTATTTCGATGGAACACACATGTATATATAGATACAGAATTGCACATGCGCGAGTACATGCTGTCAGGAACATCCTGACATCCTAAAATTCAGTTGTTAGCCAGCGCTTGTCTTCGTGTATCTACTTCGTCCTTGTGTCCGTGTGCGCTGTAAGCCATTATGGATATTCATCAATAGCCCGGTCAAGAACCTTACTATATGCCCCAACAAATTACCCATATTAAAATGGTATCTTGCCACCGGTAAGATGGCGGGTTCTTGGATTCACTTTCGAGGCATATCCTCCCCTCCAGCAATTTTCTAAATCCTCCTTGAATTGCCTAAGACGACTGGGAAGGCGAAATAAATTTACATTTCTATATACACTTTATGTCACTTAATTTACATTATATGGGGCAACGCTCGGGTAACGTGTACGGTTACTCAAAAATACGATACCCAGAGCTTCGCCCTACTCGTCATGATTTCACTTCGTGGAGATGCGTGGATTTTTTTTTCTCGTCCAAATTTTCTTGCTTGTAATGCTGAAACCGGATGCCACGTGTCTTCAGTTCCCTTTCGATCTTCTAGTATCTTTCTACTTCATTTCAATACCTTTTCTTTCCTTCAATGATTCTTTCTCTTATACATTTAAAGCTATTTCGTTCTTTGTATGCTTTTGTCTCCTTATGACTTTGGCGTCCCATTTTTACCTTAACGGTCTTTCCTGCCTACCAGCCGTTCTTTCTTCCATTTCCCGCTTCTCTTCGACGTCCTTTTCCTCCCTTCGCTTTGCTTGCCTTTCCAGTGATTGGTTGGTTGGTTGGTTGGTTCCTTAGTGGTTTGGCGCAACCCACCTCGGGGGGATAGGCCATGAATCGGACGGTGTCTTGCTTAATAAACAAGTTCACATTACTGGAGGAAAGGGTTGAAAATGAATTGCATTACAGATTGGTATTATAAACTCGCAAGATTTAAAAAAAAAGGAGAAAAAAAAAGAAAGAGAAAAAAAGAACCTATAGAGAAGCAAGAACAACAAAAAATATATACACAGCTGTAATTCAGACAATTGAAGTAATCTACCCTTAACATTCCATTCTTTTTGAGTCTCGTGAAATAATTAGAAACAGCGTTGAAAACGCTCCTGTGGCTAAAACCAAAGGTGGTTGCACCAAATGAAAGAAGCACCGGCAAGAGTCAAATTCAAGGCTAACTTTCGTAGGGGTTCTCCAAGTAATCTTTTTCTTTGTATTTTCAATCTTCGGCACGTCAAAAAGAAGTGCTTCAGTGGAACGGATTTACCTTGATCTTTTTCCATCAGGTCTTCCTATCCTTCCCTCGGCCCTCCCGTTCGATTTAGCCAAGATTTCGTGGAAATGCCGTGAGCGGTAGTTGATCACGTCGCTTCCACGCCCGTCATGCCATCACTTACCGGAACAGCGGCGGTGCTACGAATTTCGCAAGCTGTAATAGGAACATTTTCTCGGAAAATCCCATCCGCCGACGAGAAGTTTGCTTAGGATATACCGCGTGGCGCTTTACAACGGCGCGTCTTACGCAACGTGGTGTGACTTGAACTTTTCTTAAACACGCGCGTGGGCAAACCGAGAGGCATCGCTTTTCAGCTGCTTAGCATTAAAGGTCGAAAATTCGATTCTTGCCTTTTGTAACACAAAGAAAGATGTGTACAAGCCAGTGGCGTAGCCAAGGGGAGGGGGAGGGGGGTTGAACCCCCCCCGAAATTTTTCAGTTTTGCTTACGTATATATCACGCACACAGACAAACGCACGCACGAACATTCATAAAGTATGGTTGAACCCCCCCCGCCCCCCCCCCCCCCTCGAAAAAAATGTCTGGCTACGCCCCTGGTACAGGCACGCTTGCAGACACAGTGAAAAGCCCAGTAAGGTCCATATAAGCCTAAATATATATATATATATCTCTCCCTCTTTCATTCGCTAACTAAGGTGTATTTATGGATTTCTCGGAATACAAAGTCTCTTTTTTTCGTTCCTAAAAAGCGAATAACTCATCCTTGAGAGTTAACTAATGTTCAAGCTCTACAGCTTTTGGTGACCTAAGTTTTGCGCACAGTGAGAACCTCATTACGAAAACATTATGTGACAAGCCTGGGAACATAAGTGATTTCGCGGGTAGTGCACGTGTATAGTAAGTTCTAGATCTATCTTATTCTGTTCTTTGTGGTCTGTACTACGAAAGTGTGAGTAAAAGGTGTGACCTGGCGTACCTTTTTAATCTGCTCCTTTACAGACAAATATCGCAGTATCGTATCCGGTCACGCATTGTTTCGAAGCCTCTTGGAAAGCACACAGTCTCTAGTTTTCTTTATTTTTTTTTCTACATAGCGAAGTATACTTGCAGTCGATGGAGGCCGCGATGCTTGACGTCGATGTGCTTGTATTTAGGTGCCCGTTAAAAAAGCCCCAGGTGGTCAAACTTTTCGGAGCCCTCCATTACGACGACCCTCATAATCATGTCGTTGTTTTGGGACTTTAAACCCCAACAATTATATAAGTGTACTTACAGTGGGGTGTACTTTCCATCACGACACTTGTAAATGATCTGGTGTCCCAGTAAGTAGTTGGTTTTTCTAAAATAAAGCGCGAAGAGATGGTACAAGTGGAACAAGAAGAGAAGCAGCAAATTATAATTCACTAAATAATATAAGCGAATGCACCAACTCACCCAAAATTTAAATCTGATGCACTGTTAGCTCAAGCAAATTAGCCCCAAATCGCTGTGAAAATACTTCTACAAGAGATCGATGAATCAATCAATCAATCAATCAATCAATCAATCAATCAATCAATCAATCAATCAATCAATCAATCAATCAATCAATCAATCAATCAATCAATCAATCAATCAATCAATCAATCAATCAATCAATCAATCAATAAAAAATCCACGCATCTCCACGAAGTGAATCATGACGAGTGGGCGAAGCACTGGGGATCGTTCTTACCGTAAATCACCCGTGACATTGCTTACTTGCGCATGTAAATGAGTGACAACGCGTGTGTACAGTATATGCAATGTGTTTTTGCCGTTTAGCCGCCGCTTCCCGCGCTCTCGACCCCGGGGTAGGAGCTTGTTGTCGACGTTGCTGTTTTGCCGCTGCTTCCCGAGCTCTCGCCACCGGGGTAGCCTGCTGTCTGCGTAGACGTTGAGCCGCCGCATGCCTCGCTCTTGCCTCCGGAGTAGCAGCTTGTTGTCGGCGTTGCCGCTTTGCCGCTGCTTCGCGAGCTTTCGCCTCCGGGGTCGCCTGTTGTCTGCGTCGGCGTTGCCTTTCCCGGACGAGAGCGCGTTCACGTTCGTTTTCAATCATGGCAGACAGAGAATGTGTGGTCTGGAACGCGCTTATTCTTTATCGTCATCAGCGTCATCGTCATCGTGAGCACGGACAACGCGCAACAACGGACAAGCCTAGACCCTACGGTGCTTCGCCCCTAAAACAAAGACCCATCTGATGGTGGCTGGCAAACGTCCACAGATAGTGGTCGATGTCTCTTGTTTATTTGCATAAATAACACAGTGGTGGCGTAATAGGCACATAGTGGTGGCGTAATAGGCACATAGTGGTGGCGTAATAGGCACATAGTGGTGGCGTAATAGCCAACCAGGCATGTCTGGTTAAACTCCCTGCCTTCTCTCTCGTTTTCTTCCTTCCTTAGTTGCCCTCATAAGTTTTGCCCTGCCGACTACAGTACGAAGGAACGGCCTTGTGATGTGCTGTATTGTCCTGGGTTCGACCCCGAAAGCAGTGTGCAGTAACCTCTCGAGTGCCTCGAGGGCACCCTAAGGATACCTAAGGGGCAGGAATGTAAATCACCAAGCGTTGACAGCTGGTGTAGTTCGTACCGGTGAATATTATGAAACATTTTACTGGTGAACAAGGACATGGACAGGATAGAAAGAGATACACAACGTCAGACCGCTGTGTGTCTCTTTCTATCCTGTGCATGTCTTTGTTCGCCTCTACAATGCTTCATAGTAATACTTGAAATACGAGCTCGTAACAAAAACAGGGAGCGTAAGCAGACAAGGACAAGCGCGTGCTACCAACTGAAAGTTTAGTCCGAAAGCTGTGATATATATATATATATATATATATATATATATATATATATATATATATATATATATATATATATATATATATATAATATGCCAACTCGCCCAATCAGTCATTTTCACAGTAATGTAAGTGACTCCGTATTCTGACACTATATATACTGGGTGTCCCAAATGCAAATTGTGGTTTGGCTCATGAAAGTTCTGAAATAAATTAAATAAATTTTACATCACCTCTTTTCTTCCTACTCCGAACCCGTCAGGGCCTTTTCGTGGTGGCTTTTCGGCGGGTCCCGAAACAGCCGTTAGCCTTTTTAAAATTCATTTTGCGTTTACTTATAGGGGGTGTTCACGAGACGTCAACGTGCGCCATTTTGTTGCATAATTCGCAGCTTCACTGTTCTGGAGATAAGGAGATGAAGGTAAGGAAGCACGCGTTTCACTGTGCTGGCTGTATAACAAAATGGCGGCCGCAATGACGTCAGTGCATACTCTTCATTACAGCCTTAAGTGAGGGCATCGCAATGACGAAATATCAACGTACGTCACGAAAACTCGGCGAAGGATGGAAGGGCTTCGGCCACGCATATATCTATACGCAGTTCGCTCTTTCAAAACGTGAAAGACGCCACATAAACACAACTTGTCTGTAGCAAGTTGCAAAGTTGGGCGTCGAGCACTTTCAAAGGATGATGTACTACGACACATGCGCGTGTAGTAGTCGACACCGTTCGCCGCTAAATGCCACCGGGCACCCGACAAATCGACCGGAATACATGAGCCGTTCTTGAATCGAGCGATCAATCTCGACGTGTTTGTAAGTGCCAGCACGGTGCGAAGTAATAACGGTTTCTAAAAACGTGCTACGGCGTCTTTATACGCGTGGGAGGCCGACTACAGCCGACCTTCGTGTCTTTTATGACTTACTTTTTTTGCTTTGGAGCCGCGTTTTTCGGTTTTTACTTTTTTTTTTCGTTTCGAGCTGGAATATCAAAGACGCTCTTTCTCAACGATCGTCTTTCGTGACATTCCCTAAAGTTGCCGTATCGTCACGCAAGATTGACGACGCTATATTTAGCTTCGCGTACACGACGTCGCATTTCATTCTTTCTTATATGTGGGGCAGTCCTTTCGTACACGACTCTCACCCGCAGTTTTACGATCGATAAAGAGAACGTGAACGTGCCGTGTCGTGATAAGAACGCTGACACAAATCGATATGCGTTTGACTCGTATGTCGAGAGATACTTTGACTTATGGGAAAGTACGAAAGAGATAGCTGTTTGGATACGAGCTATCATCATTTCGTGACAGGTAAGTGTCCTTTCACTAAGTGAGGGCTGGTGGGAAAGAAAGACAGCGAAATAAAAGAAATAACTAGCAAAATGCTACGTAATGAGTCCAGCAGCCTTCCGTGAATACCCAGTAAATGTGCGGCCCCTTTCTGTCCGATTGATAAACGAGCGCTGGACTGCGACTCGTGTTGGAAGCTCTCCATTAGAAAGAATAAACAGAGAATACAAGAACAGGAAACGAGGCAGCACAAACAAAGGGAAAGGGTATTTGCTCTGTTCCGTTTTCTATTCTTGTATGCGTTGTCCATGCTTTCTAGTGGATCGATACAAGCCAGCGCAAGCTTCAACTTTTCAAGCTCCCCGTACGTGTTGTGGTCCTCGTATCTCAACGCATGGAACGCCAGCTTATAAACAGTGGTGCTCAATACCTTAAGTCGAAGTGCGAAGCCGTATGAAGGCACTGCTTGCCAGCTACCAATGCGAGGGCAGAATTGATCTCGTGCATACAGCACGCATGGCAGCTAAGGCCCTTGGAGACCTGGACAGGCGGCCCCTCCCCTACTAAACCTAAATTCAAGAGTGTCCAAGAAGACTCCGACGGACCAACACCAGCTTTCACAGCGCGTTCCGGTAGCTCCTGCCCCTGATTACATCCTGACGTTATTGGTCACTTATTGGCTAATCAGTAAACTTAGGACATTAAAACGTTTGCGACATTTGCCGTTTTTTTTTTTTTGCGCGCGGTACTACTGGTTTAATAAAACGGGAATCACGTAGGTCGTTGTGAAGTGAACAATGGCGATGCCAAGGTTGAACTGATAACAACTAATTATAATAATTGCTAAGTCTCAGATATGAACAACATTAATGAAAGGTAGGGAATGAAGAAAATGAGAAAGCTGAAATAAATGCCGAAGAGGGAGACAGCGTCGGCATATGCACTCGGAAACTGTGTTTTAGAAAGCACGATACCGTCTCTTTGTGATAGTAGGGCAATGCATTCTGCAAGATTTTGGAGGAAAAAAAAACTGTTCGCATATGTGAAAAACAGTAAAAGAACACTGCTGATAATGGAATTCAGCACGAACTCCAAAGCAGACGCTCGTCATTCACGACGAAAGTAGTTCAGGAGGACTCACTCGCGCGCGCCATGCATTTCAAAATCAGGAGTTAAAGTTTCGTATGTTTCAGAAATCCAACGTTGAAACTCAGGCTTTTCAATACGAAATTCTCACTCTCTTGACGGTGCTCCTGACTTGGGGGCACTGTGCGACTTGGTAAACTTTTTTTTCAATGCCACAGTTCTTCCTCTTCAACTACTATGTGCATGTCTAACATCTTAGAACTTTTTTGGGATGCCAAACATTCACGGGGTACCTTCCTTTTACTTGCTTCTTCGTTTTTCTATAGAATATTTGTTGTTAACCACTATTGTTTAATTTCTATATTCAGAGTCAACTGTATTGCAAACTTTGTAAAAATTGAAGACAAGAAGCCAATCCTTTGATCTTTCCCAAGAAAGATAATCTAGCAAAAACCCTGACTAGCTTTTTTCCCCGTTTCTTCATATATGCCTCGGTGAAAAATTGTCGTCAACAATATTGCAGTTACATAAGCAAAAATAACCATGATAATTATCTCACGCAAACGCAACAAATCAAGCGCAAAAGGTTTAGAACGCGTAATCTAAGCAAAGGGTGACGTGTATGAAAGGAATAGAGAGAGAGAGAGAGAGGTTAAGTGAAAGGCAGGGAGGTTAACCTGAAGAAAATTTTCGGTTTGCTACCCCTGCACTGGGGAAGGGGTAAGGGGGAATAGAAAGATAAGGAAGGAAAGAAAGAGATAGAAAAGAGATAGAAAAAAAATAATAAACCGCACGCACACACACACTCGAGCACAGGAGTGTCATAGCCGTTTAGCGAGTCCTGTTGACCGCAAAAAACTTCAACAACGCCTTTGTCGCCTTCCGGTTGGAAGCTGGAACGTTCCGGTACTCCAAAATTGATTGTTCGGAAAGCGGCTGGTCATCGAGACGTGCTAAGGCTGCTGAGAGCTGTTCTCTCTGGGAGCTGTAGTGCGGGCAATGACACAACACGTGCGCAATGGTTTCCTCGCGACCACAGTGATCACAAGCGGCACTGTCAGCCATTCCGATGCGGTGCGCAAAGCTGTTCGTGAATGACACCCCTAGCCATAGGCGACACAGGGCTGTTGTTTCTGATCGGGATAGTCCGAAAGGAACTTCAAGTTGAAATGACGGATCCAGACGGTGAAGGCGGGTATGCAGGAAACCGGACGTGTTCCACATTGAATGCATTACATCACGCGCGAGCGCGCGAATCTTGGATGCTGCATCATTTCTTGATAGTGGAATGGCTTCTTTCACG
Organism: Rhipicephalus appendiculatus; assembly: GCA_030522465.1. Lineage (NCBI taxonomy): Eukaryota > Metazoa > Arthropoda > Arachnida > Ixodida > Ixodidae > Rhipicephalus > Rhipicephalus appendiculatus. The sequence goes on along the minus strand of JALIZH010029254.1, from coordinate 121,464 downwards.
CCACTTTCATAAGCATTCCTTGCAGAATTATCGGCATGTTCGTTACCGTCAATGCCACAGTGGCCTGGAAGCCACTGAAAAGTAATGTCATGCCCTTTCTCTTTTAAGACCTGGTAGGTTTTTCTGGTTTCCAGTACAAGTTGGTCTTGCGCACCACGACGTATACGTCGTGGTGCGCAAGACCAACTTGTACTGAACTTGTATGGAGCTGACCACGACGTATACGTCGTGGTCAGCTCTATAGAAGCTGATGATAGGCACTGTAGGGCTGACTTCGAGTCTGTAAATATACCCCATTTTTTGTGGTGACTCGAGTGCAATCCTTCGAAGTGCGCTACGGAGTGCCCCAAGCTCCACAGCAGTCGACGTGGTCCTATGAGACGTTGTAAAGCTGTATGTTCCGGCTTTTGCTGGGAAAATGACAGCTCCTGCGGATCCCCCTAACAGTTGTCGATCCATCTGTGTAGAGTTTAATGTGTTCTGCGTATTCCTCGTGTAGCATCAGTAGAGACAGCTGCTTTAAAGCTGGTGATGACAGCTCCGCCTTCCTGCGAATTCCTGGCACTGTCAAATGAAGTTTGACAGTGCCAGGAATGAAAGGAATAATTGACTACTACACGTTTATCCCTTTCACAACCCATGTTACCACCTTGCTAGATTTCGCAAAACTCATTTGCAGGATGATGCATATCCTGAACTCAGAAACTCGGAATTCCACGGTTCACAAACCTCTTTTCACTCTTTTAATGACGTCCACTGCATGCGACAGTTCTGAACTCAGTATAGGGGCGCAGTAAAGGTGGCTATCGTGGTCCAATGTTGTAAATACACCCTACATATTTATCCATATATCTTTACTGCATCTTCCTCACTGTACAGTGGGCCAAACCGGACTTTCTGTTCTGGTTCAACTGCCAGCATTTCTTCTTTCAGGGCTACCAAGTACTTTACCGCGGTTCATTGTGCACAGCTCATCATGCAAGCTGCTCCATGTTGTTGGCTATGGTTGGCAATGGACTTTACTAATGAAATCCTTCAAACTCCACCAATCCCTTTCCCCAGTATAGGGTAGCATACCGGCTATTCTAAACTGCTCAACATCGCTGTTGTTTCTCCTGTTTTCCTTCCTTCCCTTGCACACTGGGATGACCGATTATGCTCCGCGTGTTCAATGTGGTTGGCAATACGCCATTTGTTAGCGCTCTCGAACACAGGGCGCCCAGAAGATCACTATTGATTGCGCTACACATTGCTGTCGTTAGAAGCCGTACTGAAGGGCTTAAGTCTTCAGTAATCGCAGGAGCGTGGGAACGAAGGCATTCGTCATGAAAAAAAAGTTAGGGTGAGAAGACACGGAGACTCGGACTATGGTCACTGGATTCTTTCCCCTTGTGTTCGTGTCTGCAAGCCTTGACTTATTTCTATTTTTAAAGAGATAGCTTAACTTTCTGTCGACCGAGGTAATTCTTACTGGTCCTGAAAGGAGTCGATTTCAGCTCGGTAGCCCATGCCTAAAGAGATATAATTTTGTAACTTGATCCTACTAATACATCTAAGGCAGAGAAATTTTATGTTCTATACACACGCATAACGTTCTGAAATATGCGGCTAATTTTGGAGGCAGTGTTTTGCGAAATCCTGCGGGAACAATGCAATAATTTCCATGCACTCTGGGAAACTATCAAATGTATTCCTGTGTGATGCCCTGACAAGTGAAGTTATGATATAACTGTAATATCTGTTTATGGTGCACAGCTGCGCACTAACATCCTGCTTCCGTCTTATTCACACACACATACGCAAATGCCCTCAAACGCACGCACGCACGCACGCACGCACGCACGCGCGCACTCACTCACTCACTCACTCACTCACTCACTCACTCACTCACTCACTCACTCACTCACTCACTCACCACCACCACACTCACTACCACCACCACCACCACCACCACTCACTCACTCACTCACTCACTCACTCACTCACTCACTCACTCACTCACTCACTCCACTCACTCACTCACTCACTCACTCACTCACTCACTCACTCACTCACATGCGCAGAGATGCTCTCTTTCTATCTCTTCATTCTGTCAGGCAACAGTCACGAATAGAGAGAAAGGAGAGAAAGCTGGTTTGATCGAGGTATACAGCTCAAGCTACCTCTTATCAGTTTCAACCTACGGCATTACAACTGTGTGAAGCGGCTACTCGGACGAGGATGCGAGAGTCGATGGCCCGCAATTGTAGTACGCCGACAACGGGCCAGCAAACAGCCCGCTTGGTGCATTGCGTTCTAAGATACACTCTGTAATACCGATATGTCCGGGTAGCCACTGATATATAATGTCATGTCCTCTTGTTAGCCGACGATGCAGCCCGCTCAGCCCATGAAGGAACCAGTGTGGTTCCCATCCCTCTGTCAAGAACTGATGCGGCAAGACAACTTTTTTGCTGGCTTGGAATCTTACCCACATGTTTTGGTCGGCTACCAGCTTCCAAAGGTGCCACCTATATAAACTGGATCCTTCACTCAAGCTACAGCTTCCATCCCAACTCTGCCGCTCCGATGCGACACTGTTATGCCGCCTTTGGTTGGGTGTTGCATTTACAAAGGCGTACTCGTTTCGCATCGGTATGGCGGACACCTCTACATGCGACTCCTGCGGAACTGAATCGAACACGTCCTGTGCAGCTGCACTCGCTATGACGCCCAGCGATGCCCGCTCCGGATGGCTTTGAACCAACTGGACTCTAGACCATTTTCTTTACAGAAGATTCTAGGACCTTGGACGTGCGCTTCGATAGCGCAGAAAGCAACAAAAGCGCTTCTGAAGTACCTGGACTCAACAAATCTGAGCGACCGCCTGTAGACTGGATGTGCTCCCCCAAGTGTGCTCGTGATTCTGTGTAACTCTCCTTCCTTCTCTTCTTCTGTCTCTCTTTTCCTCCCTTTATCCCTTCCCCCAGTGCAGGGTAGCAAACCGGACGTGCGTCTGGTTAACCTCCTTGCCTTTCCTTGCATCTCTCTCTCTCTCTAAGATACACTCACTGTATCGCTATCTTTTAATACCCGCCGTGAATCGGCGAACCAGAGCTGAGGTCTCCGGGAGGCTTGGTCGCGAGAACGACCGTTACGACATCACACCTCTGAGCACTTGCAGACCACACTATCCATTAATAGAGTGTGCCAGTTCGCACGCCACTTGGCTGATTCGATCGTACTCTTTCCACATTTGGCGGACAAGAAGCGTTTCGTACAGACAAGACGTTCGCGTTCACGCCAGAGCCTGACTGACCGCTTTCGTACGAATCACCAAACACGTCTATAATATAGAACGCAGTCCCCGTCGGGCCGCCGACCGCGAATGCCCCCGAGAAAAGGACTCCTCGGGATTCGTTCATTGCCCCCCAACTTCCTTTCCTGCCTTATTCGAAAGGCTTCTCTCGCAAGAAGCACGTGACAGCGCGATGTGGTAACGCATGAAGCAACAATCCGTACCTCCTGAAAAGAATACCGCAGACTGTTTCACCTATACCTTCGCCGCACGGCATCGTGAAGGTACATAAGGGAACGTGCCTTCTGCTTTCCCCTATTCGCCTGTTCTTAATCATTAGCCTTGGGAGAGTAAGGACCACATCGGGAAGAATTCCATAGCGCACCTAAAATTAGCACGCAAGACGCAATGATCAGTAAATGTTGATTACTTTAACATGACGCTACTATCCGGGAGGGATAGGGAGTGGCCGCACAATTGAAAGAGAATGAAATGGGCACTTATTTAGAACAGACTAAAGACTTCGCTCTGAGTGGGCAGTCCCCCTCAGGCGGGGAAACCATGTACCGTAACCGCCTCCTTCACCCGGTCAATCGATTGGCGCTGTTAATTTAGGTGCGGGCAGGTGAGAAATTGAATTAGCGAAGCTGCACCTCCGGTCCGCGTTAACTCTTGTTTTCTTTTCGTCGGCTTTCGTGCTTCAGCTTTCTCTTAAGCTCGACCGCTGTTGCAGCCTCCATGCTCGAAGAAAGCCATAACAGGCCATAACAGCGCTGTCATTTCTGACAGCCACCCCCCTTTTCTACCGGCTGGACACGTGCGCAGCAAATTTTCGCCTTTTCTGGCGTCTGTCTGAGCGAAGTTCATGCCTGGCAAAGGCCTATGCGCCAAGTATTGTGGCACCGCGGTTCCCCGAGTGCGGGCCTGTCTTAGTAAATTAGCTAATACAGTCGATTTTAAGCGTATGGCGACAGGTTCGTTCAACGTAATTGTTTTTACTATATTAGCGCACTTGTTAACAAAACGGTGGACAAATGAAAGCTGTGCCAGTGTCGTTCCTTTGTCCTCTATTTCGTTTACAAGTGCGCTAAAACACTAAAGTGGAATTACCAACATGGCCAAGCCTTTCGCTCTGTCAAGTAAGTCGGTACGAGAGGTTGCCTCTCGTGCCGACTGGGCAGGCATGTCGTCTACGTTAGGAAAAATTTTTTCTTCGGCCTCTAGCGCTACACTTTTGACTAACCGCCGTTGCTTCCATAAACTGAAGAAAGCATCAGGCATTGGTTTCAAATATAAGAGTTGTCCTCCTCCTTACATTTTATCAAGGGCGGCTCCAGGGAGGGCACGTGGGGAGGGGGGCGGCATACCTCAAAATTTTCGCCTGCTACTCTTACCCCCTCCCCCCCGCAAAAAAAGAAGAAAAAAAGAAAAAGAGCAAACATAGCTAAAACACGAAGCCATCATTCTCCGCTTCCCTGGCACCCCGAAGGAATTAACTTGTCGAGCACTTAGCGAAAAAATTCTGGCGCCGATCCTGCCTTTTACAGCGTTTTATGGCGCAAGTAGCAATAGGCGCTTTAAATATCGCTTTTATGGAACAACGACACTGATATACGTTTTAACAATCTAGCGAACGTGAATTCTGGCCTCTGCCTTCATGCTTCCTTTCATAGCTCAACTATGAAAGAGTTTTTTTTTTCTTCTTTAAATCCGTGTTGTCCGTATGCTGTTTAATTTTGGCAGACGTATTTAACGATTCTTGTTGGTGGTTGCAAGGATGTCTCCCCATCGGAGTTGTCGGCAAGCGCTGGCTGTCTCTGTGCGAGTGATTCGACTGAAATTTGTGCAAGAGTCTTGGGAACAACATTGCTGCTCAGCTGTTCGATGCACTGAGCACTGCAACCGCAATTATCTGGCCATCAAGGCGGCCCACTCTGTTCTTCGCGACCTGAAAGCGAAGCTTTCTGTGCATATCACGCGCCATAGGCTTCGCATTTGGCACGGCTTCTATAGGTTGGTCGGTAGCGATGGAAGCATTTATGAAATACGTGGGAGTGGACAATGGTCGTTCATAGGCCTACATTTCACCGGTTGTCATCGTTTTAAAGAGGCTGCGAAAGTTGAATGATTGTTCGCACAATAAGTCAATGTTCGCACTCAGTGAGAACGCTCCGTCCTTAATAAAAACATTGTATAGTTCGAAAGTAGTGTCCTGATAGTGGGCTTTCAACTGCTTAGTAGTTAGTGGTCAAGGAATAACAGCGACTCCCCTACCTCCAAAAGGAAAAAAAAGAGTTTCTGCCGGCTAATAAATTATGTTCGCAGCTGCTGAAGTCTCTATTCTGGAGGCGACAACTCTAAACACTCAAATGGTAAGCATATAAGCACCGTTTCGTGTGTGTTTTTGCTACTACTGTAAAGCTTTGGTGTCACGTAGAAAAGAACACCCAGTGTACAGTATCAGTAAAGATTTAGTGACAATTTCAGTGGTGGGGCACATAATTTTTACTTGGAGATAAACGCGCTGTATGGTGTTCCGATATACGCGCCGGAACACCATATCGGACGACGGCCACGACCTGCGGATGGCGGCTAACGGAGCACATTGGCCATCATCCGCAGTGCTGACAAGCCGGAACGAATAATATTAATGATATCTGGGGTTTTTACGTCCCAAAACCACGAGATGATTATGAGACATGCCATAGCAGAGGGCTCCGGAAATTTCGACCACCTGGTGTTCTTGAACCTGCACTGACATCGCACAGTAGACGGGCGCCTGCCATTTCGCCTCCATTGAAATGCGACCGCCGCGGCCGGGATCGAACCCAGCGACCTTCGGGTCAGCAGCCCGAGCACCGCAGCCACTGTTCCGCCGAAGGCGGACAACCGGAACGAAATCTCGCTGTTCTGTATAATGGTATGTGGGTTTCTGTCGGCACAGCTGTCAGGTCTCGTAACACAGTGCCAGCGCATGGCATTTAAAGGGGTACTGACACAAAATTTCGCGGCCGAGATAGCCTGCTGGATCGATTCCCGTGTACATGCGTGTACCATCTGCAAAATATCGACAGCGAATAAAGCTTGGAAGGTATTTTATATGAATTTTGAAGTTCGCGTGCGCGATCCAGCATTCTAGGCCGCACCTGGCGGCATTGACACCCTCGGAGGTGACCCGAGGTGACCCCCCTGCTTCCCGGTACAACAGGTTATGATGACGTCGTAGCCGCCATTTCAGTTTTGGCGCGCTTGCCACTGCGCTGTTGGTGACTGCTCGGGGCCTGCTCGCGAGTGTGTGGCATAGTGTGGCCGCGGCCAAGAGGAGGCGCTGCCGCGGCGCACGCGTTGAAAGTTTTGTGTTTGGCGACACTACAGCTTTCCCGTTTCCTGCTCCCAAGGACTTCTTGATTTCCCTGTGCTGCCTGGGCTGCAGTGACAGGCCACAATGCCGAAATCCTTCTGCGCCGTTTCCTTCTGCACGTCGAAGTCGGGATCAGGCGTATCGCTGCATACGTTTCCCCGCGACGAACCTCGGCGGCAGAAGTGGATCGAGTTCGTGTGCGCTTGTGGACGTCAGGAGTATCAGGACTGGTCCCCCGTGCAGAACAGTCGCGTTTGCGGGCTCCATTTCGAGGCGCATTGCTTTACCACACAGGCGCCGGACTTGGCGTACATGGGTCTTCCGACTCCACCCTGTGCATCGCTCACGTCTGGTGCTCTGGTGTTACCTAGCTTTCTTCGGCACCAACAACTTGAAGGGCATCACAATGTTATCAAGTGATTCAATCGGATATTGAACGTAGAAAAAGCGAACGTACTTTGGCTAAATGAATTGCCCTGCAGAACATTTGTGCACGAATGTGTCGGGTCTTACCATAGTACATTGTCGACGCGAGGTTCATCGTGGTCGTCGTCGCTGGTATCGTTGCCGCTTCCCGACGAAGCACTCCTCGCCAGCGGGTCAAACCTGAAGTGATTCGCCCCGTCGTAAATTCCTTCCATCCCCGTCGCAAGAAAATTGTCGCCATCAGACGACGATGAGCCCGACGACGACAGCGAGGACGATAACGGCGACGACATCACGCAGCATGGGTGACAAGCGAATGCAAGCAGACGATGCAGACCGCGCGGAAGTGCGTCACTGTTCTGTGTGCTCCGTGACCGAGCGTTTCACTCGCTAGGTGGTGATAGTCGCACCCGGCGGCTTGTCGTTTTTGGAGCTCTGTCAAACCGAAACTGAGGCTGTGTCGGTAATGAGGAGCTTGTAATTAATTATCTGTCGCGCGCTGCAGCAAAAAATGTGCCGTGTTATGACTAACAGGCCCCCAGCAACACATTGCAGCAAAAAAACGCGGGGCGAAAATTTTTGTGTCAGGACTCCTTTAAGATCACTAACACTATAATCTCCTTGCGATCTTTAGACACCATTCTCTCGCAGTCTTGCTTGCAAAGAAAAACAAAACATGAACGAGGGTACCCCCTTTACAGGGGTCGACTACCCCTCTGGAAAGACAAAAAAGCTTCGAGAGAACCTTCTGTCGCTGAGGTTAAGACAGCCTTGTCTAAAACTTGCACTTCAATTGTGTTCCAAGGCAAGACAGGGACCATCAGCGTTCTTAAATGGACCCCGCTTTAAATCGCAATGAACCGAAAGAGCCCCTCACCTTCCATGACCTCACGAGAACTGGCCTTTTTACGTATAGAAACATTTTATTGCTTTCGCCTTCGGAACATGCGGACCTACAGGCTTGATGGGACTTCAGCAAAGACAAAGGCGGCCAAGTACTTCTTTGTCCTTTACTCTGCTAAGACGTTTCAAGGTCTTATCTCGCATCCTTTGTTTTTTTTTGTTTTTTTACGCTGTTTTTGCCGCACCGCCTAATGGAGCACGCGAAGGAGCAGCAAGATTGTCTGCGCATCCAGACACTCTCGCAAGCGCCGAGATAACTTATATGTCAGCTTCTCTCTCCCTCCCTCTCTTTCCCTATCATCCTCCTCCTCCTCCTTCTAACTTTCACGCTGCGCAGTGCAGTGCGTTTGCCCAGCGCACACATTGCGCAACGAAGAACTGCGCAGGCCCAAAGCAAAACGGAAGGAAGCTTCCGAACGACCAACTTGCTCTGAAAGAAAGAGAGAAAGAGAGTAAGGGAGAGGGAGAGAGGAGTATTCGATCGTTCTACGTGATCCGAGAAAAAGAGGCAATGGCGGCTGCGCTCCGTCCCGAACGGCCCTGAAAAACGCGAGCTTCCCCGTATCGATTCGCGAAGGAGAAAAAAAAAATTGGGGAGGCTTGGCCAGACGGGTCTTTTCTCACGCAAACACGGGGGGCCGGACCTCCGTCCAGAAGTTAGCCAGCCGTCAGCCGTCGCTGAAGGCGCTGCTGTCGGCGGTGACGCTGCCGCCCAGCGACGCGCCTGGCCCCACTTATGACGTCAACGCCAGCGACTGTGTCACGTGACCCGCTGACGTCATTGCGTGTGTTTCGTCGTATCCCCAACGCCTCCGACAGGCACGAGCGGCTCGGCGCGTTGCCAAGAGAGAGAGAGAGAGAGAAGGAGAAAGGGATAAAAAAAATGGTGTGGCATTAGGACGGAGGTCCTCAGGAAAAGGGTGAAAGGGCCACGCCCACACACCCTCCTAGAGATGCTTGTTTGATGCGCCGGAGTGTGCTGGGGATGTGTAATTAGAAAGAATGCCCCAAAAAAGCGAGCGTCGCTTGTAGGGAAAATTGCAGTGCTTGATGAGTTTACTGACCCTCGCGTGGTGCCCGAGAACGGTCACAAGGAGTGCGGACTTTTTTTGTTTGGTTTTCGTCGTGGTTCTCGCGTACGTGCTGGATGACGTAAGAGAGAACCGCCGTTTATGGCGCAACCGAAAGGTCTATTTCGAGCGTAATTTCCTGCCGCACATGCCGAATGGTTTTTCATTTAAGTTGCGGCTGTTCTTTTTATTATATCCCTCTGTCACGTGAGACGAACTGCTATTAGGAAATGAATGCATCTAAAAATTCAGGGAGCGTTTGCCCTATCGGGAAAATAGGGGCAAACGAAGCTTGGCGTGTGTGCCTGACGTACTTATTTCTTTCTCTCATTCTTTCTTTCTTGGTTCCTTCCTTCCTTCCTTTCTTTCTTTCCTTCTTTCTCTCTTTATTTCTTTCTTCCTTCCTGTCTTTCTTCCTCTGTTTCTTTCTTCCTGCCTTTCTTTCTTTCCTCCTGTCTTTCTTTCTCTCTTTCTTTCTTTCTACCTGTCTTTCTTCCTTTCTTCCTGTATTTCTCTCTTTCTTCCTTCCTCTCATTCTTTCTTTCGTTCTTCCTCTCTTTCTTTCTTTCTTTCTTTCTTTCTTTCTTTCTTTCTTTCTTTCTTTCTTTCTTTCTTTCTTTCTGTCTTTCTTTCTCTCTTTCTTTCTTCCTCTCTTTCTTCCTTTCGTTCTTTCTTCCTGTCTTTCTTTCTTTCTGTCTTTCTTCCTCTGTTTCTTTCTTCCTGCCTTTCTTTCTTTCTTCCTGTCTTTCTTCCTTTCTTCCTGTCTTTCTCTCTTTCTTCCTTCCTCTCTCATTCTTTCTTTCGTTCTTCCACCTCTCCTTCTTTCTTTCTTTCTTTCTTTCTCTCTTTCTTTCTTTCTTTCTTTCTTCCTCTCTTTCTTTCTTTCTTCCTCTCTTTCTTTCTTTCTTTCTCTCTTTCTTCCTTCCTCTCTTTCTTTCTTTCTTTCTTTCTTTCTTTCTTCCTGTCTTTCTTTCTTTCTTCCTGCCTTTCTTTCTCTCTTTCTTTCTTTCTTCCTGTCTTTCTTCCTTTCTTCCTGTCTTTCTCTCTTTCTTCCTTCCTCTCATTCTTTCTTTCGTTCTTCCTCTCTTTCTTTCTTTCTTTCTTTCTTCCTGTCTTTCTTTCTTTCTTTCTTTCTTCCTTTCTTCCTGTCTTTCTTTCTTTCTTCCTCTGTCCGCCGCGGTGGTATAGCGGTTAGGGTGCTCGGCTGCTGACCCGAAGATCGCGGGTTCGATCCCGGCCGCGGCGGTCGCATTTCGATGGAGGCGAAATGGTAGAGGCCCGTGTACTGTGCGATGTCAGTGCACGTTAAAGAACACCAGATGGTCAATATTTCCGGAGCCCTCCACTACGGCGTCTCTCATAATCATATCTTGGTTTTGGGACGTTAAACCCCAGATATTATTATTATTATTATTATTATTATTATTATTTCTTTCTTCCTCTCTTTCTACCTTTCTTTCTCTCTTTCTTCCTTCCTGTCTTTCTTTCTTTCTTTCTTTCTTCCTGTCTTTCTTTCTTTCTTCTTGTCTTTCTCTTTCTTCCTTCCTCTTATTCTTTCTTTCATTCTTCCTCTCTTTCTTTCTTTCTTCCTCTCTTTCTTCCTTTCTTTCTCTCTTTATTCCTTCCTCTCTTTCTTTCCTTCTTTCTTCCTTCCTGTCTTTCTTTCTTTCTTTCTTCCTGTCTTTCTTCCTTTCTTCCTGTCTTTCTCTCTTTCTTCCTGTCTTTCTTCCTTTCTTCCTGTCTTTCTTTCTTTCTTCCTGTCTTTCTTCCTTTCTTCCTGTCTTTCTCTCTTTCTTCCTTCCTCTCTTTCTTTCTTTCTTTCTTTCTTTCTTCCTGTCTTTCTTCCTTTCTTTCTCTCTTTCTTCCTTCCTCTCTTTCTTTCTTTCTTTCTTTCTTCCTGTCTTTCTTCCTTTCTTCCTGTCTTTCTCTCTTTCTTCCTTCCTCTCATTCTTTCTTTCGTTCTTCCTCTTTCTTTCTTTCTTCCTCTCTTTCTTCCTTTCTTCCTGTCTTTCTTTCATTCTTCCTCTCTTTCTTCCTTTCTTTCTCTCTTCCTTCCTCTCTTTCTTTCTTTCTTCCTGTCTTTCTTCCTGTCTTTCTTTCTTCCTTCCTCTCATTCTTTCTTTCGTTCTTCCTCTCTTTCTTTCTTTCTTCCTTCCTCTCTTTCTTTCTTTCTTCCTTTCTTTCTTTCCTTCTTCCTTCCTCTCTTTCTTTCTTTCGTTCTTTCTTCCTGTCTTTCTTTCTTTCTTCTTGTCTTTCTTCCTCTGTTTCTTTCTTCCTGCCTTTCTTTCTTTCTTCCTGCCTTTCTTTCTCTTTCTTTCTTTCTTCCTGTCTTTCTTCCTTTCTTCCTGTCTTTCTCTCTTTCTTCCTTCCTCTCATTCTTTCTTTCGTTATTTCTCTCTTTCTTTCTTTCTTCCTGTCTTTCTCTCTTTCTTTCTTCCTGTCTTTCTTCCTTTCTTCCTGTCTTTCTCTCTTTCTTCCTTCCTCTCATTCTTTCTTCCTCTCTTTCTTTCTTTCTTTCTTTCTTTCTTTCTCTCTTTCTTTCTTTCTTCCTTACTTCCTGTCTTTCTCTCTTTCTTCCTTCCTCTCATTCTTTCTTTCTTCCCCTCTTTCTTTCTTCCTCTCTTTCTTCCCGTCTTTCTCTTTCTTTATCTCTCTTTCCTTCTTTCTTTCTTCCTCTCTTTCTTTCTTTCGTTCACATTGCGCAATAATCTCTCCTAACGTTTCCTTCCTCCATGCCGGGAAATGGACCGTCCTCCAAGTGCTTACCAACGCAGCACTTCAGCTGCTACAGGCAACAACGACGGTCACGTTTTCATATACCCAGGCAACAATGAAATGTAGCAGCTTGAAATCGCAAGTTATCTTGATATCCTCCATAAGAGATCATATTGCCGAGTCAGAAACGGCTGGTAGACGAGAGGCCCATGATCAAGGTCGCATTAATTATTGAAAAACGCAATATAAAAATACGCACGTGACCGGTGCACCTTTTCCTTTCTTTTTTAAGGGAGGTGGGGGGGGGCTTGAGAGGGGTCGAAATGCAAGGAACACCTGAATGCTGATATTTAGGCGCATGTTAAGGAAGCCTAGTTGGTTTTAATTATACTGGCGTCTCTCATAATCATATGGTGGTTTCGGGACGTTAGACCCCAACTATTATTATTACTTTACATCACAAAACTTTCTTTTCACTGTTTTAGCCTAGGAACATTTTTATGCATGCCGAAAAAGCGCTCCACATTAGGGAATAGTTTACTGTCTATGAAACGCTTAGCGAAGAAATCGGCACACGATTGGGCAACTGCGTAAAAAATTAACTGCTTTCTACGCTTCTCCGCGACCGAATACGGACATACTGCGCGGCCTCTGACAGTAAAAAATAAATAATATAGCCTGAACCAAGAAGTACGCATGCTCGTTTACTCAGTCGCTTTATTCTCGGCCTCTAAACCTTCTTGCTTGTTTGTTTTTTTCCTTCTGGATGGCTTGTTTATTTCTGCGCCGAGCTGGCGGTGTGTTACTGCTTCTCCGGAATTTTGCACGCTCAGCAAACCAAAGGCGTCAAGAATGTGGTTTCTCGCGAAAGCTGGCCAGATCCGTGGTTTCGTCCAAGCTCCCTTCGAAACTGTGGAAAGTGAAGAGAGCCGAAAAGAACAACAAGATGATTGTGACAAGAAGAGGCGAAGCGTGTTTCCGAGAACGAATGAAAGTGAACGGAAACCAGCTTTCACAAGCGCTCGTCGTAAATCATGCGGTGCGCGCTAACGTCACTCCGACGTCGAGCTCAGTGTTTAGCGGAGCTGAGCGTGACGAAAAAATAATAATAGAAGCGGAAACCCTGACAACGGGGGAGTGTTCGGGCAGGAAATCGGCTCCAAAACTGTCGCGAAACATATTTTCTAGCTCTTATGTGAACGCCGATGTGTCATATTACGTTGTCTGTTCAGTCGACCTTAATGCTTGACCACACGTACGCGTTGCCGCGCGTCAGTGCGTGACGTGTAGACTCGGCGCCGCGCCTGCTCCACATGGAGAGAGAGGGCGCGCAGCTTTGTGTAGCCGCTCGCTCTCCCTTCATGGGGAGAGGGCGCGGCGTTAGTATGAGGCCGCGTTAAATACCAGCCTTCCGAGTGTTGGTTAGGCGCTAAGAAGCATTTAGTTGGAGGTTAGCTACACTGCGTACATAGGCGTGCGCACGAGGGGGGGCAGGAGGGGGCCGCCGCCCCCCCTTAGTCAGCTAAGAGGGTGGGGGGGGGGGGGGGGCAAAGTCTGCCCATACATTGACTTAATAGGGAGGGGGGGGCGCTGAGTAGAACCTCCCCCCCCCCCTCCCTGCTGAAGGAGAACCCTGCGCACGCTTATGACTGCGTATATACCTTCACTTGCGTCAGTGTCTGCAAGCCTCATTTTCTTCGAGGATGAACAGCTCTTTCTCTCTTCGGTAAACTACAACGACGATCAAAGATCAATCACAAGGCAATGAACGTGCTTTTTTTGTAGACACTGATATATGTGATAAGTACTGAGTGAACGAAAGTGTTTATATCGAAAGTGTTCATCGTTCTGTTTTGTGCTAAACATAAGTAGGCTGGGCACCTGAACTCGATAAATGCGAAACAACTAGAAATACCGTACCTCTTACTCTAAAAACTGTTTATTACGGGCGAGCAACGGTGCTCCGCGCTTTGTTGAATGATCGAGATCGTGGAGTGCAATCTTGCTGCGAAAGTTGCTTCTGAGTGAAAGACTGCGAGGCGCGTTTTTATCAAGGCGAAAGCCTTAGATTCCTCATCAAACGCGAAAGTTGGCTGTCGACGTCAGCGGCGTCCGTCGTCGTCAACAGGAGTGATGCAAAAAATCATTATCACGTGATGACATCCTCATCATCACGTCCCAGATCGCCAGTATATGTGACGTCATGATGACATCACATAATGTGATGCCGCATGATGTCGTCATCTCATTACGCCGTCGCTTGATCAAAAATGGGCCGATCACGGAGGCAGGGCAAAGCGAAATGAGGTACGAAAAGCTTTTAATGCCTCCGATCACGGAGGCCCTGCAAACAACGTAAGGAGCCGAAAGCTTTTGGAGGATGAAGAGGAGGATCGACGCATTGACTGAAAAGAAAAAGATGACTTTCACCTTCGAGTCGTCTTAGTAGAATGGATCAGGGACCATGTGAGCTTTTTTTTTCTTTTTACCATTCAATAAATTTTCAATTTGAGAAAACGTTCAAAACCTCTTTTTCCTTCGAAGTTTCAGCGTAAAAACACAGTTCATCGTAAGTATCGTAACTAAGTTGTTTTGGAAGAACTCGGTTAGTTACTTCTATTAATGAGACCGTTCGTTCGGCCTTTGGCGACAGACATCCGCTGCGATTATCAGTTGCAGTCGCCGCGTGACGTAGCATCGATGTTACATGCGCCGCGGTTCGGACAGACTTATTTCGCCCTGGCGAACGAGCGCACAGTGTTCGTAATGAATAATTCATCTGTCAAGCCGGATGTGATGTTTCCTTTCATTTAGAGTCCCGTCCTAACACGATATCCTGTGCTTACACTTTCAATGCTTTGATAGGCGTACTCATGAAGGAAATAAAACGGTACATTATGAATAATCATTTCCTGCTTCAACCCATACTGCTGAATCAGACAGTACGATGGTTTTGAAAATAACACGTAATTTTTTTTCGTGAAATGTGCATTTCTAGTAATCGCCTTTTGAGGTTTTATGACGTCTTCTTGGTAAGCTTTGCGAGTAAGCCATGAGTCGTTATGTGCAACTGGGTCTGCATGCTTCCGGTTAACGATAATCACGAACAGGGTCCTAAAAAAATAAATAAAATTGGGGGGACCCTTACGCTTCGCATTTAAGAGTTGAACGTGATAGCGATATCCTGTCCCTAGTGCGTACTTTAACCTCTTAGTGCATACTATGTAATGGGTAGCATGCTTTAAACCACGAGAAATTATGCGCGTGAAATGTTTTCGAACTTGCTCTGCACCCACTACGTGGTCTTAAGGGAATACGCGCAATAACTTGTGTGCCTTTTGTAATGGGTGGCCGGCTTTAAACCACGATGTCGTTATGATATTCACATACTCTGACGCCCGATGGCAATGTACGCTTGTACCACACATTATTACTGCGATATTACATGTTGTATTGTGAAGCCTGTATACAGGACGCGTGGGTTTGTAAAGCATGAACGTTATTTTCTCTGCATTTGCGTACCGGTGTATGCGTACTGGTGTATGCCAGGTGTGGTTGCATCAACTATGCTATAGCTCGGATTTTCCTGTTAGTGCTGTTTAAACTGGTGCATGCCAGAAGAATCGCATGCAAGCGTTTATGGTTGTGCATGATTTATTTCACACACATTGTTCAGTTCCTTTTGAGAAACATCTATGCATTACGTTCGCATTACGCATTACGTTTGGCAGTTTGAACTGTGTAATCTATTCAGGCCGTTAGTGAGGGAGGCGCTCTGACAAATTCACTCCCGTCTAGCTGCTATGGATTTTCGCAACAGTTGGTCGTGAACGAGATGTACCATTACATGTTTCCTCGTTCGTTGTTGCCTTTGCGAATTCCATTTACTGCAGACTCGTACGTCATGCATAACGTCGTCTCTTCTATACTACGCCTTGAATCGCACTCTCCATGTTCATATGCAGCGAGAGAGAGAAAGAGCTAGCTAGCTAGCTAGCTAGCTAGACAGACAGACAGACAGACAGACAGACAGACAGACAGACAGACAGACAGACAGACAGACAGACAGACAGACAGATAGATAGATAGATAGATAGATAGATAGATAGATAGATAGATAGATAGATAGATAGATAGATAGATAGATAGATAGATAGATAGATAGATAGATAGATAGATAGATAGATAGAAAAGTCATGGAGTTTTGCGGTAGAGGGGCTTCCGGTTTGTTACCATGCATGCAGGTCACAATGCTCTGAAGGGGCTCTGCAACACACCTCTCCGAAGCAGCTGCTCTCTTGAGCGATGATTAATCTACGTTCGTGGATGGCGCTGTGTGTGTGACTGAGTGCAAGCGCGATACAGCGCGATGTGGCAGAAGCAGAGGAAGTGATTCTCGTTTCACTGACGTCTTGACGTCACTACATGATTTATGGGATACAGTGTAGCGGAAGGCGTAATTCGACCACCTGAATACCGTTAACCTCACTTAGTGACCCACCTCCGCTTTTTTTCCCATTTAAGTACGCGTAGAAGCGTAGAAATAAATTTTTGAGGAACTACTAAACTGATTTGAATGAAGCGTCGATCACATTTGAAACAAAAGATGAATTGCAGCAACTATATGGAGCAGAACTTTTTTGTTTATGACCGGTCTTTTTTAACGAAAATCGCGGAAGAAATTATTATGAAGCAGCGCTATAAGCGTTGGCATTTCAGTTCCGTAAATTCAAATTGCTAAATCATCAGCAAAGGATATATATGCGCTGTTCCAACCGTATTTGACTACATCTTCATTATTTTTGACCCTCAGGTAAACAACCAAGTTGAAGTAAACGTTCTACGTAGATAATAAACTTTCAATTCACCTAACCGAGTGGCTTCCCATTCACATAACCGCGACATTTTTTTTTCTGTTGCGCAGATATACTTCGTGTGCTTCTTGCTTCGATATTCAGGATGATATTCCTTATTTTTCCAATTTTTCTAAGATATTTAAACGTCAAAGTAAGCATATTTTCTCTGGAATGTCACAGCTATTCAAATTATGCAGCAAATTTCGCTTCAGCAATTGCCTAATAAAATCATTTTTCTATAACGACATCTTAAACGAGTAGAGGAAGACGGAAAGAGGGATGGGGCTTGGTGATTGCTAATTGGAGTAGTGAAATATTGTTCAAGAAAAAAAAAGCTTGCGAGTTGGTTTTAACCTCACCACAAGACTGTGGAGACACGTGAATATACAGATATGTCAGGCCACCTTCGTTCCGCTGACAAGCCTTGCAGGCGGTGACTCCTTGCAAAAAATGTCAACAGAAGCGTGCTGTTGCTGTGGCTCTCTCAGAAATAATAAGCGCAGCTACTCTAGGAGAGAGATGGGAAAGTGTGGAAATCAAACAAGAAAGGCAGTGAGCATAACTGGAACAGAAAATATGTCATTCCCGTGATATTTCATTGCTTCATTGTTAAAACTCAGGAAAACAAAATTGAGCACATAATATATGGTTTGCAGGCCTACTGTCGGAGACACGACAAATTGGGAGACAGAAAAGCAACAGCTAACTATTAAAATGTAGATGGGATGCACAATGACAGTCCCTGTAACAATCACCACACACTGTCACATTAGGGGATCACGTGTAGGACAGTGAACATTATTTATGACTAAGTAATTAAGTAATAGGCCAGAAATGAAGAGGTGGCGAGCGATAGGAGAAGGTGTAATAAATGATTCAAGCGATAGAATATGTAAGTAAACAAAATGTCAGCAACATATGGGCTGATCATATTCAACGTCCCGCCTATATGTGGCTGCTACTGGATGCTCTTCTTATCCTCAGAGTTTAACATCCTACAATGCCGCTCGCTCACTCACTCACTCACTCACTCACTCACTCACTCACTCACTCACTCACTCACTCACTCACTCACTCACTCACTCACTCACTCCACTCACTCACTCACTCACCACTCACTCACTCGCTCGCTCGCTCGCTCGCTCGCTCGCTCACTCACTCACTCACTCACTCACTCACTCACTCACTCACTCACTCACTCACTCACTCACTCACTCACTCACTCACTCACTCACTCACTCACTCACTCACTCACTCACTCACTCACTCACATGCACAGAAACAAGCTTGCGAGGTGTGTTTGCTACGTACGCTCAGACAAACTCGGTACATTATCAAACTTCTTATGCTCTCAACGAAAACTACACGTTAGGAAAAGACACATCGCATGCACCAGACTCTGCACCAGAATTTGAAGAACGCTTTACACCTCAGCTGTCGATTGAGCTCCAAAAATGCTGACAGTGAAGTGCTCCAAAAGGCCACTTGATTTTCTGTTGAACATATGTCGTATTTATTCTTTTCTATCCACTTCCCCTCCCTACTATAGGGTAGCAAAAAGGTACAACGTGCACCACCTCCCTGCCTTTCCTTTTTTCTTTTTCATTTCCTCCCTTTCAAGTAACAGTTACATACGCGACATTACAGGTTTTTTTTGGTCCATGATGTTCGTTGAAATACTAAAACTTTAAGGACATCACATTAAATCAAACTATATTTGACTTATTGTCCGCAGTACTGAACTGAAAGATGCATCAATCAGTTGATGTAGTAAGTGTGGCGGTCACAGTTAGCCTACGTTTCTTGCTGAAGAAGGTAGTGCGAACTTATTGGAGTACAAAAAAAAAAAAAAGAACGAGAAAATAAAGAAAACTTGGGCGCACCCTTTCACGCAACACGACGCATTCATTGTAACCGATATCACTTCACGAGCCATTTGTTCCGGCACAGCGTGCTCTCCGCGTCATGGACATTTGCATACGCGACACGATAGCGATTTTCAGCTTGCCCGAACAAACGCTTCGGAAGCGACCTGTGATAAGGCGTCTCGCGTCTGTGACGCAATACGGCACCACGTATATATACATTTTGTGTCACAGCGTGGCGGGAGAGAGGCCCGAAATTTGTCACCGCCTTTTATCTTCCGGAACGCAGTCGATGTATGTAGCCAGTGTTCGTTCACGCTATTACAACGTCTCGTATCAACAAGTCATAAACACTCGCGCACACGCGCGCTAGTGTTGCTTACGACTTTCTATTTTGCTTTATGAACGAGGGAACGGAATTTTCGAGGGATTCGTTTCTGTGTTTGAAACAACCTTAATGGAAACCAGCAGATAGTGCAGCCAAGGAAGGTATACGGAACGTTAATTCCACTGTTTTAAGTGTATTGTAATAATTTTGATAGAGATGTGAAGAAAGTAAAAGTGAGCGAAAAGACTACTTGCCGCTGGCAGGGACCGAACCGGCGACCTTCGGATCCGAAGGTTGCAGGTTCCGTTCCGTTCACAGGTGCGCTTTCTTCTTCTAGTGTCCGTGTCTGTGTGCGCGCCCTATTCAGTTAAAAGATGAACCAATACCGACTAGCCCAATTAGCCGTGCTACTGCAAATATTTCATATATAGCCAGTTGTTTACAGTTGCGTAACGATGCCAACAGAAACATCGGTATTACCAACACCAGAAGCGGTAAGCTGATATGTAGCACTTGTGATTCGCGAGAATGGTAGCCCTGGATAGTGCTACGTAAACCAACTACAGTGCATGGTGCTTAAGTATACGATTGACGTTAACCCGACATGACACCTTCATCATAGAAGTGCGTATGTAATGTTGTGAAAATTAGATATAGCTAGCACTGCGAACACAATTGACGTTTCACCAACAGTACGCCTGCATGGGGTTTTTTTCCAAAGCAGTTTCGAGACCTGACGTGGCTCTCTGGTAGAATACTTGATTGCCACGCAGATTGCGTGGGTTGGATTCCTGCTGGGAACTCTGATTTCTATTCTTTGCATTCGTCGGGTCAACGCTGCCGTTGTCAGTATTTCTTAACGCTCTCGCATTGAAATTACCAATGTCCGTCCCATAGGTCGGCAAAACATGTGGAGCTCACTCAGACTCACTCATGAAATATATTTTGCCCTTGGGACTCACTCCGACTCAGATTCACCTAACTTTTCCTCAACCGGACTCACTCGAACTCAGATTCACTAAAATTTTTCCCAGCCGGACTCACTCGGACTCACACTCACGAAATTTTTTTTCCAGCTGGACTCACTCAGACTCAGAGAGAGAGAGAGAGAAATATTTTAATGAATAGCTGGAGAGTGAGTCTGAGTGAGCCGACTCATGAGTCCGTTAGCGTACCATTGGCTTCTTTGAACTTGGTGTCAATGCTCTTGAACACCAATATCTAGCGCAATCGGAGCACTACTTGGCACCTTTTGATCTCGTACCTTCAAATGTGATATATCAATGGTTGCAATCAAGTAGGCACGTTTTTATTATTGCGATAGCAATTATATGGACACTCGCGGCTGGTTTTCGCCGTCGGCGTCGGCGTCGGCGTCCGCGTCGGAGTCGGCGTCATTTGCCGTATATGTATATGTATATATATAACCGGCCCCGCCCGTCGTTCGTGAGCGTGAAAAGACGCGAGGGGGGGGGGGGGGGTCCCTCGAGCGACCTTCGATTTTACGACCGGGGGCGCGCGCGTTATCTCCCCTTCTCTGCGGCCGACAGCGGGCGGGGTGGGGGGGGGGGGGGCGACGTTCGATTTTACGAGCGCGGGCGCGGGCGCGCGCGTTATCTCCCCTTCTCGGCGGCCGACAGCGGGGGGCCGGTGTACCCTTCTACGTGCTGCGCTCTCAACGCGAAGAGAATTCTCTTAAACAAGCGTTTTCTAGAGTTGCGTGAGATCGGATCCAAAAAGAGCTGCCAGCCTCACTTCGTATAACATTACAATTTTTTGCTATCGCATTCATTGCTTCACCCTTGCGGTGAAACTGTGACTTTTGAAAGAGATGACTCACATGAAATATTTTCATCAAAAATTCCCGCGAAACAGTTTTCGGGGGGTGGGAGGAAGGTCTCGGCACCCCCCCCCCCCCACCTCCCCTCATCCGTAACTCACGCGTCTGATCAATAAATATTGAGCTCGCGTATGAATGCTCGTGCTTTGAAGTATGCGTGAGTCGGCCTGAGTATAAACGTGAGCCTACGTAAGGCTGACAGCAATGCTGAAGTTGGGTAAGTAGAACCATAGATCGGCAAAAAAGTGTAGAGCTCACTCAGACTCACTCAAGAAATACATTTTGGGCTTAGGGCTCACTCGGACTCAGACTCACCAAAAGTTTCCTCAGCCGGACTCACTCGGACTCAGACTCACCAAAAATTTTTCTCAACTGGACTCACTCGGACTCAAACTCACCAAAATATTTCTCATCCGGACTCACTCAGACTCACACCTCGATCTAGACCTGTGCGCCGGTCCTAAAATCGCCGGCGGCGGCGCGCCGGTGTTTGCACCTCCGGCGGCGGCGCGTCAACGGCGCGGGGTTCATCGGACCGGCGGCGGCGCGGCGCGGGAAGGGGGGCGGGGGGGGGGGAATTCAACATTTACTTGGGCGACAAATTTGACCCTTGAATTAAAAAAAAAACACCGTTTTCCTGAAAGGGCGAAGCAGTGAATGCGATAGCAACATGTCGTAATGTTATAACGAACTAAGGCTAATTCTTTTTATCTAACTAGCTAAATCGCGCTAAACCTATCCGAGTAACTAGCTAACTCTTTTTTATCCGATCTCACGAAACTGCAAAACGCTGGTGTTAGCGAATGCGGTCGGTACCCGTGAAAGAAGCGCTTTTCGTGCAGTTTGTCGTATCAGTGCTGGCAGTACGAAGCGGTGAGATTACAGCGCGTAGAAGAATATACGAGCCGTTTGCTGATCTCTGCCGGGTTAGCGCACTCGCCAGCGCTCACGACCGCGCCCTGATAGTCAAAGTTCACAGTCGCGGCTCGAGTCACGCAGCCCCTTTACCCCGGCGTCCCTTCATACTCCTTCGTCCAACGGAAGATGGACAAGGCACTTGCTTTCTGGTTGAGGAGTAATCGATGGCAGGCCTCGCACGCGGAGTGATGTTATCGCACGCGCCCTCGGTGCGGCGGAGAGGGGCAGTTTCTTAAATTTATGCTTCAGCCATGTTACTTGCTAGCGCTCGCGAGCTTTTACTTGCGGGTACAGCGTACGATGTGTGTACAAAAGTTAATGGCTTGAACTTTATACGGAATTTGACGGCGACGATGAAAACCTGTACAGAGTGTCGATATAATTGTTATCGCAATAAAAAATATACAAAAACCGTGGAAGCAGGCTGGCCCCCTTTTTTTTTTTGTTTTTTGGACAGCTGCATCGTCTTCGCTGTAAAGATTTCGTCTCTTGGAAGAATGGAATAATCCGGCGCCTCTTCCATTGGTTTCGTTCTCGCCTTCACTGCAATTCTTACAGGCGATATCTCCTCGACACTTATTTCTTCATAAAGCACGTGTACAATGTTAGCGCTAAACGTTGAGCCTATCAAGATTTCGAGCTTGTCGACTACACGCTGTTATTTGCGTTTGCGCAATCGGAAACTCACAAAATAAAGCGAAATCAGTTCATCGCGCACGATAATCATGCGAGGGGAGGAAGAACAGGTGGGCGAATGCATGGCAAAGCAGGATAGGAGACAATTTACAACTGACATTTCTCGTGTATAAACCAGTCGAGAGTACGTGACCTAATTATGTCATGTGAGTCACCATTCTGGCGTCACGAAGAGCGCCAAAAAAAGTCACAGTTTCCCCGCAAGGGCGAGGCAATGAATGCGATAGCACGAAATTGGAATGTCTCATGAAGAAGACAAGCAGCTCGATACTTTCAGCTTTCCGCTGAAGCACGAAGAAGGACGCTCGAAAAAAAAAAACGCTCAGGTATACACAGGACAAGCGTGAACTAACAACTGTCACAGTTGTTACGCCTTTGTGCTTGAGCAACACGCTGAAAGTGTCGACAACGCAGAAGCCGACGCTCTTAGATATTTCTTCTTTTAAAGTGCGGCGCGCAGAATGACTCCTCTGCGTCTTCTGACACGTGGTGGCGTCTGACGCAAGGTGTGCGCGGTGTTCTTTTTTTCTTCGTTGCACGTCACTAGTGGGTACAGAAAGGGACCCATTTCTGTGTGCGCCTCAACGACAGTTTTCAAATTGAAAGAAAATATAGGAGCGTTGCGCGATAGAAAACACGCTCAAGCTCCTCCGAGATCTGTGTACCGCCAGCGATAAATGGTGTCTATAAATAGCTTACCGTTAGAATGTCGGCGCATGCACGCAGAGTGGTTGAGTGGTCTAACGCAGCGCGCTGCGGAGTGAGGGGTCGCTTGTTCGAATCCCCAGTCAGGTGCATTGGTCTCCAGATTTTTTTTCTCTGTGCCTTTTTTACATGTATACATACATATACATATATGGGGCATGACGGCGACGGCAAAAATCAGCCGAGAGTGTCCATATTATTGCTATTGCAATA
This sequence comes from Rhipicephalus appendiculatus, assembly GCA_030522465.1. Lineage (NCBI taxonomy): Eukaryota > Metazoa > Arthropoda > Arachnida > Ixodida > Ixodidae > Rhipicephalus > Rhipicephalus appendiculatus. Next base: position 98,291 of record JALIZH010029254.1, on the reverse strand, counting down.
AAAAAAAATAAGAAAGCCACGAGATAATAGCGAGCTCGATGTTGTATTTTCAAAGGCTGTCTATGGGCCCTAAAAAGACGGGGTGTGCAAACACGGACACAAGAGAGTAGTCAAGATACAGCAAATGCCGCTAACTGAAAAATCGTACAGCGGCGGATAAGAAGGTAGCCAAAAAAAATTAAGGCAGCTTCGCACAAGTGGTGCTAAACCTGAAGGAAGTGCGGAGCTGGGCAGCCCTCTTCGTTTCTCTTCGGTTTTCTCTTTCGTTCCTCCTCTCTTTTTTTTCAATTTCTCTGTTTCAGTTTTTTCTGTCTTTTATTCTCTCTGTATTTCTACTGATTTCTGCCCCTCTCTTTTATCTAATTCTTTCGTTTTCTTGTTCTTTCTATTTTTAGTCCTATTTTTTCCTTTCTTTCTCTCTGTTTCTATTTTTTTGCTTGCACCCTCTTTTTTTTCCTATTTTAATACGTGGTTTTGCCTGTGTTACGCCAAGTGATGACAGCATATGACAACATACGACATCCCGGGCGCCTAACATGCTGCGCACTTAATATTATCAAGGCGCTCGAAGACCAAGAGGAAGAAGACTTCTCCTATACGCGCGAATGCACGCTCAGTATCCTACAGATATCTATGCAATAAATGGTTTCGCCTGCATTTCGTCTGCGTTTCGCCAAGCTACGACAGCATGATGACAGCATACAACAGCCCTGGACCCCTAAAGTGCTCCACACTTAAATTGCTTATTTGCGCATTCCCAAGCAAGAGGCGATACCTATCAGTCAGTTGCGCGTGGCGGTCTACGTGAGAGATAACTGGTTGCTCTCTTGTATTCACTCTTTTGTCTTTATTTTCACGTCGTGTCGTATTAACATGAATACCTACCAAAAGCTCAGCGATCAATTATTCTAAGTTTTTCTTTGTCTTAACTTCTGTAGTTATTCTATTTTGTTTGATTTTTGTTCGACTTACTCGAGTAATCATGAAAGGAAAAACGTGCATAACACTAAAGAGCAAAACGATTTTTCGCGTATTAGTAAAGTACAATTTCACAATCCCGAAAACACCACTCTTACCTCGACACGACGCTTGGTAAGCGAGAAAACGCGCGAAAAGAAAATGCGGGTGGAGACGCCACATTGAGATTCCCGCACCAAACACCGTGACGTCATAAGTTTTGAAGGCGTCTACTGGATCCTACGTAGCTTCTAATCGATATTATTGAAGTACATTGTCATCTATGGGTGCCATAGACCCAGCATACTAAGTTTCAGAAAATTTCATTGGGCCAATGTCCCGAAAATATGAAAAATACATTTTGAAATTTTTGACGTCACGCGCGGAGATTTCGGTGCGAAATTTAAAAATGAAACTTCAACCTTGATTTTCTCCGCTAATAATGAACTTACGACAGTGAAACATGTGGCATTAGAGTTCTCAGAGTGCAGTTTGTCAAGCTGTATTTCTCTTTAGTGTCCCTTAAACCCATCGATATATATTACTTATCTGTTTTGTTTGCCTATGCAAAATGCAGTAAGTCCAAAACTCCCCCCAATATGCTATCCAGCTAGTTGGGTCGTCGCCTTTTAAGGCTGGAGGACACCGCAGCGTTGAGGTCAGGCAATACCCTTGAGACTTCTGGAGGAGAGAAACAGACAACTTCCGGGTAGCTATTCTCTTTGTGTCCATCTAAAGATGTCCACAGTCCATTTCGGCACAGCGCGTTCAGCTACTCGAAAAAGCAGTGAGCCGTGATGTTTGCTGCTGACCACGTCGATGCACCGAACCCGCGAGCACATTCCCAGCGTTAGAAGAAAGTGGACGAAATGTACAGAAACAGGAACTTTTCCAGTCTTAACTTGCATATGAATGTATCCCAGATGTTTGAGGACGATGCAGGGAATGCGTACCGATCTTCACAGGTGCGTTAGAAGGGCGGCCGCATTAAACCTAATTCGATGGCTTACGCGATCAGAATGTATGCACGGCCTCCGAGATGTACGCCTAAAAGCGGGTGTCTGGGCGGTGAGTTCGTTGCGTTGAAGCACATTCCGTCCCTCTCATTATTGTCGAGAGTTGTGAAAGCTTCATGACATCAAAATGACGTTGCCGAAGAAGAACCGGAAACAAGGGGCGCGCTGCTCGCCGAACTCCTGCCAATCAGCTGCGGACGAATGCACAGTCCACTAGGGGGGACACATCGAGAATAACTCCACAGCCATAAAAAAAAAAAAAATGAAACAGGAGCTTGCTGGGTACTGTGACCAGAGCATGAAGCACGAGGGGGGAAGTGGCGCTAGCGGAGGTTGGTTTGTGGAAGCTGGGCGCGCGCTCTCCTGAATTTTCGTTTTTTTTTTACTTCCGGTGAACTCAACAAGAAAGCGCAAACGAAACAAGGGCATGGCGGGAATTGTGACATGAGGTAGCGCCTTCAGAGGAGGTTGGATTATAGATGCTATAGGCGCACTCTCACCTATTTTTTCCCCTCTATGGTAGAAGCAGGTCTGTGGCATTCCGTTCCTCTAATTTTAGTCGAGAATTAGGAAAACTTCGTGACGTCAAATTGACGTTGAAGAGGAAGAACCGGAAAGAGAGGGCGCGTTGCTGGCCGAGCTCCCGCCAATCAGCGGTGGCTGAAATGGAGACTCCATTACCTGGGCACATCGAGAAAAGCTCCCCCGGCGAAGTGATGTATTTTATGTCCAGAAGCCCCGTTCGGGTTAAAATAAAAGACTAACGGCGGCGCGCCGCAATTATGCGCGGCGGCGGCGGCGGCGTGGTCATTCTCGAAACTTCGGCGGCGGCGCGACCGGCGCGAACAAAAATAGGCGGCGGCGGCGGCGCGGCGCGGCGGCGCACAGCTCTACCTCGATCTGAGTCTGAGTGAGTCTGAGTGAGTCGACTCATGAGTGAGTTTGCCGACCTATGGTCCGTCCTTCCCATTCCTGGGTAGATATAAATTGTCAAACACCTGTGGCGTATACCTGCACACTGCGGTCCATTGTATACGAGTATGAGCCACACGTGTCTGGAAAAATGAGTTTGACGAAGTGCGCGATGGCATTTTCACGTTATTCAAATCACGACCAGCCAGACATATTCGTCAAATCCTCTTAACCTCCCATACTAACTTTGGTCGACCTCAAGTTAAGGAGGCGATCACGAGAGCACCCAGACGTAGGTGGCTGGATAGATAGATAGATAGATAGATAGATAGATAGATAGATAGATAGATAGATAGATAGATAGATAGATAGATAGATAGATGGATAGATAGATAGATAGATAGATAGATAGATAGATAGATAGATAGATAGATAGATAGATAGATAGATAGATAGATAGATAGATAGATAGATAGATAGATAGATAGATAGATAGATAGATAGATAGATAGATAGATACGCCTAGGCGCTTGCACTATGCAAAGAAATGCTTCGCATTTAATAACTGGCTAAAATTAGCTATGCGCTGTCACAGTAGCTGCATCGTCTTCATTCGATTTCAACACGTTTATTGAGTTGCCCACCGATTTCTCACTCCCTCTCACTCTCGTTCTTTGATGTTTGCTGTCTCGCAAGATAAAAACCAGCATAACGGGCTTCTTCTACGAGGCGCGTGACTTTCGCGCCCATAGCGGCGCGACGTCGGCGACGTCGCGTCTGCCACGTGAGGGCCTTCATCCGAGGCGCGTGATTTTCCGGGACGCGGCCTTCCCCTTTTATGACAGAGAAACGCCACACCCGTGCCTCCGCCAGCCCCCCCCCAAAAGAGTACACACCTGTTAGCGTCACCATTCCGGCGCGACGCCAGTTGTATACAATCTCCTGATAAGAAGCGGTCGACTTGAGGCTTTCTCAGCGATGATAACGCGAAGGGTGAAACGGCGGTGTTCTTTCCTTTTTTTTTTTTCTCGTATTCTTTTCCTGCTTAGTCAATGTGAACCTGAGATGGCTTTTCCGGGCTTGACCGGTTGCGAGGCCAGGTGACCTTCACGTGACCACTCTGCCGGGTCGTCGTGAGCATGATTCTCGAGATTCCTGCATATGTGCGTTCATACCAACGCTTACCCTAGAAACACCAAATGTTGACACAATGTTGTCGCAACATTGAGAAAGTTGCTTCAACGTTGTGGCAACATTGCGTGCTACTAGGGTACTGCCTGCCGTGGTTTAGCAGTTGAAGCCTAACTATTCCGAGTTGAAAAAGCGAGTGGTTTCTTTATTGCCTTCACTACCTTCCCTTCACGTACAAGTCCACAAAAATATGCCTGTTTTTGCGCGACGAAAATAACGGGGGAAGGGGTCAAGGGGGAGCGCAAACTTTTGACTGTTTATTCATCATATATATACTGCAACGAAATATATAGGGACAGACATGCGCATCAAGCTAAGCACACATCGAGCGCATACCACCCTAATCACAACCTGTGATCTTAAGAACTGGTTTTCTGCCTGCGAGAGAGACACTTAAATATCACTGATACCTGAGGAACCACGTGCTTTTATAAGGAATGCCTCCAATAATTATCGAGCAGTGGTGTCCCTGCTTCTGCCGATGATCTGAATCTTAATGGGACACATTTGCCGACGCACTGCAATTCTCATAAGTGTGAGCCGTGCCTCAAGAGAGCGACTCTCTTACAAAGATGGACAGGCACACGGCAGTTTCGTAGGTGCAGTTTATATTTATTGCTAAGCTGTAACCCACTATAAATAATTGACTCTTCGTTCGAAACACAGGAAACTTCAGCCGCACCGAACACAACCAAAACGACTGGGTGTTATAAAAACAGCTTATCTTTGTCTCATAGAACTGTAAACATACTCTGAATCGTCGCCCTTTGTTTTAAACACATCAAAGAAAACTATTGCTCAAATGCGTTGCCACTAAAGCCTTGCGGTTTACAGCACTGAGCTATTTAGGTGTTCGGACCAACGCTCGCTCACGCATTGATCACATCCTTCTTGCGCGATTAAATTGGACCGTCTCATTGCTGGCGCTGTGGCGACGTCGCTGCTTAGTCGTCAGGATCATGAGAACGTCATCGTTTGATGTAATGATATGTGAGGTCATGAGTAAGTCATGATCAAATCACATTTTTAGTGTGGGGGAGTTCCTGACGACGTCACTGACAGCGTCATTTGTGATCACGTGACTTTCTGTGACATTCATATTGAAGTCGACGGTCATATTTCGCATTTCCTGAGGCCCTTAATGATTTCGCCATAATAAATCACTCAAGGAACGCCGAGATGCTTGAGCTTTTTTTTTAATTTTATCACATACAGCTCGACTCGCACATGCGCAACGCGACAAAGTTGTTGGTCGGTATTTTGTGCGGCAAAGATTCGACTCAAGTTTTCGCGTAAAGATGATGCTAGCTACAGCTGAGTCTGCCAGAACTTTTTTGCTCAGCAAGGTGTCGTGATTCATTTAGCCTAGCAACCAACTGCAAATACGAAGCATATTCGCTTTGTTTCGTAGAAACTTCAATAAAGGTGTTTTTTTTTCTTTTTTCGACAGAAATGCCGTAGCAGTTGACTAAGCAAAGTGAGCATTCAACTGAACCAACATAGCGCAGACCAAAAGGTAATTCTTCGACAGCAATTCTCGATCACATGTGTGGTATCCATACATGCTCTTTCGCTGCGAAGATCGGATGACATTTGGAGTAGGAAACATGGTAAGATATCTTAAACCACTTTGTCTCTATATGCCACCCTGGTTGTTTCTCTGTCTCCGCTTCCCCATCTCTCTTTTATTCGCCCTGGTGCGCCTATGTTGTGTTCTCCGAAAGCCCCGGAGCAACGCTCGGAAGAACCCCGAAGGGAAGCCTCTCGAATGCTTCGAAAACTTTCGGTCCTCTGGTGGCGAACGCTTCGCAAAACTTCGTGTATCGCAAAGGCTTAACGAACGATACGCCTAAATACGCGCGAAGCCGTTTGAGATTTCGGCGTCTACGTGTATCTGGAAATGCCAACCCAGGCCGTATTGGTTCGAACTCGGGCACGTATTTGGGAGGATTAAGCGCGATCCAAATGCCTCGCAAGAAATTTCGCGCCGACTCGCAAAGGTCGCGTGGAACTTCGATATCACGACGCCGCGGTGTCATTGTTGACTAAGCTCCTTCGCGTGCAGGTCCGTTGCGGTCTGTTGTTTGCAGTTACCACAGCGGCTTAGTTAACAGTCAAGCTTAAGGTTTCACTTCATACTACTGCTCTTGTAATGTGATCGCTAAATAGGAGGAGAGAGAAAGAGAGATACTTAACGAATAATGTGTAAGCGACGGTTCATAACTGTTGATATAGTTAGTGTGAGAAAACGGGCTCCAGTGGAGCATAAACGCAGTCGAGCGCAGCAAACAAATACAGGATGTGGCGAAGGCAGAAAATTTGCGTGTCTATAACTGATGCTGCTGGCATAAGACGGGAGTAATCAGAGATTGCTGCAAAAGACCTTGCATGAACGAAGATACATTAAGCTGCTCCTGCTGTCAATGGGAAGAGCGGTTGTACGCACTATAATGGTGTAGTAAAAGGAACTACCTACTCTGTAAAAGGATCTTCATGTGCTTGTCCTTGTCTTCTCGAAGCCCTTGTTTACGTGTTAGCATTCACAACTAACACGAATCACCAACTCGCCTAATCGGTCATTCTATCGAACTACTCAAGTATGCAGCCTACTGATTTAGTGTTTATTACGTATTACCCCATCTGCGATCCTTATTTCGTGCTACCGCTGTGTTTGCATACAGCTTGGATCAAGTGTACAGCGGGGTTGTCGACACAGTGCGTCCGGCCACGATTCGAGGCAATCTCCGGTCTCAGCGGAAGGATGGCCGCGCCTTCGATGTCTGTAGAGTACGTACTGAATGCGGCTTGGTGCGAAAGCGATGCCGCCCCGACGCCCGCGCGCACTTCGGGTTTCAGATGTTGGCGGTGGCCTCTGTACTTCGAGGTTGCCCGTGATGCTCACACTCCGCGATCACGGGACGGCGTCGGCTCAGGAACACTCGGAACCGGTTCGATCCGGTCGCGGACGGTACCAGGTGTCGATGGCTTGCAGACAGTCGGTGTACACAGCCATCATCACGAGCTGACACCCGAGTGTGCATACAGTGCGCATGCGCCCTAGCTACGCAAGCGCGCTGAAGGAAAACAGGATGCAGATGAGCTTGCGTGGCTAAGAATAGCCATCTGTACCATCCGTAGATGTAGCTTTAGTTGGTTCATTCATTTCTTGGTTGTTTGGCTTGTTAGTCGGTTAGACATTGGCTGGTTGCTTTGTTTTGACGTAATAGCGGAGTTATCTTGGAAGTCTGGGCAGGTAATCGTTCCACCTTAATGTCCCTTTCACTGTTTTTGAATCCTCTCCCAATTATTGGTATAGCGTCAATATTAGAGCAGAAGACACGGCACCTCCTTGCGTACTATTACACCATCAACTGCACAGAATCGTTTGGTTGTAATCGCGTTAAGTATAAGCATGAATATACGGTGTTTGCACCGGCGCACGCCTGCCATTCACTTAAGTGCACATAATTATGATGCGTGACAGTATCCGTGATTTGTCTCCATGTGAATATGTTGTTCAAAACAACGTTCACGAAACGGACAGAAGTAGCTTGTTGAATAAATGGCTACCATGAGGCAACTGCAACCGCGTTATCTTTTTGCAGATTCCAGGGAAAAGAACAAATTATGACTACTCAAATAATATTCATGGTCCCACTGCTTGGTAGGCTTGAATGTAGGGGCGAGAACGCGTGCGTTCTCGTAAAGCACGCTAGTGTGCTGATACACATACGAAGATGTCATCGGAGAAACACTGACATATTGAACTACCTGCGCCATCTACCGAAACATTGCGGTAATCTAACAGCCACGGCAATGTTGAATATCGTAGCACCATAGTGTCCAGTGCGAAAGAATACTCTGATCGGACATCGGTTTCGCTTTTCGCGGGGAGTGCTGCTCAAACAGCTTTTGCGATGTTTGCCTTCTTTATTAAACTGACAAATTATTTCGCTGTACACTCACCGACGACAGAAACTGACTTACCACTGACGGCTTACATAACATATCTGTTAAAGGCAGCTTATGTGGTAATAAAAAAAGTGCCGTTTGTGTTCGCCTGCTGTTTACACTGTCCACACCATCAGTTCTTTCTTCTTTATAAACGTGCAAAAACGCACAAATAGTTTACAAACATATCCTGCTTTAGAGGCTGGAGGTCAAAACGAAGTACTCAAAGAATCTTCAAGCACACACAACAATCAATCGTGCTACGCCTGCAGTCGAATTAACATATCCTGTACGTCGTCATCGTCCTCTATGCGCAACGCCAGAAGCCAGAACAACACGCGCTTGACGTCGGGCGTCCATACGAGCCATCCACTACATTCACAACATACCCTGTTCGCTTTCTCGTATACGAAGTCCTGGCCTCGTGGCTCCCTATATTGCATCCTTTCCACGTCACGCGCCTGTCGTCGCTGCGTTGTATGCCAACAGCCGGTCGCATTCCCGAGATATCCTGTAGTATAGTTCGCGGCGATGTGGGGGGAGACATAACAATGGGAGATCGGATGTTTTGCGCTCAGCATCGTCGTCTATGTGCATGCGGATTATATGGCGTCAGCGTTTCCTGGTACAGGCGCTCCACGTGCCTTGTAGGAGCAGCGCGTGCATGGAACAGGACTCTACGGCAAGGAGGTTGGAAAGGAGCTTCTTGCTCTGTGGTTGGTGATGAGCCTTGTCCTTAAAAGGGCTGCGCAGTGTTTCCCCCCTTCTCCGGCAGATCCACATTTGCTCTATGGAATTTTGCTGGCGGTGCCCGTATTGGCCCAGCAAGGCTCGCAGAAGGAGCCCGCCTCTCAGGTGCATTGGGAATCGGAGCTGCTGGAAATATTAAGTGATCCGTTGTGGTTGTAAAAAGCTTCAATTTTGTTCGTTTTGTTGGCTTGTGGGAGAAGCAAGAAGTGCTAGAGGCGTAAGCAAGAGGTAAGGCTCAGTATTTGTAGGAAAAAAAGCAGAGAACAGATCAATAGAACTGGATTAACTGCCTGCGTAGTCACCAGTTGAATGCAGACGAGTGACTCAGTTGAATGAACAAAGAGAGATAGAAGAACGAAGGGGACAGGCAAAGAGGTTAGCCATACACTGGCTCGGTTGGCTACCCTACAAGTGGGGAGTGGGAAGAGGGGAATAATAGATAATATAGAGAAGAAAGAACAAGTGTTGTACATTTTGTTGCACCAAGTTTGAAGCTGCACTTAATGCATTGTTGCTGAACAACTCTTAATGTTTGATGAAAAATTGTCTCGCGAGGAAAGGTGACAGTAGAAGAAAGCGTGTACACGAGCCTATTTAAAAAAGTGTAATTTAGTGGCACAAGCGCGAAGCCCTTACTCTTCCAAGCACTTACGGTCGAGCCCTTGCTCCCGGTTTCCAGAATATTCAGAAAACGTCTTCTAAAAAAAAAAAAACTTCCTCATCTCCCGCTAAAGGAAACCATGTGAGGATGCGAAGCAGCGGGGAGATGGTTAGCTTTAGCGGGAGAAGCTTCGCCGCTCTCGTTTCACGGCAGCGGCCCGGGCGCTCATCGCGGCGCTGCACAGGAGAGAGAATGAGGCGCGCGCGTTCCGTCATTTTCATACCGCGGAACTACCGTGGCGCTACCAGCAGAGTATGCAGCTGTTGCACCACCTGTCGTGCGCGCCGCTCCGTAGAGGATTCCTAGAGGAGAGAACGGGGGGGACCGTAGGAGAGGAGAGAGAGGGGGGAGAGGACGTGCATGCGCTGTGGGGGGTGTGGGACGCGGGAGCCGCTCCGTAGAGTAGAGGATTCCTAGAGGAGAGAGGGGGGTGAGCGTAGGAGAGAGATAGGGGGGATAGGACGCGCATGCGCTGTGGGGGGGTGTGAGACGCGGGGGGCCGCTCCGTAGAGTAGAGGATTCCTAGAGGAGAGAGGGGGGAGAGGACGCATGCGCTGTGGGGATGTGGGACGCGGGCGCCGCTCCGTAGAGTAGAGGATTCCTAGAGGAGAGGGGGTGAGCGTAGGAGAGGAGAGAGAGAGGCGGAGGGGACACGCATGCGCTGTGGTGGTTTGGGACGCGGGACGCGGGATTCTTGTTCAAGTTGTGTTTATTGCATGCATACTCTATCGAAGCATAAGTGCACCTAATAATGAACTGTCAGTACAGTTAATGAATATTAATTAAAGGTGTTCATTGAAAAAGCAAACGGATTTCTTGTGAGCAGCTTGGGTCCTAGTGGCACCTGGCGGTGCAGATGTCAACCACGCCCTTTTTGCTACGTAGCCTCTGCGATCCGTCTCGGCAGCGCGACGAAACGCAATGCTAAACCGAGCAAAGAAGTGTAGATTTAAGGGCTCGTTTGCAATGTTAAACACAGTATTGATGAGAACTAACAGACAATAATGCCAAGGAAAGTACTTTCCTTGACATCATTGTCTGTTAGTTCTCATTAATACAATGCTAAACCAAGGAATACACCAGGGAAGACGAACGTCGACGTGCGAGTGCCACTTTCAAACACCTAAGTCAAGGATTAGGCTCGCCTCCAATTCTCGTTTGTTTTATTTTGCGTCGTCGAATATGCACTTTCTTCTGCGGCCATCACTCCAGGTGTTGTACAGACGGAATCACGCTTGTCTAGAGCGCCCAGCCGGCAGCTTCAGCTGCCGTTTTCTGCAGAAATATGCAATGACCGAAACGTAGCCGTACTGTATGCTTGGTCCTTGTGCTATGATTCAAGCATGAACTAAAGCATGTAGCTAACAGGAGGTAGCAGCTGCGGAGAACAACAGCGTCCACAGCAGCCCCGCGCTCCGCCGCTCTAGAAAAGTGCGATTCCGTCTGTACATACAGCTTTCGTAGTGATTACCACTACGTTCCTTCGAACGACCTGTAAACATACGCTGTCAACTGGCACCCGTGACCTCGAGGTGCAATACTCCGGATTCGTCGAGTGTTCCGCTCTTTTATGGCACGAATTGTCGGCGCGATGGACCCCTTCTTCCGAAGCTTGACGCGTGACGGCAGGATGAGGGCCGAGGTAAGTGCCCTCGATCGCATACGCTGGCGCGCTTGAATGTGCGCAGGTACTACACGTGCATATGTACAGAGCATGCTTTGCACGTTCGTGATTTACGATTTTTTTTCACGTTCTGCAGCGCACGGCGAGACCGGCGAGCATTCTGTCTCCTCGTTCGTCAAAGCTAATGGCTCGCTTTTTTCTTGGTGGCCAGGAGGGGCCGACGTTTCGTCACCAATGCAGGGGCACCGATGAAAAGGGTACATGCTCCAATACGACAGCACGAATTACCGCGTACTTACGAACGAGGTGTAAATCAGCAATCAGTGAATTAAAAAAAAAATACTGACGTTCTTTTATCCTTTGTTGTACAACATAAATAAAAGGCGCAGCCTAGGTATCTATACTACACCGGCTTCTCTCCGACAACTCCTGTGTAAGAGAACTGCGATAAAACAAAGGTATGTAGATATATAAACAAATAATATTGTTTGGAAAAGAAAGGTGGCGCTATCTTTTAAAACCCATAAGAAAACAAGGATTAGCGCCTGCAAGATGAGGTTGTGGGAAGGCGAAACAATAGAATAAAGAGGAGACGGGATACTTCAACCTACGTGCGAATCGAATGGCCGCCCGTTCGCGACTCAGTCGACAAGGGCCGGGAAGTAGTAAACCTCCTAGATCGGCGTACTTTAATTCCGGTGCATACGTGAGCCAAGCGTGGGTCCAGACCTTCCGTGACACCAGTTACCTGTTCTATAAAGTTATTCCTCCTCCTCCTCCTCCTCCTCCTCCTCCCTGTGTTTGGGAACGAGTAAAGTTTCTGTGTGCTACTTTTACGGATGTGACGTCAGCTGCGCGTATTTTCCGCGTTTACCTGAAATACGTGACGTGGTATGGGACAAATGTCTACGCTTTAATCGTTTTCCAGGACAGTGATATAATTCATAAACTGTAACGTAACTAACATAATAACTATTACGTAGTGACGTGTACATACCGCGATCATATTTTTTTTCCCTTCTCTTTTTCTGCCCTCCTTCTCCTAGAGCCTTTCTGTCCTCAATCCCCTTCCCCTATAGACTATCTTCCGTAAGACATCTGGGCGCCGCCATCTTGGGCTGCTAAGTCGATGTTTTCTTGTTTTTGTATATCGTGACGTGAACTAATATGGCCCCGAAACATCGTATGCACCTAATCCAACCGTTTTCATGCTATGCGTCTACTGTAACACTGTTCGTTTAGTTGTTAAAGATACAAAATACAGAGGTTAACAGCCCAACATGGCGGCACTCAAACCCGTCCGTAAAATAGCGTCTATACAGAGTAGCATGTAGGCGCCTTTATATACGCCGGCAGAATTATCTGTTTTTCATTACAGAGCTTTCTCTCTCGCTCTCTCTTTATTTATATATTTTTTGTTTCCTTTGGTATTGCTCTGCGTGTTTATTTGGGGGGTAGCGCAATAAAACTGCACTTGCGAGTTAGTGGTTGTAGTGGCTGCTCTGATGTCGTCTCCGCATTAATTACAGCCTACCACAACGACTCAATAGAACAGAGCAGAACCACAGACAAAGCTTAAAGACACATCTGAAGTTTGTCCGCCGCGCGGTGGTATAGCGGTTAGGGTGCTCGGCTGCTGACCCGAAGGTCGCGGGTTCGATCCCGGCCGCGGCGGTCGCATTTCGATGGAGGCGAAATGGTAGAGGCCCGTGTACTGTGCGATGTCAGTGCACATTAAAGAACACCAGATGGTCGAAATTTCCGGAGCCCTCCACTACGGCGTCTCTCATAATCATATGGTGGTTTTGGGACGTTAAACCCCAGATATTATTATACATCTGAAGTTTAAACATGAGCGATGGGCACCAGTGAAAAATGGAATTCTATAGAAAGAAAAGAAACAAAAAAGAAGGAAGATGAAAAGCGTGGTAGCTACAGCCACGCAATAAGCCATGTCGAAAAATGTTTCCCGTGACGATCAGATTGCCCGCGCAAACACACGCACTCAAACATACGCACACACATATGACGCCTCCTTTCCGCCCTTAGTACGACGCGTGAATGTTTGTTTTTGTTACAGCTGATATCCGGCAGATATATCAGTAACGTATATCAATTACTCTCTCTTCAAACGACGCCCGGAGGGGGGAAGTTGGAGTCGAGCCAGAAGGCACAGACGCACAACATACCGATCGAAGATTGTGAAATCGTTCACGGACAGTGTTACTCGATACCGAGCCTCGGTAAGCGGATGCTGTATGGTTATGATTTCTAGACGCTTTGGTTATTATTCTCTCCCTTCAACGCTTCGACGGGAAAGGCCGACAGTTGATACGATGTTGTTCCTCTTGGGCACCTTCACTACGTATAGCGTTGGTTACGAAACAACGTAACAGCGTCATTTTCCGCTGCAATAATAAATACAGCAGTAGAGAGAGACACACATAGAGAGTTTAATGCAAACTGGATATGTCCGCCCTGCGGACATGTGCAGGGCATGCCATTTCAGATGACATGAAGATAGAGAATATTGCAGAGGCTGGAAAGGACAAAAACAAAATAGAAATAAATCAATAATCCCTTTCAGATGGCTCACAAAAGACGAAATGTCTATAAGGCCTCACTGGCGTAAAAATGGTCGTGGCACTTTGGTTTGTGGCATTTAGTTCCGCTTTGGTTCCAGCGCCTTAAAAGTATGACTAGCCTATATTTATCCGCATATACCAACAAGGAAAAACTTCTTTTTTTCTGCCATACTCTGTGGTGGTACACGGGTGACAGCGATAGGTCACGATAAGCAGTGTTTATATATCAGTTTATATTGTATGTCAAAGGGCTGTTTATACGTTGCAGTTAATCGTATTTACTAACGCAAGCACTTGTGTTTGACTCGTCTGATTACAAGTAATTTGCGATCACCCTGAACATGCATTGTCATTGCTCAAACTGTCGCTATGGGTACGAACAACATTGTCACAGAAACAGAAGCTCCGAGACGTCCATTGATGATGATGATGATGATGACGATGATGATGATGACCTTTATTGGCATCCCCTTTTAAGCGCGGCGGTGACCAACAATCATCTATAGCGATGATAGCGTAAGCCTCATTCCACGAGCACGTAGAAGGAAACAGACGCAAACACAGCGCTACTTTCAACTAAAGATTTTATTTTCATACGACCCGAAAAAATACATGCCGAACGAGTGTAAGCAATAAAAACGAAAAATGAACATTCAGTGGTGCACATCGCTGAGCTGAACAAGTGTCTCACACGCAAGATCAAAACAAACAATGCAAAAGTTTACAGCGACAAAGCAAGGAACTGTGTTATCTTTTTAGATAGTGTCACTGGAGGTTTGCTAACACGCATTCCATCTATGCAAGCAATCTCATGGGCCTCTGCAATTTTTCTGGTATCCTACTACGGGCATTATACAAAATAGAACCTTTACTTGAAGGTAACGCTGCGTGTGTGTCGGTTTCTTTCTACGTCTTCTTGAAGTCACACATTATATCATGGATTCTAACCAACTAGCCTGAAAATGTGCTTTAGCCAAGTTAATCACCTGGTGTTCGTCTTTTTCTACAACCAGGCTATGTTTCCACTGTGTCGTGTGCTAAACACTTTGCTGGTCATCCACCCTCACACAGAGGAATCGCTTCTTATTTCTCTCCCGTCTTCCCCATCGAGACGTCCGCTCAGCGAGATTATCATCCAACAGAGCTTTCGCGAACATGTTGACGTAGGCAGCTGAGTACCGACGACGAGCAAACCTCTCGTCAACTCTGGTCTTCATCTGACTGCGGTTCTCGGCAAGGGCTGTCCAATAATGCATGGCGTGTACGTTGGCTAGCGCCCGCACGCGTCATGCACAGCGCGCTTTTCCAGGCACCATTATACAAACGCAGACAAACGTTGCCCTGAGAATCCTTGCATTATAGAGAATGGCTCGATATCCGACTAGGCGTAACAACCAAGGAGTCCGGCATTATGCGGCTGACTCTTGTCATTAATAATGTCCGCAACACGCGCAACTAGATTTACTGAAACAAGCAGCCAATATCCGCCTACATCAGCGCAGAGTTGCTCTCTTCTAAAGACTGTCGTTGGGCATAACATATGTTCATGATATCACGAGAGGCGTGTCAGACGTAAACAAGAAAGTTTAATTCATGCATGAAATCTAATAAGGATCGGTGGAATGGTCCTTGTATCCACCCTTGTAAGTTCCGGAGGGCGACCGGAACGGTGACCGGTTGCTCTGAGGTGGCGACGGCGCCTGCAAAAGTGTAGCTTACCATCATTAGCAATTTTTCTCGAGGACAGCGGCATTGTTAGCTCTTATTAACGCTTCTGATGTTTTTATTTTGGCGTAGACGCGTATATGTATGTGACTGTAGATTGCAATATGCTGATTGTTATGGTATTTCCCGACGTGATAACACAACCGCATGTTCCATGTGCCATCAGCTTCCGCTTATGCGACATTATTATTCGTATTTTTGAACATTCCTTCGGCGACGTCCTGAAGTTAGTTGAACCTGTGTGTGACACACGCTTGCGTAGTATGCATCGTGTATTTTTCAACGTAGTGGTGCGAGATCAGCATTATTTCATACGCTATTTTGGGCGTGGTGGAAGATAAACATCGTAAACGCAGGGACACTGATGCACTAGAAAGCAGTGAACGACACAGTGTCCATGTCCATAGGTTTGCACAGGGTTCTCCTTTAAGGGGGGGGGGGGGGCAAGACAACGAGCTCCGTTATGGATACAAAAATGGAAATGAAACTGATGGGATGACGCACTTTTCTCAAACGCCTGCCATTGGCGCCTGGTTTTTCTAGATAAAGGTGGAAAGTAATCAGTTCTTTGAATGTGTAGTGGAGCAGATGCACCAACGATTATGCGCCTGCGAAAGAAGATGACAAAAGACCAGCGCTGTGATTGCGCGAGAGCCTGTGCTGCTTCGCGGGCTTTGCACTGCTTTACCGTACGTTCATTCTTCATTCATCGATGAACCTCATCGCATCAATAAACCTCATCAATAAACCTCGTCGCAAATGGAACATCGGGGCTCCGTGGTCGCCATTAGCGTCCAAAAACGTGCGTAACCACAACCCTGTGCATCCAAAAATGACGCGAGAGGTCTGTCTGAGTACAGGTATTGAGCAGCTTTAGCGCCCACTCCCCCGGCTTCCCTTTTGCGCACGCCTATGCTCATGTCCTTCATTTCATTTTTGTGTCCTTGTGTTTACGCTGTTTTTGAAGACTGCATGTCGTATGTACCGGCTACTTAAAAACCAAGCCTGCGCCTTATTTTTTGCGCCATCTCCTTAAATCATATCAATAAATAAAATAAATAATTCGCAGCTGCCTTGCACTTCCTAACTCCTTTCTCCTCAGTACCGACACCGTTAGGAGCGTTAACGCACACGTCTGCTTGACGCTGAAGGCAGGCACGTTAACTTGGCTGGTTATCCAACGACCTTTGCCGTCTTCGTCGACCACCTTTAACATCTGACGCACGCCGGAGTTAACACGGCTTCTCGTGCCGAATGAAAAAAAAAATGGGAAAGAAAGAAACAAAGAAGATAAATAGAAACAGGCTTTTCTAGCATTCGGCCTCGTCGGTTTTCGTTTTACGCTCTCCAGCTTATGCGTAGTTTTCGAAGACGCAGCCTCGGTCAGTGTATCTAGTTAGCAAATCTTCGCCTCAGAATGGTTATGAGAAAAAGGTGAGAGCTGAGCTCAGGTTATGGCGTGGTCCGGACAAGAAGTAGTGAGTTCATATCAGATGAAATAAAACTTTATTTCATCTCAAAGAGAGAAAGGGGGCAGCGGGAAAAAGCTGCTGTACTGCGTGTTGACTAAGGCCGGTTCCCTGTGGAACAATGCGACAGTGTCCAGCACTCGTTTGACATCGTAGCTTAACATGAACCTTGTAACTGAATAATGATGCGTAGGTAATAAATAGGGTCATTTTGAAAATATTGTGAAAAAAATGCAATAGCAACAAATTAGGATGTACACAAATTTTCGCGAATAAACTACAGCAGTAAAAATCATAAACAAAGAAAACGAGATAGCACATCACGATCAGTTATCCTGGATCAGACAAATCAAATCAAAGCATTCAGATCTGCTGCCTTCGGTTTTTGTAGAGGCGATCAAGTGACCTTCTGGTTAAATGACGGGTGAGAGGACCTTCCAGGACCTGAGCTTCCGTAAAATACCGATAGCTCAATCTGCTCGAGGCACAACGCCTGTATATCTTGCGGGCAGGAACGCATCACTGCTGAGTGTTATCATATCAACGGATCTCACGAGACTCTTTAGCGATAGCAAATTTGCCTACACGTACACCACTCGAAATTGGTTAAATGAAACATTGCGAATCTATGTTGAACCTTCTGTGCTTATCACAGAAAGAGAGAGAGAGAAATATTAAGTGAAATGCAGGGAGGTTAACCTGAAGAAAATTTTCCATTTGCTACCCTGCACTGGGGAAGGGTAAAGGGGGGAATGGAAAGGTAAGGAAGGAAAGAAAGAGAAAATCTATTTAAAAAAGCTCATTGAAAGAGAGAGAGAGAAAGAGCGGACGGTTCCTATAGGAGCAAGGGTAATTATCAGGTGGCTGACAGGTCTCTGGCTGCAGCTTGTACGCTTGCTCGGGATAAAGTGTATAAACGTACGTGGATGCGTCAATAAACCGGTTCTAAGTCCAGCGACGGTGTGTGCATGAGTGAGCGTGCCTTCTACCTCGCCCTTGTCTTGGATTTTCGCTGGCTTTTCATGGATCTAACATAAACCAGCCGGCCCAGATTTTTACGCTTTTACCTATCCGCTGCTGTCAAAAAGAGTGGCCTATCCCTCGCGCACGTGATAATATACCCTTTTCCTAATTTTAAAGCTAGCTCTCCTGCGATGCAGTTAGCCCTACTAATGGCGGCTAGTCACTTAGTGGAAACAGCGTGTTCCAGCTCTATTTGATGGCGCTATGCATGATAGACAAGCCCCAGCGCGTGCAACAAGGACTTCCTCTCCGCTCGAAGCACAACAGGTGCCACCATTAGTTGGGCAAATGTGCAGTGCACGGAAGCGCACTTGCGGATAACGAAAAAGGATCTAATTTTCTCTTCAAATGTCGGCTGTCAATCAAAATTTTATTAGACTGCCTAGCATGAGCGCCGCGAATTTTCGCAATGTGGTCACACATAGCCGATTACGTTTCGATCAGTACGAAAATGAATATGCGAAATAATGAACTCGTTGGGCGAATTCAGCTTTTAGAATTAACCAGGTTCCCCGTGGGTGTAAAATTATCTAAAAAGAGCAATGATACGAACGAAAGGAATAAGCGGAGTTATTTCAGATGGCATTTATTGGCTGGACTGATGACGAAGAGAAATGGGTGACTTCGAGGGCGAAACGGAAACACATAACTTGGCATCGCACGAAGCACCTTTTTGATGCTGTTCGCCCTGCCTAACGTCGAACGTGCACGTAAAGTGAAAATCGCTCGTTTTGCCATGCAGCATTTAGGCCGTGCACGAAGTCATAAACCTTTAAGTTAAAAAATAAATAAATAAATAACACTCATTCGTCGATCTCCAATGGCCAACTGTAAAGAGAGAAATAAACGTTTATTTCGAAACAGTGTTCCGAGCGATGCCCGGTATCACCCTAAGGTGGGAGGGTTCCCTAGTCCAGGAACCCTCTGGATTCGACTGCCCTCTTGGCCCTGGCGACGAGTTGTCGCTGGTCTTCCAGGTCCTCGAGGACGAGCTTGGCCTCCCACGTTTCGATTAGTAAAGCAGTAATTTTATGCGTCGTATGACAAATGCATATGAGGCTCATTCAGCTGATTAGGTCATTCATGCGCTATTGACGGTACCTTTCATAAAGCAGAGGGGGTAAGAGTGTTGGCGAATGGGAGAAAAATAAAAGCTCTTTCCCGCGCGCAAATTGTTCGAATAAAGACATTAGCACACGCTTCGCGAAAGGAATGACTACAGGTCTGAAAGCATTAAGCTTTCTTTTCAGTTTTCATTCACGTCGACGATGTGTTTTTTTTTTTTTTCGTTTCAAACATTTCGTCTTTACGTTCTCAAGCAGCAGAGTGGTGTTTTACAATCGCCAATTCAGAAGCAGTCTAAAAGGGGGGGCGCTTTTTTTTCCAGAGACTCGTCTGGCCACTTGACCACGTTTTGAGCTCTTTTAACAGCGACGCTGTTAAAACACCAGGTAAAACGTCCGTACGTTCCGTGAAAAACCGTTTGCGCCGTTGCCTAGCAACAACCAAGCCACGGATGCGCACCACCTGGGTTTAGCCTCGCCTAGACGCGCATGCTCCGAAGTGCAGCCGCCACCAAGACACGCTCACCGACGCAGAAAGGTCCGCACAACCACCGTGGCGAGTTTGCCCGGCGTGGCGCGAGCCGAGTACGAGCGTCGAAAGGACGCCCTTCTACCGGGGTTGCCACAGCCGGGCTTGCACGTCAGTTTCTGGCGCTGGAGTTTGGACATTCTTGCAAGGTCTGTGACAGGCTGTGGTTCGACTCTACCCTGTCTACGCCAAGGAAAGACCTAGCATCAGTCAAGAAGGCCACGTTGAGCCCCTAAGATCAACCTGCTTCGTTGTTTAAAATTTACATCACTAGTGTAAACTTCATTTTATTTTCTGTTCTGTCATTTTTTTTCTCAATTTACTTTTCAGTTTGTACCGCTTGTATATCTGTTTTTACTGAGGCAGAGCACACAATATTCTGCTGGTTCTGTTTTCTGGTTCACTTTGTCATCACTTTCCCAAGTTTATAATACAAATTCGTACGGTAAAGCCATTCGGCGAAAACACGCACTGGCCAACTGAGATCACGAACGATGGTCTCTGCTGCCATTCAACGTCAAATATTCGTTAGTTGTTCGCGGCGATGTTAGTGATGTACGAAACAATTTGCGCAGTATACCAGTGCGAAACCAGGCGCTGATCGAATTCCGATGACAAACATATAAAGCACATTAAACAAACAAACAAACAAACAAACAAACAAACAAACAAACAAACAAACAAACAAACAAACAAACAAACAAGAGAAGAATGCCCTATTCCAGCGGTGACACACTGACAGACATTTGACAGTTTCAGTATAGGGTTCGTAGCATCAGCGTTCTTTGGGTATACGATACGCTATTTTCGCAACTTAACGAGGGGAACCCAAGAGGATAACGTCTGACGCATGCGCAGTGGCGACAAATACTAACGCAAAGCTTTGCGTATCCTATTCTGAAGTTGCTTGTTCATAACAACACTAAAGAAAAGCTCCGCAAATACAGTTGCAGTTTGCGGCGATGTTCGTAATCCACGAAAAAAAACCTTCCGGGACCTGCGATCCCGAGAGTCTGCGGAACTGTATGCGCGCATCACGTTCCAAGCGAACGCGGACACAAGTTATTGCGACGGGGCTTGGAATCTGATTACCACAGGCAGCGACGTCCTCAACAAGCGGTTACGAGGGCCTGCCGCTGGCTGACGCTAATAAAACAAGTAACTTCACTCAAGCTAACCAAATAGAGGATGCGCCGAGAGCCCTCTAATGGTTTAGGAAGAAATTTTACAGTCACATCCAGTCGTAAAAGGGACGAAGTGCGCCCGATAAAATTCCAGAGTTGGTGGTTTAACATCGAGCAGCTTTTTTCGCTTCTTTTCGTCGATGGTCTTAAAAGGTCGAGAAGCAGTCGCGGCCAGCGAGCCTTCGCGAAAACAACCAACATTTTTTTTTCTCGGTAAACCTTCTGCGACCTTTTTTTTTCTCATAAAATGCATTTCAAAGGGACACTAAAGAAAAACGATGAATTGATTTAGATTGAGAAATTGCTCCCTGAGGACTCTAATGACGCTAATTTTACAATCATAGATTTATTAATAGAGAAGGAAAAACGTGAAGGACGCTTGAGCTTCGCGATCACGAATAGAACGCGATAGCATCGGGCTCCGTGCGCATCGTCTTCTCAATCACTAATCTGGCTTCGGTTCTCGGTGGATGCCTCAACCGTGCCGTAAGGAAACGAACGACTGTGCGCGTAACATTGGCCATTTCAAGCTATCCTAGAATGCCTACCCCAAGTACAAGTTGTTAAGTACCCACTACGCCATAATTCCACCTTTTGCGAATCAGCGAAGGGCCCACTATACGCGTCCGTAAGGCAACACACGAAGCTATATACGCATCTGCTCACTCTGCTTTTGCAGCTGATGACGATTAGACATGTCGGAGCGCTTTGTAATGGCTGGGCCTTTAAAACACCCACTCGCTGCAAATTCAGATGTTCTGACGCCTGGCGCGATTCTACACCTCTTACATGCGTTAAGGAGACTTCTTCCTCTACATGACATTCATAAAGTGTTTTTCTTTTTACAAAGCGATTTCGAGCCGTAGAGTGGCTCTGTGGTTAACACCTGCTTTGCCACGTAGACGGCCTGGGTTCGATTCTCACTCGAACCGAACATTTTTGCTATTTATTTTATTTGCATGCATCTTTCTCAATCTTATGTGAAGTCTACGGCGCACTCAGATAACAAGGTACTTCCTTGGTAACGATTAGGAACTATACGAATGACGTTGTAGACGCCGTCAAAACCTATGGCGTCACGATGTTTAGTGCGGGAATTTCAAGGTGGGGTCGCCACCCTCATTTTCCTTTTCGTGCGTTTTCTCTCTGTCCAAGCACCTTCTCGCGGCAAGCGTGATGACTTTAAGTATTGTGATGATGATGAATCAACCTTTTATTGAGCCCAAACTGTATTGGTGGTGCACGCAGGCACCAAGGCGGGGTGGTTCCCTATTTACGGGACCCATATCGTGAAGGAGTAATCTATTAATGCGAGAAAAATTGTTCTCTTCTGTTCTAACTGGCTTGCTGTGGAGAGGTTGAGGTTTATATCCCCTCGGCTACTCCATTTTTATAAGTTTCGCTGCGAAAAATGAAGAAAAAAGTGGTCACTCAAAATCAAGAATGAACAAATAAAGAAAAAAATATATACAGCGAACTGAAACAAGTTTTAAAAAATAACATGCTAAAATCATTATATTTAGCGTCCCTTTAAGGAGGGGTTGGTGCCCAGGTTTGGCTCCGGCCTACTCGTCTTCTCTTCCATAATAGTTTACATCGTGATGTCTTCAATGGACCATAAAATAGTGCAAAATTTACACGTGAATGGACATATACATTCCTAATCCCGCTATACAGTATATTTGCCCACGCAACAGCAAGGTTCACACGTCGTATATGTCCACACACCTGAAACGTCCACGCTTTACAGAAGAGTTCATCGAGGTGATCGTACAAGTCACTGGGCACTTGCCCGCACTTTGAACACAACTGTCATGAAAACAAATTCTGATAGGTACGAAAATGGGAGAAACAGACGATAACACTGGAAACATGTGACCATAAGTATCCGTTGATAATTAACAACGCGAACAAAAATCACAGCGCCTCTTATGCATTCGCCTAAGACGACTCAAAGGCGAAAGCCGTCTTCTTTTTCTTCTCAGTCAACAGGCGCGGCGCCAGCGGGGGTCGCAAGGGGGTAGATGCCCCCCCCCCCCCCCTGAGATTTCCACCTGCCCCCCCCCCCCCCCTTCAACAGCAAATATATTCAAATCACAGCCCACAAGTTCCCAGCCTCCCTGCCCCCCATGAAGGACTTCACTTTTCGTAGGTGCACCTCCGGTAAAAAAAGTCCTGGCGCCGCCCCTGGCAGTCGTACTGATGTACTGATCATCCCTCGTCCCCTTCATAAGCTGTCTGCACCTAACGTGGCTTTGTAAAGTTGAAAGTTGGGCGAGTTGGTGATAGTTCATGTTTACGTGTGAAGCAGCGCACTGAGACAAGGCACGAAAAGAAAGAAAAAAGGCAGGACAAACGCTGCACTCGCAACTAGTTTATTTCGAAGAAAAACACGGTTAATATACATGCATGAAGGCGTACCACTTGTGGCCATGACGTTCAAGTTACAACAGTTCCTGGTGATCCTTCCAAGAAAGACACTTCGCATCACCGGAAACTGTTGTAACTTGAACGTCATGGCCACATGTGGCTTTGTGCTGCCTCCAGGATCGGAGCCATTGCAAGCTTTCTGCACCTTACCTGCTTTGCACCTTTGACCAAGCGGCTATGTCATCCTATGTCATTCGATGTCACGTTTCTGCGAACGTCATAGAGACACCATGGTGACGCCGCACATTTTGGCGATATGTGACGCCACGATGATGTCATATGGATACGTCATCAATTGATGATGATTTTTCGCATCACTCTCGTGTTGGCCCCGACAGTCGATTTTAGCATTTGATGAGGCATCTAAGGCTTTCATCTTCATAGTTTATTTACCTGATCGTTAACAACGGTGGTGCAGCCAGCGCTTGCCGCTATACTTTAGCTCAGAAATAGAGCCGTCTCGCGGGGTGCTGGCTTACAGATTAAGTGCTTTTTGACCTGTTAACTGCAAACGCTAGGTTAATTCTAAAATAAAAGATGCTCTTTCCCAACGAAGGAAATCTCTCCACTTTAGCATGGATGACGTGATCTGCGATAAGATAAACCAAGAAGTTGAAGTTGAGCACAAAAACCGCGTATACAAAGGCGCACGTCGACCTGCTGTCTCTGCCGGACAAAATCATCATCATCATCATCACCTGTCTACGCCCACTGCGGGCAAAGGCCTCTCCCATGTTTGCCAATCAACCCGGTCCTGTGCTTTCTGCTGCCACGTTATACCTGCAAACTTCTTAATCTCATCTACCCACCGAATTTTCTGTCTCCCCCTCACGCGTTTGCCATCTCTTGGAATCCAGTCAGTTACCCTTAATGACCAGCGGTTATCCTGCCGACGTGCTACGTGCCCGGCCCATATCCATTTCTTCTTCTTGATTTCAACTATGATATCCTTAACCCCCGTTTGTTCCCTGACCCACTCTGCTCTCTTCCTGTCTCTTAAGGTTACACCTATCATTTTCCTTTCCATCGCTCGCTGCGTCGTCCTCCAGTTTAAGTTGAACCCTCTTTAAGTCTCCAGGTTTCTGCTCCGTAGGTAAGTACCGGTAAGATGCAGCTGTTGTATACCTTCCTCTTGAGGGATAGTGGTTAGACTACCATTCATGATTTGATAATGCTTGCCGAATGAGCCCCATCCCATCCGGACAAAATCAGGCCCCCCTCAAACTCTTCAGGTGTGTGAAAAAGACTTTGCTGCTTCTTCACTACGAGAAATTGTCTCATCGTGCCCTTACTAAGATGGCGGGACTCCGCCTTCGCTTTCTCGACGCAATTTACACTCCAGATAATCTTTTCTTCTGAGTGCCTCCATGATACGAGACATCCCTTAGAAACGGAGAGGGCAATCTGTCGCCACGGCGGCAGTTAAGAAAACAGCCAAGTTTTCTGATATAGCTCTTTTACCGCTTCCAACACGTCTCGGTTACTGTTAGTTTCCACACACGTTAAGCGGTGAGGCAATTCTCCTCCACGACAGCCTCCCTTCTCCGCGGAAGAGTGCCGCGACCGTCAGCAGATGACGTCAAGGGCGACCATAAAAGATCATCCAATGAGAAAGGAAAAGAAAGCAAAAGGAACGTGCGCTTCACCGTTTAGCCCGGCACGATCGTCCACGTCGGTGCCAATAAAGACGTTATTTTCTCGTCGTCGGCTGACGAGAGAGAAGAGATGGAGACAATAAATGCGACGATTGAGTGAGGTGTAGATAATGAGATGTCACGAATACGCGAGCGCGCACGCACACACACCAGCACGTGTACGAACGCACATACAGACAAACAAAAGGATGGCTTATAGTGCTGCGCAAAGTGGGCTATAACACGTGCGCTCATCACGGTCAGTGGCGTTGTCGGAGATAAGACATCTATGCCAGGAGCTGTCGTAGTAAGCTTTCGAGAGAGCGATTGTTTGTTTTGCTGTGGGTAAGCGGGCTTGCGCAACGCAGACGCCGTGACGTTGATGCATGGCGCCAGGAGATTCTCCCGTTCTCCGAACCATCGATTCTCAACCTCTCGTTTTAGTTTGATCCAGTTGCGCGTCTCACCCTCTCTCCCTTAAATAAACAGCAGATATTGACTGGCGTCGATCATCCTTGTTCGATTAGCGAACTCAAGAACGGTGACTCGACGACAACTCCTGCGGAGTCGTGAAAACGCGCCACGCGACGTGAGTTTTACTACGCCTGAGAAGGCATGCGTTTGTGCCGTAGCAGTTGTAGCTACGGCACTAGTGTTCAGAGGTCCATATCCCGCCATCCAAACATGTTGAACACTTTACAGCGAGGTTGCACATGGCTAGGTTCTGGCTGATTGCGTCTGCAGATAAATTGACTCGTAGAACAACAGTTTTCGGCGCCACTCGCCCCTCGCGAAAGTGAATAGGTGGGTAACGTCACCTGCGAAATACATCACCCATGTGAAGCCCGTTGTGGTAGCTAAGGGTATATCTAATACTTGGGATGTAAAAAACAGCGCAAAATATAGACAAGGACTGACGAAGAGACGACACGCATGAACCCCAAGCATGAACCACCAACTAGCCCAACTTTCGCTATTAGTGTATATCTAATAATACTTTGCGAAGTTTTCATAACCATGATATGATTATGAGAGACGTCGTATTGGAGGGCTCCAGAAATTTCGAGCTCCTGAAGTTCTTCAACCTAAACCTAAGCGCGCGGACCATGCACTATAGCATATTGCCACCATCGAAATGCGGGCGCCACGACCGGGATTCGATCCGGCGACCTTCGGATGAGCACTCGAGCGCCATAACCACTAGACCACCGCGGTGTGTAGCCAAATAAATGCAACTCGTGCACTAAACTACACGTGTTCATCTGAAGCCTGCTATCTGAAGCCTACCATATTCACTCGCCTAATACCAGCAGCGACTCACGTTGGCTTGATGTTGACAAGTTCTGGCTACTCCTCGGTGATGTTGGCCAGTGTTGCTACTTTTGGCTGTCAAGGTTCGTGAAGTTAATTAAAGGCAACGTTGTTGCGTCTTCGACTAATTCGCAACCTTTTATGTTCACCGTTACATAAGTGAAGCTTTCCATTTGATTGACGGAGGTACATTTGACCGAAGTTTGCGCGCAGGTTCGTCGCCGCCAGTCTGAACACCGACGGGCCAAAAAATAAAAAAAACATATATATATAAAAGCCAGCATACTCTTCCGAAATCTGTTGCGACAACTTGCAGGTGTGCTGTGACCTCCCAGAGTTGCTGGGACATGTCACGGGGTGTCACAGTACGAGGGCACGACACGTACGCCCTTGTTTAATGTTATTGAACTTTGTCATTGTGAGCATTTGCCGAGACGACAGCTCTCTTTGGAACGACACTTTCGATGAGCTATTTCTAGTGTTTCTCGTCCCGAGGAATAACCAGAAATCAAACAGTCAATCAACCGTCAATGAAGCACCTATGGTTATGTGTGTTAAACGATTTATTTGCATGAGTCATGTCGTTGACCTTTCTTTTTTATTTTTAGCCTACCCACAGCGCAGGCCTAAGCATGGTCTACATTTGTTTTGTTTCCTTGGTTCTCCATTAATGTGCATGCTTAACAGTGCAGTAATGCATTAGGATGCTGTGGTAATTCGTCTTTTTGTTGTTGTTGTTGTTGTTGTTTTTGTCATTTTGTGTGCTCGTCCTCTCTAGAATTAATGAAATCTAACGAACCGAACACCTGAAAGCAGGGAGAAATTTTCGTTTGACCAGCAATACATTCGTTTGGGAGATGGAAACAAGCGTTGTACATCACCGGCCTGCCTATTTATTCCGCGTGCACTGCCTAGGACGTCGGTCTAATTTTATTGTGATAGCAATTATGTGGGCACTCGAGGCACACTTTTGCTGTCGCCTTCATGTTCCGTATAAAGTTTAAATCGATTACGTCACACCGCGCGTCGTGTGTTCTATGTGCGAGCGAAAGCTTGCAAAGGCTGCAGACGGGCGCGGCTCAAGCAGAGATAAAGCGTCGGGTGGAGGAGCATGAAGGGGTACCGGTGGATGAGGGTGGGCTGCGTCGCTTCGGCAGCAACTGCGAACTTTGATCAAAAGGGCGCTGGCACGCGCGCCGTCTCTGCTGAGCTCAGAAGACAGCTCATACCCTTGTACATGCTACGCTCCTACCGCTTCGCTCCCTGGAGCGACCGCATTTAGGTGGAGGCGAAATGTCAGGGGCCCGCGTACTGCGCGGTGTCAGTGCACGTTAAAGAACCCCAGGTTGTCGAAATTTCCGGTGCCCTCCACTACGGCGTCTCTCATAATCATATCGTGGTTTTGGGACGTAAAACCCCAGATATTATTATTATTATTATGTGGTCTTCACCTGGGCTTCTTTAACGTGTACCTTTACTTTAACGTATGCGAAAATGCTGTACTGGCGTACAGCATTTTCGCATCCATCGAAAATGCGGCCACCACGGCCACGATTCGATACCGCGACCTTCGGGTCAGCAGTCGAACACCGTAACCACCAGATCACCGTGGCGGACTTGTGGACGCAATGAAAAAAAAAAAAAACAGACAATCATGTAACGCCAAGAATGAACTAAAATGTCGCATTGCCGAGAAAAGGTAGGCTGAAAGGAAACTTATCTGCACATGTTCAAGGCAAGACAGCGCCATTCCGTGAATCCGGCGTATGACTGGCTCTTCGCGAGGTGTCCGCCGCGGTAATGCAGTGGTTACGGTGCTCGGCTGCTGACCCCGAAGGTCGCGAGCACGATCGCGGCCGCGGTGGTAGCATTTCGATGGAGGCGAAATGCATGAGGCTCGTGTACTGCGCGATGTTAGTGCACTTCAACCACCACCGGATGTTTGACATTTCTGGAGTCCTTCGCTACTGCGTGCTGCATCATAATTATGTGTTTTTTTCGTAACGTAAAAACCCAGATATTATTACTATTACTATTATTATTGGTATTACGCAAGCTATAACTGTTTAAACATGGCATTCGTTCGTTACTCAAGGTTATCGGAAAGTAGCTAACGCATGCAGTGAGCATTCATTCAAATTTGGCGCGTATTTACGTCGCACTTTCTATAATACGACGAATTCCTACCTATTGGCCCTACTTTTCGGGAAAAATTAACGCTGCGCGCAACTGACCCGGCGCCTTTCGGCGCGAAAATCGAATCGTGGCAGCCGGCCACGTCAGACCGCCATGTTTATCCCCTCCCTCGTTTTCCTCTCTTCAGTATTTGCAAAGGTATTCTCTCTCTACGCAATGTCTCCTTTCTTTTATCTGCCTCTCGCATCCGTTGTTGGACGACTTACTCCGATAGGCGGCAGAGAGGGGGGCATCACAGAAGCAAGGAAGGGTTTGTTGTGTTGAATTAAATGAGAGAGAGATAGAGAAAGAGTGGAGAGTGAAAGTGGAGCGGTACGCCAGCTGCGCCACTGGCGGCAGACGGGCGAGGGCGAGCTGGGTGCGGCGGCTGCCTTTACTCTCTCATCTTGCTCTCTCTTTCATTCTCACTCTCTCTTTCTTTCCGCGACGTTTCTATGCAGTTTTGATGTTTTTTTCTTCCTCCTCGCAGCTGCGACACAAAAAGCGCGGCAAAGCGCGACGTACGCAACGCTAGGTAAAAGAAAAAGAAAAAAAAAACGAAGCAGGCTGCGACTCCGTTTCCGTTTACTGCTTAGCGCAGCATGAATCGGCATTAACGGTCGTTTAGGGCGATCGCCATTACAAAAGAGGGTGAGGTAAAATAACGGCAAGAACAAAGAGTCCCCCCCCCCCCCCCCCCCCGGTTTACATTCCACAACTTACACTTCCCAACAAACGAGAATCGAAAAGAGAGTGGTAGATGTCGCTTAAAGTGAGACAGAGAGAAAAAAATTAAAGAAAGAGAAGGAGGTGAACCAGAGGAAGTCTTCCCGGTTTGCTACCCTGTACTTGAGAAGGGGAAAGGGGGTGTGTAAAAGAACGAAAGATAAGAGTGAAACCACGCATCCTTCCAGTCAGGTGACGATACGAAAACATTTTCTTTTTTTTTCTGCCACACCTCTACCGCAATCACTATAAGGAGATAGAACGAAAGAAGGGGAATTTTTAAGGAGATAATTACTAAGGAATGCCTAAGGAGCGCGAGAGAGTTGGTAAACAAACAACGCGGCGGCGACTTCGAGATTTCCGGCGTGTTTGTCGGAGGAAACCGTATCCCCCGTGCTTGACGAGGAGCGGATGCGATGAAAGGGAAAGAGGCGACGTGGAAGAGGACTGATTTCCTTCTCTCAAGTTCACCTGCCTATCCGCTCTCCCTGTAACGGAGGCGCGCACCCACAACTGAAAGAGATGAGAGAGAGAGATAGGCTGCGGCGTACTCTCTCTCTCTTTCTATCTGCTTCAAACCGACGCCGCTGAGCGCGCGCGCGCGCGCGCCGCGGGGTGCCGGGAAGCGGTGGAGATCCGGAGCCGCTGTGCACGTCGCCAGTCAGTAGGAGCGCGCCGGCCGACGCATGAAGACGGACAAGAAGTTTCTCGAGGCCCTCGTGGGTGGTTCGCCGTTCGGCGGTGCCGGTGGGGACTACGAGGTGGCCCCGACCACCGAGAAGGACGCCCTGGGGCCCCGCGCCGGCGTTGTGGTTGTGGACGACGAGGTGTTGCTCGATGTGGACTCGCTGCCCGCCAAGACCGAGTCCGGCAATGCCGACGACCTGGGCTCGAGCGAAGAGGACTTGCCGCTGCGAGGCAACTGGGGCGGCAAGCTGGACTTCATCTTCGGGTGCGTCAGTTACGCCGTCGGACTGGGCAACGTGTGGCGATTCCCTTACCTGGCATACGAAAACGGAGGAGGTCAGTACGGACTTGTGTCTTCCAGGCACACCTGTCGCTGTTTCTGCTATTGTGGCCGGGGAGCGTGTTTATTTTCTTTTTTTTTTCTTTTGACCACTGGTGCCAGGCAGCGTTTTGGTTTTATGGTGGTGACGGGTTGTGGCTGTGTGTCTGGTGCGTGGGCGGACGTGGCCCGTTTTTCTCTACGAAGATCACCCTCAGTTGCTCGCCTGTGGAAAAAGACAATGAATGAAAGAAATGTGTTATATTTGAGAAACAGGAAATATTCAAGTCAAGCACGGCTGAGGTGTCCTTCTCTCCCGTGCTTTGGGAACTTGGGGACTACGTTATCCCGATATCCCGCCTGAACGGGACGGGACTGGAAACACAGGCTAACGACTGGGCGGTTATAGTTAACTCTGGGGGTCCTTTTATTTCCCTTTTTTTTTTTTCATTTCCTTCACTCCAGGGTCCTAATGATTTAAGTCACATTGTTTATATTACCTGGGGCAATAGCGGTATGTGGGGAAAAGTTTTTGCGAAAGCTCGTTCCTCACCGGGTGCAAAAGTCCACTTCCATCGCGTCAATATGAAAATTGGAATTATGGGAAAAGGTGTACAGTAAAGGACCCTCTGTAGAGATTTCCGGGCCCCCCATGACCATTAACTTCGAGCAGTTTGTGTTGTGATGCCTCTCACCGCTGGCACTGTGCCCAGCATTGTTGTGTCTGCGTTTTGTTACGTGCTGTGCCGTCGAGTGCGTTTGCCGCCCCAGAGCTTCGTGCCATGCTTCGCGGGGAATGGTTCAATGCGCCGCCCCTTCCCCTGGCGGCCGATGGGTTCGCCGCAGCGCCCTCTTTTAACTTAGCGAAAGATATAAAAAAAATAAGGAACTACGAGAGGTCTGATTATTGTGCGGTGAAGCTTGAAGACCTTTAGTGCAGTATTTTGAACGCTCGAGCTGCAGTGTAAACACACAGTCGAAGGAAGCCTCGGGAGATGGAGGACCGGCGCGGCTCCCAAAAAAATGCGGCTCGCAACCTTAGCTGCTCCCCGACGGCGGTTACTGTGTAGATCGATACACCAGTGCGCGAGCCATACTCTGCCACCAGTCGTCTCAACGCACACCAGCGTTTTCTTTTTTTGGATATGGCGAGGGGGGAAAACTAGCGTTACGCGCTACTTTTCGTCTATGAATGGAGGGCGCGTCACGATGCACATGTGCTACCCGCCACCTGGTGTATACTTCCCTTTCCCCTTCAATTCGCAACAAAAGCCATTGCGGCGCCTCCCTTACCATATTCTCAACAAAACACTCACTCCCTTTCCCCATGCCTTGCAACCCAGCATAACGTCGACCAAGGTCCGAAACCATACAACGGAAAGAAGGCGACCAAGACGACCACTCCCCCGCCCCGTAGAGCTCGCTCTCGGGAATTGGTGGGCTGTCCCGCCGAAAAACCGCGCATAGTGGGAAAGCCGTCGTGTCGCCTTTCCTCGGAGAATGGTGGGGAGAGAGAGAAGGCGCGCGCGCGCACGCTCCGGGATCTACGTGTCATGCGGTGCGGCCCCTCTCCCAGGGTTGTCTGAAGGTCGAATACGCCGCGACGCGCTTTGGAGGCTTGGCGCTCTCGCCGATTTTTTCGCGCGCACGCGCCTTTTTATTCTTCTTCTTCGACCGCCGCTCGACTCCGACGAAAAGTTCTTCGCCTCGCTCGGCAGCGCTTGCTTCTTCTTCTTCGCGTCTCGCGCGCGTTGCGGGCAAAGCACACTTCGCTCGCCGTCTCGTGTAGAGAGCGCCGGCTCCTTCGCGCGTCTTTTTCTTCTTCTTGCGCCTCTCCTTGTTTCCAAGGTTGTTCGTATTCTATTCCCGTACTCCCCTCGGCTATCTCTTCTTTTCTTTTTCACCCCCCACAACACTGGCCCTGCTAGGGTCGCTGCTATCTGTCTGGCAGCGCGAAAGAATAAATGACCGGCGAATCCTTTCTCCGGCCGCCCCTACCTCGCGTGCGGTGCCCGCTTACACCAACCCCTTTTTATACCGGGTAAATGGAATGCGGCGCTCGCTTTATAAATGCGCTTCCGCGGTCGCGCAGCGACCTCTCCGAGGTCGTCGTCGTTACCTTGCGACCACCGCCGCCAACATATATCTTCGAAACCGCGTTGCTGGGCTGCCGCTTTTAATCCCTCCATATCCGATGCTATCACGCTATTCCTCCTAAACCCCCCCGCCCGCCTTCTTCAAGGTGTACCTTACACCAGTAGCGCAGCCGCTCCACATTCTCCTTTGCTTCTTCTTCTTCTTCTTTCGCTCGCGAACATTTGGCGCCGTCGTATCGGCGTTTGTTTCGTAAGGGCGGCCACCGGAGAATATCAGATCGCGCGCGCGGCATTCCGAGGCCGGTTCGAACGCCTTTCGCGAGTGCGCGTATGTTTACTGTATGCGGCGGCCACGTGTGGGAGTGTAGCGGTGCTACCTCTCGGGACGATGTTGATACTGGTTGTTTTTCCGGAAGTAAAACCGCGTTGATTGTTTCTCACTGTTGATACCGCTAGTGTTCGCGTTGACAGCACTTCCGTAAAAAAAAAAAAAAAAAAAAAAAAAAAAAAAAAAAAAAACGAAATTTCAGGTACCACGCCCTGCTTATGATAATAAACGATAAGTGTCGCTTATGCTTACCAAGTGTAAAGACAAAGATAAAAGAAATTCACTGTAACGTAATGAAACGGGAAGGCGAGATTACTTGTTCTATTCGTCTGTAACTGAGATCACGGCTGCACCTCTGTAGCAAAGTTATGATAAGGAGCAAGAAATTCTTTTTTTTTATTTTCTCGAAAATTCCTTGACAACATATTGCATAAACCCCGTCTACGAAGTACCGTATGCATATGAACGAAAAGTGCAGCTCATCTTTCACTTTCCCCTGATGCTTTAAAGAGAAACAAAATACCACATCAGAACGTCTGTTCCACGTGATCTATTTATTCTGCAAAAGTATACCTCCACAGCCGAATACACATTGATATATGCGAAGAAAAAAAAAACTTAGCAAAGCTGAAATGGGAAGCCGCAATACTAGCAGAGTTCGCTACTTTGGGATGCAAACAGTCGCCATTAAAAATATGTAGGGAAGAACATCGGTAGGAATGTGGAGAGAATATGTGAAGAATGTGGCACAAGTAAAAATGAAAGACTGCTCTTACAAGATCCCGTTTAAAAACCGTCATCGCCACCACCACCACCACCACAACCATCTGCATCACCGTTCTATTTATGGCGACTTCAAGTTTCATTTCATGTCTGCAGATGTGTTCACTTCATCCAATCCTCTATCAGCGCCCTCCGCGGTTATGCGGCTTGACTGCTTACCCGAAGGTCGCGGGATGGAATCCCGGCCGCGGCGGCCGCATTTCGATGGAAGCGAAACGCTGAGGGTTCGTGTGCTTAGATTTAGGTGCACGTTAAAGAAGTCCTGGAGGTCGAAATTACCGGGGTCCTCCACTACGGCGTCCCTCATAATCATATCGTGGTTTTGGCATGTAAAACTTCAGCAATTATATTATAATTGTTTGTCGGTCTCAACTGCGGTTCCCTTTCTTTGGCATCCATTCGGCAACGGTATTAGACTACAGCGCTTATC
This sequence comes from Rhipicephalus appendiculatus, assembly GCA_030522465.1. Classification (NCBI taxonomy): domain Eukaryota; kingdom Metazoa; phylum Arthropoda; class Arachnida; order Ixodida; family Ixodidae; genus Rhipicephalus; species Rhipicephalus appendiculatus. The sequence goes on along the minus strand of JALIZH010029254.1, from coordinate 64,731 downwards.
TCCCCAACGTACTACATCAAAACAATGTAGAAGTTCAGGAGTACATTGAGGCATGAAGAGGTAAATATTCCTTGTACAGGGTGTGTCGCTGGAACCGACGTTTCGGCAAGTGCTCTAGCCTTCTTCAAAGCAGCAAGCTGCCTTGACGAAGACACAAGACCACTCTTCAAAACGTCGGCTCAGAGACACCCCGTCTTTAATAATAGTGTTCATTTCAACTTGCTACATCACATGCCCATCCTTACCCTCCTGACGTCAACTGGAAAGGTTTTTAACAAAAAGCAATATCTAGAGAGAGAGAGAGAGAGAGAAATATGAGCTGAAAGATAGAGATGTCAACTAGATAAATTTTTCGATCGGCTATCATCCTTAGGAGGAATGAGGTAGGCGCGAATTCTCCGAAGTAAATTACTCGGGGTGGATGAAAATGCCACCCGCTTACGTATCTCCTTTCTCTTTTCTCAACCTCAGCCAATCGCGGCGCGTTCCGTGAAGCTTCGATCGTCAAAATGGGGCATAGCGCTAACACACACGGACGAGCAAAATACAGCAGGACAAGCGCTAATTTTCAACTGATTGTTTATTTTGGAAAAGTAACGGTATAGATCATACCGTTATGGTATAAATTATACCGTATAAATGATTTATCCAGTTACTTTCCAAAATAAACAATCAGTTTAAAGTTAGCGCTTGTCCTGTTGTATCTTGCTCGTCCGTGTGTGTTAGCGCTATGCCCCATTTTGAAGCATATAACCAACTAGTCCAAAAAGCCACCTGGACAAACATCGATCATCGTCGCATACGCTGCAGTTTAAATAAAAAAGCGGATGTCTAAAAACGGTACATGTTTACATTCGTGAGTTCAGTGTGTCTGTGAACCTTCCTTTTTCTTTTTTTTTAAGCGCCACCTATAAATATCCGGTCGAGTTTATCATTTATCATTACACGCGTGTCACAACATCTGCGATCCATGACCTTTTTTTTCTCGCGGTTGGTAATTACGAGTGAACTTGTTTTGTCGCAACGACATTTTGCTGCCAGGTCGCTGCAACAGCGTTCATGCCATTTATCTTCATTCCTCTGCAGCCATAAAAGCCCAGCCTGCGTTGCATGCCAGAAAACGACTGTTTTTCTTTCTCTTATTCAAGAGGTAACGCGCACCTTTACAAGGGCCGCCACGTGTGTTATTTAACCACAAGGGGCGGTGTTTACCAAGCGTACTTACTCTGGAAGGCTTAATCGTGCGTTTATTATACGTGTCAATGAGTCGGTAACGAAGACGTTTCTAACGATAGTGAAGTTGCGTATTAACTTAAATGGTCAGTCTCGGTGGATCAGTGGCTAGGGTGCTCGGCTGCTGACCCGAAGGTCGCGGGTTCGATCCCGGCCGCGGCGGTCGCATTTCGATGGAGGCGAAATGGTAGAGGCCCGTGTACTGTGCGATGTCAGTGCACGTTAAAGAACACCAGATCGTCAAAATTTCCGGAGCCCTCCACTACGGCGTCTCTCATAATCATCTCGTGGTTTTGGGACGTAAAATCCCACATATTATTATTATTACTATATTAACTTAAATGGTACGCATGTATGCTGGAGTGTAGCGGTACATACCACCACCTCCTTTGACGAGGAAAATAGTAATCGTCACAAGCATCAGCCTTCTGGCGTCCATTACAACGAACATTCGCGTCCTATCTGTTGGCAACCCTCGCGCTTTGGTGAATGTTAGCTTTACGAGAACGGCGCAGCTAATGTGGCGCATGTAGAAATAAATGCGCCATACTTGAACCCAGGTGTTTGTTGATTGAACGTCGACATTAACCGAGGCTGTATGTCGCTAATGACTAATCCTTGGCGGTTAGCCCTCAGGCTCAACACGGTATGTTGTGCTTGACAAAAGAAAATACATATACGGGACATGACGGCGACGCCGACGGCAAAAACCAGCCGAGAGTGTCCATATAATTGCTATCGCAATAAAAATTACTCTTTGCAATTATGCGGGAAGGCCCTAACTTCCCGCGCGCACCTGAGTCGCTCGCTACTCAGGTTTGAAATAGCGTTACAGCAAAGAACACGTTGTGCTGGCCTGCTCATTCACTAAATGCCACGAATGAAAAAGAGCTGCTGTAGTCGGGATGGACGACGACGCAGTGGCTTCAGTTGGAACACTGTTTGAGAAGCGTCTGACGACGCGCGTTCGTTAGTAAGAAGACGCATGACCTATCATGCAATTCCACACGTGTATACATCCGACAACAACGCGCGTATCCTCTGCAATACTATAAAAAAATTTGTGAACCACTAACGAGTTACTCATCAGCTCAACTTTGCCCGCATATGCGCCCGCTAACTTGGTCATGTTCCACTGTTTTTCAGTATCTTACCTCATATCACATAGTACATACGCTTATTTCGTTAGCTCCTTTGTTCCGATTTGCATCGTCCATATTGTCTTGAACGAGTACAACCACCATTAACTTTATAGCGTGCTATTATTGCCAATAAAAAGAAATGATCAACTATGAGGAACTTTAAACGACAAACAGCACGGCACAGATATTTTGCTTTTCTTTATCTATTTTAAAGACAAATAACTTGTTAGCGTGATTATGGCAGGGTAAAGATTGCAGACAGGAGCTCGCTGAGTGATGTGGGCGTGGCATGAGCGAACGCGCAGACCGTGGCCAAGCCTTGCGATGCGCGATTATGTAGTTTGTGGACCCGGACACATTTTCGGCGTTCTGCCAGAACTGTCGCCAGCGAACCGAGGTGCCCTGAGAGAATCCTAATTGCGGATCGCTGACACACGCATATTTCACGCATCTGTGCTTGCGTCAATCGCAGGTAGCAGCTAAAACAAAGTAAAAAAGAAGCGAAAAGGAACTAACAGTAGTTACTGGCTCAAAGACGTGCCAAAACACGATTCCCTTGATTGACCGATATCTTGAAATCTGGAACGCGAGTATTCAACCCTTCTTCAACTTCTGGCTTTGCCGTATGTATATTTTTTTCCCTTTGAGACGACAGTTTCTGACTCTTTTTCCTTGGGGTCTATATATATATACCTTGCTCACGGTTATCGTCAAGTCGTCCCTGCGCGTCTTTTCACTGACAGGCCTGGTTTTCGTTAATCCTACATTTGACACTTCGAAGTTCCTACGTGCCAGAGCTAGACATCGTCACTTTTCGTTTGGCAGCCCACCTTCTCACACAAGCATTGGTTGCGAGTGACGTGCGCGTTGCTGACAGTATTACTGACGTATTTCGGTCTGTGTTTCATCTTAGTTTGATTCCGCAGCTGCACCTCGTAGATCCTCGTTTCGTATGCTCGCAAATGCGTTTGCAGAAAAGCTACATTTTTTTTTGCTTCTGAAGTTCGCATTCGGTGACGCGTCATTCCTCGCACTAACGCCTCGCGACTACGGTTCCCTTCCGCCTCCGCTGGTGTTGTCCTTTATCAAACTCCCAAGCGCTTTATCACACTTGTTTATTCCTGGCGACTTGTTTCTCACTGTTCCGTTTCTTGACAACTCGAGGCGTACAGCTACATCTGCGCCATCTTTTGACTTCCGTACAAGCTCTTTTCTGTCCGCACCGTTCACTGCTGCCCTCAAAGCAAATAACTTTCGATTAGATTTCAGTGCGTTTGAAATCACATTATCTAATCTGAGTTAACTCGATTTTCAATAAACTTATGCGATCGTTGCGGTATCAATTATATAGACACTCGAGACGCATTTTCGCCGTCGCCGTCATGTTCCGTATAAAGCCCAAATTGATAACGCCGTTCTGCGCGTCGTATGTTCTCTGTGCGAGTGAAAGCTTGCGAAGGCTGCTTACGGGAGCGGCTCAAGCAGAGATGAGACGCGCTGGCCGGCTCCATCGCGCGGAGGGGCATGAAGGAGTGTGCGGAGGGGGGGGGGGAACTTCGTCACTACAGACGTCAGCAGACGGCTCCTACCTTTGCACGTGTTGTGCTCTCAACGCACGAAAGCCGTTTGGCTCCCTGGTGTGGCAGTATTCCACTACGTCACCGTTTTGTAGAGTTACGGGGGGATCAGATCTTAAAGGAGTTAGTTGCTAGAGCCTTACTTCGCGTAACATTCCAATTTGTTGCTATAGCATTAATTGTTTCGCCCTTGCGGCGAAACAGTGACCTTTTCCTGTTAGCATTCGAGCTTCCGGTTGTTAAGTTAGGCTAGCTTGGTCACTTTATCGCACTTGCGATACTGTAAGCAAATCTGCCGGACCATGAACTCAAGCGTCACCTAAAGTGATATAAACTCTACATACTGAGATTGAATTTCACCGCGATGCGACAAAGGTCGACGTCCTCTTGCCGAGACTATAACTAATTAAATAAAACACTGACGAAAATCACCAGAACGTCAAAAAACGCATTGTGCTCTCTCTCTGAAAAAGGAAGAACAATCCCTTTCAGTTGTCGTGAAAACTAGTTTTACAGCTGCGTCATCGCAGCAGCAATTAAAACACGATGTTGGGAGTAAGAGCTTTGCCTGTTTTGTAATATGTTTGTCGGCGAAAGTGTACAAGCGAAATGTATAATATACCGGTTTGCAATCGATTCATTATTTATTTTTACTGACATTTCATGAGACTGGAGAATAACGCGCCCGTCAGGGCTCTGGACGCGCAGGCTCTGGACACAGGACGCGCAGTTGCTCTGGGACTGCGCGCAGCTGTTCTGTAATGAGAGACGCTTTCGTTTCTAGTTTTGTTATTGATGCAATGAGATTCCTTCTATGACGGAAGAGCATTGCGCTGTTCTGTCAAACTACACGGCGTATTACATGAAAACGGGCAGACAAAAATTGTGAAGAAAAAAAAGTTTACAAACGCGCTCAGTTGGCCGAGTCAGATTGACCCATTGACCTTTTACAGGATATAGCTAATGAGTCAACCATGAACTATATAGCGATGCAGCTGGTGTGTTGTCACGCAAAATCGAAACTTAATTGTAGCAGCGAACCTCGTTCGAAGATAATTTTCGATCTAATTATTTTGTTTTTTTTCATGCCCCTAGTGCTTTTATGTATGATTTAATTTTAGCCTGATCTCTCAGTACGAAAAGGGAAAGGAGGCTGACTATATGTTAAACTATTGGTCAGTCAGTTGGTTGACACGACCGAAAAATTTCAGCATGTCCCCACTGTTAGCGTGACTGAAGTAACCAATCGACAAGCTGCGTGTGAAACGCCACTATGCTCCTGAAGTGTGACGTCACGTCGTTACATAATTCTCTCACCACCTTTTCCTCCTTTCGTTCCTCCTCTCCACTTGTGACGTCACACACTTCCCTCCTCCCCTCTACTGTTTCTCCCAGTGGCCAGAGTTGCCGCTTATAATAAGCGGATTTCGGCTTCTACTTTCACCAATTCGCTTGTTCCATTTTCCAGTCGCTTGTCGCGTGTTCTGGACTTATTTGTATTTTCCCAGCAAATATAGTTATTTTAGTGATCATCACGTTCCCCCATAGTGCGTTTCTCGGTGACTCTGAATAGTTGAGCGTTGAAGTAAAACCTATACTTTGGGGAAATAAACAAGTGAAGTTAGTCATGCACTGGCGAAACGTGCATTCAACCGAATGGAGACTAACCTGGAGACAAAAAAATATATATATGTGCTTTCGCTCGTAGTTTCGCTGCACAATATAATTAAAGGGGTCTTTTCAACTCCCTTTCGTATTTGAGTGGCATTTTTTATTATAATTACACATATTTTCAAGAATTTGAAAGTTCAAATTACCGCTTTTTTTTTTGGGGGGGGGGGGCTTTTTTTGTGATGATTATTTGCTTGTTAGCTCGGTCGCGTCTGGCAACTCTGTCTCAACTCCCACTCCAAGAGGTATTCTTTTTCCTACCCGCATGCCGGTAATTTGCTCGCCACGTTTCGCTTAGTGCAACGGTAGTTTTCTCTATTCCTGTTCCGTCTTGCACCGTTAACCAAAGAAAGCAGCTGCTGGCGAGCGAGTTTTTCGTCAGCGAAATGCCCTGATCTCATCTCGTCTACAGCTTATATGCATGCCTCTAACCGTGCACGCAACAAGGTAGGCGCCCGCTTTCGACCCGCTCGCACGCTATACGTTTCTGGAAGCGCATATTGGGGAAAAAAAATTAACAACAAAAGATGGCCCGTTCGAAGGGCGGGGGGTTGTGGGCGAGGACAGCTGGACATCGGTGAGGTTAGCGCACGCCATGGTGCGTTGAAGCGAAACCAGCAAACGAGCGTAGGCCGCGAGCGATTACTTCGCGGCACGACTTATAGGTATCCGTGGTTCTCTTTTTTTTTTTTTCGATTTCCTTTATTGACTCTGCAGTATAGTCACCCTAACTGCATCGCGTGCGCTTTGTTCCATTTCCGTTGCAGCTGGCCAGATGTAGTGCCGCGACACGACAGGGCGATAGAGAAGATGATGCAAGACTTCGAACAGACCCGCAAGGGGTGCCCTTCACGTCGCTGGGCTGTTATATATAGTTGTGTGCAGTGTACCGGTAGCGTTGCTCGTAAAAGAAAATAGGAAAATTGCGCGTTTGGATAACCTGCAGTTGCACTACTACGGCGCTTTCGAATAGTAAGGAATCAGTAGAGTAGCCATATTTTTTTTTCGATGAGGGAGGGGGGGGGGGGGGGAGTGTGTCCAACCACCCAAATTATGTATACGCCACATAGAAACGCACGCACGAACATACTTACAGTTGAACTCCGCCCCCCTCCCCACCATAAAAATTCTGGCTACGCTACTGGATGCTATAAGTGAGTGATGGCGCAATTCGTTTGAAGAGTGCAGCCTGTTTTTTTATACCGCAATGATCAGCCGTGATCGAACAAGGAATACCGCTAAAGCCTGCTTTCCCGAATATTACGTAGGCCTACCAATTCATCTTCATTTATATAGATCATTTTCTATCCGATGATAAATCGAGCGCCACAAGGTCGAACTTCTTTCCTCGGCGTTTGACCTCAGAGCTAAGTATAGAACGCGCGGGCTTCGAGAAGCGAACAGCGCGGCTGGTCGGTGTCTGACGCAAGAACGGAATGGATGGCCTTACGCGGCATACACAACGCACGTGGCTGCTCCCGGCGTGCGAGTGTGCGGCGTTCCCGCTTTGACTGCACTGAATTAGTTACGCGCAGCGCTGCCGGCAGCCATTTCGGCTCTGTGCCTCTCCTCGTTCATTGATCGACGTCGACACTGTCTGCCCCGCGAGTAAACTACTCTATAAATGTCGAGCATAGAGACGGGTCATCGTGCATTTCTTTAACAGCATGTCTGGCTCCAGTGTGCAAGCACGCCAAGGTTACGGTCAAAGGTATATATATATATATATATATATATATATATATATATATATATATATATATATATATATATATATATATATATATATAGGAAGTTTGCATTGACGACACTACGCGTATAGGCGTAGATAGAGGTACGCACGAAGGGGATCTGCGGTGCGCACGCACACACACGCACACACCGAACTACAAAGTCTGTACGAAGTGTTAAGACAATCGCCAGGCTAGGTCTAAACAAACGAGATGACACCGTTGTTCCGAAAGTTCAAACGTATTGTATGACGTTCGTTTCTTACGCAAGCCTTTGAGGTGAAATTGTTTACGTCATTCTGCCATGTCGGCGAAAATCGTGCGCCTTTATGTTTACTTTTACATGTCCATTTCTTTTATGCCAGAGCGCTGGATCAGCCGAGTTAATCGGTTAGCCGAAAGTTACTGTTCTACAGAAGGGCCTCTTGCTGGGCGAGTTGGTAATACGACATCATAAATGTAGCGCAAAAACCATGGACACAGAAAATGAGCACACATACACAGCGCTGACTATCAACTGAAGTTTATTGAGGAACATACACACATATATACTCAAGGACCTAAACATACGCGCCTTTTGTCCGCGGACGCGATCCGCCAGAACCTACTGCCATATACAGCGTCGCTGAAGAACGAATGGGCATGGTGCCTAGGCGCTCTTTGCACCTGGTGCCCGCTTATAGTTATCCGCCTCTCTCGTTCTCTTCGTAGCTCGTCCCGCCGCACTGTTCGCACTGCGTAGTCACGTATGTCCAACGTGCCCGTCTCGTCGAGTTGCGAGAGGAGCGCGCGTGGCAGAACGCCCGTATCGCCTGGCTGGTTTCCACGACACGTATAGCGTAGCGTATCGAGCAGCACGAGTTGAACGTGTCGTACATTCAGGATGTGTACTACACGACGAGCCGGTCGTGTGGAACCTATTTAGGGCGTCTACACACACCGCAGGGCACGGTGACGTGCGCGTTTGTGCCACGGGGCGTACACGACGTCCGTAATGCTGCGTGCGGGGCTGAATGTACCTTGCGTCGCGTTAACAGAAAGCTAGATAGAGAGAGAAATGGAGTTGAACGCAAGCTGAAGGTGTCAGCCATGCTTCGCATATACGGAGCATTGCTGACACCTTCAGCATGGCTTCGTACATGCGCACCAAACAAGCAAACAAGAGAAAAAGGAGCATACGTAGCACTCATATCGTTCTCCATAGCGATTAGGAACGAGTTTAGAGAGTGTAAATGACACCGTGAAACACACAGGAGGTGCACGCATGCACCGATGCCCATCAAGGCATGGTAATATGTAGCGGCAACACCAGCATATCGAAGTATATGTAGAAACAGTGGACCGGGGTAGGATGAGTAGGTTATCGCGATAACCCTGGTCATTATTATGCGTTGATTTTCGCTTCTCTCTCTTGTCCATTAGTACACAGTGAGGTCTCGTGGTTGTATTTCGTTTTTGTGGTAGTTCGTGCACTTACGCATCACACCAAATGAGAAATCAAACCTTATCGTCACTTCTGCGAATACTGCTTTGTGAAATTGTCCGGCGCGTGTTGATCTCGCTTGCGACAAAGCCCCATAGCTGTTGGGGCTCAGCTCTCTCCCCCATCCCTCCTCCGAAAGAAAAATTCTGGCTACGTCACTGCTCACACTAGAGAGTTTTCGACCCCGGCTGCACAAAAGGACGGAAGCAAGAGCGCGCACGCGCGTGCGCGATAGAGAGAGAGAGAGAAGCAAGGAAAGGCAGTCAGGACATGGAATACGTTTATAAACATACTGCATGAATTTTCACTAAACGCCAACATCCTGTGAGGTGGTTCGAGAACATTGAAAACCGACTGTGATTCGCATACAAAGTGCGCTGACGCACTGATTGTAATGAAGTACCATCTGGAAGGGGCGAGAAAATTTATTCCGATAAAGGCATGGCGAGGTCGTCAGCCTGAGCCTGTGTTTCCCCATTCCGCTGCTGCACTGCGGCAAAAACAAGGAAGAATGTGATTTGACAGCGATCTGGCCGGTGTATATGGTTTAGTGGCAGGTACGTATTTGAGTAAATACGTTCTGCGCATACCTTCTCGCATACCTTCGCCCTAAAAGAAAGAGAAAAAGAAGGAAAGCCATGCAGCACCTGACTTACCTTCCCACTCTAAGGGAGAGAGGAGCAGTCGGGAAATAAAAGTAATGAAGAGGAGAAGGAAAGGAAAAAACAAGCGCGGCGTGCAAACTCTTAACAGAATTCAGCGCGCATTCGAGACTTTCGACAGTACTGTAGCCTCCGGTGCAGATGGCGTGTCAAATACACGGTGCCAGCGTTTTTTTTTTTTTTTCTTGAAATCGCCGTAGTCGAATCGGCTTAGCCTGCCTCTCGTCAATTGTCGCCTCCGTTAGAACCGTTGGTGTCAGTGCAGTTTCCTTCTGAATAATTGCGAATGTCAAGTCAGAAATATTAAAATGATCTAATTGATTGATTGATTGATTCATTCATTCATTTATTCATTGTCCAGAGCGGCTATTTTGCAGCCACACGTTCTGAGTCTGCTAAAAACAAGTGGAAATAAGTTGGTCCATTTAATGATCAAGCGTTTCGATGGCTTCATAAATGTTAGCAGCTTTCGCCAGCTGCCGATCCATATGAGTTCGTTGAGTACCATTAATACAGAAGTGACGGAAAAAATTAGAAGAATGGACTGTTGGGCGAGTTTCATGTCTTGAAACATGTAAAAAATTAGCAAATAAAAAAAAACAGTTCACGCGCATCCGCAAGCACCGACGAGGGGTTAGTGTCAGCGCGCTTGAATCGATCAGGATTGTAAAGGGCGCGACATTGACAGAAAGCGAATGTACACGCATGCATTCAGACGAAGAAAAAACGCATGAAACAAAACATCTGCAAATGAACGGTTGGGTTGAAACAAGTGCGCAAAGACCAAAGGGACGATCAAATACAAGTTATGTATTTATATAGATATTAGAAGAAGGTCAGAACTATATGCAACAGTGTGATAGGTTCCGACTACAGCTATTCCTGTAGTGTTTATAGTGCTCCATAAAAGTGGGGAGAACGTACTCGCTCGCTATGAGTTACTGCATATGTTGGCAAAGCCAATGTACACAGTAATACCCTTGTTACACAGACAGCCTAAACCGCGGTTAACGTAACCGCGGTTCGCTTATGTTACACGGTACGCGAAACCGCGGCTATGCCGCTAACCGCGGTTGCAGGAAACCGAGCTTGGCGACCTCGGTTAGTCAGATAACCGAGGAAATGGCGGCGTCCATGGAGGATGGGCGGACGCCGTTAGCCGCCTTAACCGAGGACGCTTTTGCGCTGTGTAACATCGGCGAACCGTGGTTGGAGCTAACCGCGGTTCAACGCGGTTGGTCGTAACCACGGTTAACTTGCCTGTGTAACATGGGTATAACAAGGGTATAGGTTGACTGATGAGGCAAAACAAACAAGTCCCCAGTCAGGCTTATAATGCATTCCCTTCGTGGCCTTTTGGATTAAGATCAATGTGAACCGAGGCAAAGTGGTATTCTATTCATTTCGATCTATCTCTGTCACTCTTTCTCTTTTTTTCTTTTCTTTTTTTTCGCTTACTCTTTATTCATACTGATTGTTCTGTTTTGTCTTCTCCGTTCGGCGACGCTCAGGCGCCTGCATCAAAAACGAGTACATGTGTTTTTGCAAGTGCTGCACGACAAGCGCAGGCAGGTGTTCCAAACGCCGCACAAATACGTCGCTGGAAAAACGGAAATAAAACAAAAACACATATAGCGACCACAGTACCGAGACACCGTGTGTGCTCGCCCATCAGACTCCGAGTGACAGCTGGCGAATGTCGAGTCGATCGAGAGAGGCGTTCGAAGTCGCGTTCGTTATGAGTTATCTGCAAACCAATAACGTGACAGCCCTTGTGAAATACATTGGTTACGGTGCTAGGCTGCTGACCCGAAGGTCGCGGTTTTGATCCCGGTCATGGCGGTCGCATTTCGATGAGGGTGGAATGCTAAAGGCCCGTGTACTGTGCGTTGTCAGTGCACGTTAAAGAACAACGAATGGGGGAAAAAAAAAAGAAAAAAAAATTCCGGAAGCTTTCCACTAAGGTGTGGCTCATAACCACATCGAGGTTTTGACACGTAAAACCCAAGATATTCAAGATATTAGTATTCTTTGTGAGAGACTTATGCACGATAAAATCTGATCTAAAAATAGAAACAACGGATCTCTGTATCGAGCAGAAATTATCGCGCAATTTATTTCTTAATAACGATAACGTTAATACAGATGCGCGTGGGCGTACTGCGCATGGATTATGTTAGAAATTTATCATGTGGTGGTTGCGACTAAGCTATTCATTCCAAATAAAAATCCATTGGGAGCGTAGCGCTCGTCCGTGTTTACGGCCGTATTTTGTCTAAAAGTATTTGCGCTGAATATTGTTGAGTGAGGAGTACCAAGCAACTGAACCCTTACGTCGTTAAATACCCCCAGCTTGCGGACTTCAGCACAACTTACTTACCATAACAGTTCAAATCGGCACTAAGGTAACTATAAGCTAATATAGGTTACTTGCCACAAATCGCGGATGTCGACCGCTGTTACGAATCGCTTACGCACGAACTCCGTGCGGAGGAGTCTGGCTCACTACTGTACAGCTGCCGCTTGGGACGAGTGCAACCCGTGCGTCCAAGTCATGCTCTCTAAATAGCTTCCGTGCTCACGGGGTTCCAAGGACGTCCCTCCCGATTTCGAGTCGAAAAGCGGGTAACTCGCTCAAAAAGACTCTCGCATCACAGCGCATTCCAGTTCACGGCCGTTGGCTCTTTTGACGAAAACACGCTGCGTCAGACTCGTCCTTGATTCAGCAAGCGTTGATGAAATCGGAGACGTCCGTTCTGTTAAAGGGACCCTGCAACACTTTTTCAGCATGGTCAGAAAAAGCTGCTGAACCGTAGTCGAGGCTCCTGAGAACACGCGAACCAAACCTAATAGCGCAGCACGTGGCCTGGAAATCACAATTCTCAGTCAGCAAGAAATAGTTCCATCTTCTTTCTGAAAATGATGCCGTATACCCAAATGACCGCACCATATACCCACATTTCACGGCCATTAGCCGATTTCGTCAGCATGGCCTCCGAGATTGCGCGCTCGGCGCGCCATCTCGGAGGCCATGTCGTGAGCTGCATGGTTACCGCAGCTGCCGCCGGAGGCCGCCACATGCCCGCGCGCGCACCCGCGATCACACTGAAAGTCATGCGTTCGAAAAAAAGAAAAAAAAAGTGCTCAAGGCCATAACGCGTGCGTGACGTAACCTTTTTTCTCTCGTGTCATCCCTCCTTGCTTAGCTTCCAGGGCGCTCCTCGGAACGAGTGAGGAGAGAAAGCAATTACAGCGTGCGACAAATCTGTTACTCCGCTCTTACTTGACGGATTCTAAACATTTTTGCGGCGGTCGGTTAGTGAGGCAATAAACTACTTTGAATGTAGCCATTCGATGGTTACTTAATTGAAAAAGTGTTGCAGGGCCCCTCTAGTACTATATACCAGTTTAAGTTGCTTTCACGTTCAGTGAAAGAGCTAGCTAGTCGTGGCAAGTTCACTGTGAGAACGGACGTGGTATTTATCGGAACTTCGTTCCGAGAAAATTGCCTCCTCCCAAGACCAGTCATTGTAAGCTATAGCAGAGACAGAGAGAAAGACTAAAACTATTGTTCAACAGCACAACAGACTCAGGCAGAGGAAATAACAGGACCGTGCGCTGACTGTCAACGGCATTATATTAAAAGGACGCGGGTTACAAACCATTAGAAGAGAAAAACACCACCTGGCGGACAAGTAAGATATAGTCCGTTATAACAAAAAATAAAGAAAAAAATAAACTCGAAAGGCTTAAGTCGCGCAAATAAAAGCAATAACAGATATCCCACTCCTTCGTACGATAGTGATGTCGATGGTTGGCTCATGCAACCGTAGTGAGGCTCACAAATGTGAAAAAAAAAAAAAAAAAAGCTTTGATGATATTACGGTTGAGCTGCTTCTAGGTGCGGTCGCGAATGGTGTTAGACCAAAAGTAACGAATCGGGTGGCTTCACCTTCACCGGCAATGCGAATTTGAGTAAACGAAATGCACTACACAGATGAAAGTGATCAGGAGGAGGACAAGACGTCTTATTGTATAGTGTGTCTCATTCACACAGAGTAGCGTTTAAAAAACAGTTCAGCAAACAGGTTCTATACTAAAGGTGTCCATGTGATTGCTGTGTATTTGAGAAATCGAGCTCACATCTCATATTAATGTTGAAACGGAACCGCCGCCTCGGCGTGGCCGCACTGACAAGTGGAGAGAAGAAATGGTTCCAGCTGTTGCACAGTTGCCATCTTGGTGGTCTTTGGTCTATCTATGACTATATCGTGTAGGCCCGAATAGCACTGCACTTGAGCTGCACGTAAAATTATAAACGTCCGGTTGACTCCACAGAAGACCGAGGGGTCTCCGTCGCTGTGCAAAGGGTACAACACCTTTTTTTTCTCTCTTAGCTCAATAAAAATATTCCAATAACGAACCACACGGCATACTTCGCTTATCGAGCGGCGAATTCAACGTACGTACGTCCGCACGCGTCGCGCAGTGGTCCCAGGGCTTGAATCATTAAAGATTTTTTTTTATTTATTTTGTGCAACAATACAAGATTGTCATGGTGCTGGTGGCAAAAAGTGACGTTACAAGAAACGTCACCTGACTAGGCCTCCATCACCATACAATCATTCACTACACAGCGTAATCACATGCGTGTGGTACATAATACACACAATACTCAAAAAATAAACAATAGAAATGACATTTAGGCAGTGATGGGAGTGCATAACACAAAATTATGACTATAACTTATGACAAGATACATCATAAACACAAATGATACAGAAACAATTGCATGAATAAGTTACTGACCAATAAAGAAGTACATGACAGACGAATAAATAAAGCTGTGATTATGGAGACGTTCAAAGATTGCGATTATGACACTTCGCGAGCATCACACTCAAAGAAATATTTTCTAGATTGCTTACTGAATGTTACGAGTGTGTGACATGCAGTAATATGTGACATTAAATCTTTGTGAGTATTTAAAAGGTTTGGGATTTTATGCATGTGCTAACATATAAGCTTCGAAGTACCCGGATCTGTATGTGTGTGAATTCGCACCTGTTTCCGTTTGCTGGTGTTCGAAATTTTACGACCCCGGCCCCCCTTCCGCTGTTAACGACTGTCTTGCCGCAGGGGTACACGGCACCTCGCTCTCTAGATGTGTTTATTTTATACACGCCGGTGCGCGTACAGGTGTGCTAGTTCAGTGGTACCTTATCACAGTCATCCGTTGATGGAGACACACAGTTCAACTTTTCCTCTTTGTCAACTTTGTCTTTTAGGGCAAATAAGCGTGGCAGTAACGCCTCGCCAGACGAGAGGAAAGCTGCATGACATAAACTTTTTACGTTAACCACTGTAAAGTTGTCGTGCCAGATGTGTTTTCAATTATCATCATGGCGGTGAGAGTTGTTGCGCAGATTTCAATTATACAGTTGTTCTCATCTCAGTAATACGGTGAGCTCGTTATTGGCCGAAACACAATAAAAATTGCGGCTCCAATTTGAAGCTGTTATCTAGAAATGAAACCTGCGTCCTCAATTTTAAGGTGAAAGCTTTTTTATTGTGTACTTCCGGCGTCGGAACTCTCGAATAGCGAGCGAATGAAAGATAATTAACGAATGTATCACAGGTGGGTTAAAATGACCTCATTAATTGTTAAAAGAGCGCAATTTTTTGGCTGTTGTTTCTTGTTATGATGGTCTATATGCACAATATTTGCTGTTAAGGAGCGCTCGCTGTATGCTCGCGTATAAATTATGAAATTGTTGCTGTAAATGCCTAAGAGAGCGGCGTCCATAAAGAAAAAAAAATCCATGCCATCAACACAGCTGCCGATCGTGACGTATAAGAGACGGGGCTACATTCCGAACAAGCACAAAAATATTTTGCCGAACTCAAATTTTCTCGGAACTAGGTAATAAATTAACACGCGACATTTTTTTTTTGTTTTTAAATTTAATTGACAAATGTCGCACAGAGGAGTAAGCAGAAAAGGAAAGTATTAACGTCTGATCCTTATGGAGCTGTTTGTTTACGGAAATGCTGCTTGTTTATATTTTTCTCTGCGATAGGATTTTGCGCCAATGTGGTACTAGCGTGCGTAAACATCCACACAGCTATACCGCGCTGTAGACATGGCGAAAAATAAATAAATAATTGTTGTACATGTTGTATACGCCAGAATCGCGATATGCTTATGAGGCGTGTTGCAGTGGGGGGACTACGGAATGACTTTGCCCGCCTGTAGAGTTTTTCTTAAGGCGTAACCGAGTCTAAACAGACGGGTGTTTTTACACTTCACTCTCATCTAAATGCGGCCGCCTTAAATGGGAATTGAAACTGCACCCTTGAGTAGAAGAGCGCAACATCTTAGCGACTAAAGGCTCATTGACACTATAGCGAACAGCACTAGTCGCGCGACCGTTTGCGACTAGCGATCAAAAAGCGACTGAATGCGATAGATGTTCACACCTGCGGGGGCATACCTATTCGTCACCGCACAGAATTGACGTCTGCTCGCATTGACATTGCCCCGTAAAATAAACCGGCGTCCCGTTGCTGCGCATCTTATTGGTTCGGAGGTTAGCGACTGCAGTCGCGCGACGAAAAAATCGAGCAGCAAGCGACTGAACCAATGTAGTCGCTTTGCGACTAACTTGCTCGCGCGAGCAATGCTATGTCGCAAGTATGAACGAGCTTTAAGATACTACGGCTGTACTGTGGACATAACAACAAACGCGAAGTTTCGCTGTGTCTATATCCACCACATACGTCACGAAGCGTTCGTTTTGACAATGCTATAATCACATTGTTTTTAGGGGCGAAGCTCCTATGGGTGTGGGTCTGTCCCTCCTCTGTAGTTGTAGTAGGTAGGTAGGTAGATAGCCACGTATAGTGGAATTGTACCCACTCCACGTGATAAAGATGACGATGACGCTGATGACCATGAAGTATAAGCGCGTTCCAGACCACACATTCTCTTTCTGCCATGGATGAGAACGATCGAGCTTCGCCCACTCATCATCATTCACTTCGTGGATATGGCGTGATTTTTTTTTTTTGCGTCCATGATGAGATTATCATGACGAGCATGCTTTAACCGCCAATTGGTTGAAAGCAAGTTTTACCGTATAGAATAGTCATAGCGTACACGTTTCACGCTTAAATTAACCTATATAGTCTGGTACAAATCAACTCCGGAGCGGCCTCGCCCACACGATCGAAGCGCGGCGGCCGATCGCCTCCGCGACGGAGACCACTGTAAACAAACCTTGGGATGAAATGAATGGATAGCTCACTCGCCCAGTCTGCGCGGTAAATCCCTGTAGGCCCTTTTCGCGGCGTCGCTGTTTGCGGCTTTCTTTGCAGCGTGCGCCGAACAGGGCAACATTCCTATAGTTGAACGCACGTGCGCGTTTTTACGAGTAGGTACACACATCGTCCTTTTACTGACGGTCATTTACTCTTACTGAAACCACAAGGACGCCATAAGCGAGCGGGGATCTGTTCAACGCTACGTGCAATCGAGGTCTGCAATCGAGGTCTGCAGTGTCACTCTCTCTTTCATCTTTTTTTTTCATACGGGTTTATGCATAATAAGCGTGAAGTAAAGAGGCCGTCTTAATATGATTATTATTATTTTGTTATACGCCTTTGCCTACATCACCGAGCCGTTAATATAGTCTGATATAAAGTGTTAATGCTGGCTTGTTGGTAGGTACATACTGCAACTTCGGATAAAGAGCGCCACAACGGGACATAAAAGGAAGGGACAGGACTGAGCGCTCGGTCCTGTCCCTTACTTCTTTGTCCCGTTGTGGCACTGTTTATCCGAAGTTCAGTTAATATAGTCTCCACGAGACAGAGTTTGACTGAAGTATCTACATATTAATACTCCGCTGAGCCGCTGCACGGCAGCGCAAATGCGCATGCGCAGTACATTCAGCCGCTCTCATATTAGCGGCATACGACTCAGCTCATGTGCACT
Source organism: Rhipicephalus appendiculatus (assembly GCA_030522465.1). Taxonomy (NCBI): domain Eukaryota; kingdom Metazoa; phylum Arthropoda; class Arachnida; order Ixodida; family Ixodidae; genus Rhipicephalus; species Rhipicephalus appendiculatus. Next base: position 47,237 of record JALIZH010029254.1, on the reverse strand, counting down.
GAGACAAGCCGCGCCTCGAGGGCCTTCAGCAGCCGAGCGCCGTAACCATAGTCCAACGTGGCGGGTAAAGTTACGTATAAAGACACGCCAATTTCTTACGACTACAAATACTTAAATCTCCTCGACGACTGGTCGATGTCCCAATGCGCTCCTCTGTCAACGGCTTTGTGGACAGTGACACAGTGTGACTGAAACAGCTCCAAGCGGGTCGCGGGTCCCCTCTGTTTTGGTCGTCGAAGAAGTATATACGGACAAAAAAGAGCGGAGAGCAACGAAGCGAGGGAAAAGCGGAGGGCCAGGGGCGCTGCGGAGGGTGTGACAAGAACCGGAGTCCTAAGATAAATATGGAATCGAGACCCTTTCCTTCTTTCCATCGCACTCAACCTTAGGTCTCGCGCGCGCACACACCCTCACCCTTTTCACTTTCCCCCTTTCCCCGCTTGAAGCTTGCTCTATTTACTACGGCCAGCGCTGGAAATACCCCACGGGCACGAAAGAGTGAGGGAAAGAGGCAACCGTGCGTTTGTGGGCGCTCCGCTCGGCCAGTTATGAGGAAATATTTTAACACAAACACATTAACGGGCTCAACGTAAACTCAGTCCGCGCCCGTAAGCGGCACGCAGTCTTGGAACATCCGCTCCGTCGTTCTCGGTAAGCGAGCGTGGCTGTCGAGAAAAAATGTCAGGTTCGGAGATGCAGTGCAGAGTCGGTACACTTCTAAATAAACCGCGCGCGCACGCTTACGCGACTGGCTCGCTGTAGTAAACGCACCGTACGCACAAGAATTGAGTCCAGTTTCAAGTTCGAGAACGTTTTAGCGAACTAAGAAGCCGGAGAAAGAAGTCAGACTGCCGGTGGTGCCCCTATGTTGAAGCTAAAAGGTTTCGTGATTTTTTTTTTTTACCCGTAATTTTTTAAATGCCGCATGGTTGCTTTCATAGTTGGAGGAACGACAGCCAAAATATCTTGACCTTAATGCGAGAAAGTGGCCAGTCGTGGCAGTTCAAAGTACAGTACAAAAGAAAAAAAAAATCAAAAATGAATGTTCACGTACGCCCTCTACCTAATATCAACTCTGATATTGACTACACCCGGTTCCTATAATTCACGCCGCTGCAGTCCAGTCATTCTTCGTCCCATCGTTCCTTGGGCCTTACTTAGCTATATGTGCATTTAAGTGATTAACTTCTCAATAAGCCTTGCCCGTGTTGTTTATCTCCGGCTTTCTTCTCTAAAATAAAAGCGAGTCTTTACCGTTGAAAACGACTGTTTCATCGGAGTTCGACAAAAAAAAAAAAAAATGTCGTCTTTATAAAACGTACCGCGTCAGTAACGGTGTGAGGGGACGGTATCGACTGAGAAGGGACATTTTAAGTCGAGGGGCGAAGCGAACTTCAGCCTGCGCTAAGTCGCTGTCGTCGGCCGCCTTTTCATCGCCGGCCGCTCTATTTACTCGGCGAAGGCGCGCGCGCCAGACGCGCCTGCGTCGCCGTACTGCACTACGTGAGGCGCCTGCCCAGTCTATTCTCGGGTCACGCGGCTGCGCGTGCCTTCGGGAACGGCACACCCGTCTCTGTGCGTGGGCCTGTCGACCAAGGCGACGGTAGGTAAGGGGCAGAGAGAAGCACTTAGAGCAGCGCTTTATCTCTCTCTCTGTTGCCCTCACCTTGCTCCTCCCATGGGCGCCTCCCGTCGGAAAGGGGGAGGGGGGGGAGGGAGAGGATCAGAGTGAAGTGGAGAATTTCCGTTCAATCCTTGTCTTTGGGGTGTAATTTCAATGGCCGTCTAACAATACTCGACAACATACCAATTAAGCAACTTCTTTTACATTAACGCACTGATAGTTTGAGTAATCAGTGTTGCCATTGTTTGTGACCATGCTGAATTTACCGAGATTATTTGGGGGATTGGTTTTGGTGCCGACATGAAGGAGGTATTCACATGACGTCATTCGCGAGGGGCACCAGCGCGGCAGCCGCCATAGCTTTGGTCGCGCGCGCGGTCATCATCGTATGATTAAAACGAAGGTGCTTGGTAGCGCGTTTTTTTTAAAAATCTTTTCACGAGACAATAGACTTTCGTATGCCTGATCGCTGTATATGCTACAATCCCTAAAGGTAACATACATATATATATATATATATATATATATATATATATATATATATATATATATATATATACACTCACAGTAACTCTAGATGTAGGTACTCGCTCGCGTAATCTGGCGGGCCGAGCTCAGTGAATACCTCCTATATTGGGCTGTAAAGTGCTACGGTTGGATTGATGCATTCGACGATGCATAACGTTATTAATTCACGTGTCGATGCACAACAATAAGAAAACATTCGTTTAACAAACAAAGGTGTCGACGCCCATGCGTCTTACGTAAAATTATCTATAAAAATAAGAACAAAAGATTCGTGCCAGCGACCTCGTGAGCGTGTTCGAGCAGAGACATGGTAGCCATCTTGACGTTATGGGCTCAGGCATACGCCAATAAACCTCTGCCTGAGTCTCAAAGCCGCATCGACTCTTCTGTTTGCCGCGTATCTTAGAAACATCTACTAAGGAACGAGAAAATCATATTACTTTTTTTTTCTTCTTCAATTGCGAAAGAGAAGCGAATAACGACGTTTTAGCCGTTACTGTCTGCGACTGTCGCGTTATTTCTGTCTTTCATATCTCCGTCACGATTGCGTCAGCAGCAGCATTACGTGGTCCCACGCTTCGCCATCTTGAATTGTGACATATGAGTCGAGAGCACCGCAATCGTTGCCGCAACAAACAAGGCTTGTTTTCACAGAGCTTTTCGCGTCAGAATTGGCTGGGGCTATTCCCTTACGAACGTTTCAAAACGTAGAATCTTTTCCCTGGTTACCGGCCCAGAAAACTAATTACTGGAGCCGTCGTTTGCACGGAGGTCACGAACTATACTTGAAAAAACTCGCTACTTCTTGACATGCATATGTATATGCACGCAAGGCAGATAGCTTTTCGCGTCCCATTGTTCCACGCGTTGTAAATGTGCGGCTCCTCCGTCTCTCGCTGTTGAAAGAAGAAAGAAAGAAATAAAGAATGAAAGAGAGAAAGAAAGAAACAACGAAAGAAAGAAAGAGAGAAGAAAGAAGAAAGAAAGAAAGAAAGAAAGAGAAAGAAAGAAATAAACAATGAAAGAGAAAGAAAGAAACAACGAAAGAAAGAAAGAAGAAGAAAGAAAGGAAGAAAGAAAGAAAGAAAGAAAGAAAGAAAGAAAGAAAGAAGAAAGAAGAAAGAAAGAGAGAAAGAAAGAAAGAAATAAACAATGAAAGAGAGAAAGAAAGAAACAACGAAAGAAAGAAAGAAGAAGAAAGAAAGAAAGAAAGAGAGAAAGAAAGAAAGAAATAAACAATGAAAGAAAGAAAGAAACAACGAAAAGAAGAAAGAAAGAAGAAAGAAAGAAAGAAAGAAAGAAAGAAAGAAAGAAAGAAAGAAAGAAAGAAAGAAATGCCAACGTCCGCACAAAACCTCTTCACCGGCTTCCGCACTCCTTTCTCTGACGTCAGCACCCGACCGCGGTGCCTGTCGAGCGAAAATAGGATGCGACTGGCACGCATGAACCGTGCTATCAACTGGCAGGAAGCCGTCCACAATGGGGCACTCGGGTGCGGGTTAGGTCCACACCTTGCGCCCGGAGCTTCACTCGGTCACGGGGCTGTGGCGGATTTCTGGCATCCAGCCTATACCGGGCCAGCGTCACGTGGGTTTTATACACAGCTGCTCTTTTTTTTGCAAGAGCCTGTGGTACAAATGGGGCTGGTGTAAGCTGGGAAAGAGCGGGCGACATCGCTCCCAGAGTGAAGAAGCGCGCGGCTGGAAGGAAAAGAAAAAGAAAAGGGAATAAATGAAAAATTCGCCGAAACGATTGGGCAATGGTGTGTGAGACTCCGAGGCGCCGCCGCGGTGGCACCGAAAGACGGATGGACGAGCAGCGTGGCCGTACACTTGCACGCTATAATCTGAGCGATCGCAACATACATGGAACAACAGCGGTACGGGAAGGAGCGACTAGCATGACACAGCGTGACGTAGGCGCAATCAAGACTACCTCGTAAACACACACACACACACACGCGCGCGCGCACGCACGCACAAATACCATCGCCAAATTTTGAAATAAAATAGACATGCCGATGATACTTCTGGTTCGATTGTAAATATACTCAAATGGGGGGATTTAATAGAGCGAATGATCTGACGAGGCTCTCAACCAGCGATCTTCTGCCTATTGACATCAATGATGCCAGCTCGAAATTTCGCGTAGGAAGGATGGTACTACCAACAATAGGCACCGCGCGCTGGCCAGAGGGCGCTACGTAACTGCGATCTATCAGCCCAGTTTCCCGACATCATCCGGTAGCGGTACGACGAAAAGTGAGACATCGCAAACGACGCTCGAACAGACTTCACGGTTCATCGATAATTTCATGCTGCGCATGCGCACTATCAGATTGCGGACACTTGCCTCGTTACACACGGCGAATGTTGATCCCGCCTGCCCAATTTCGCTTATTCCGTCCGCTAGGCTACGTGTTCTGGCGCTGCTGCCGGAGCGAGAAACTCCAGCGCATGCTGTCAATGCGTTTCCTCCACGAAAATAGAAATAATGAATCAAACCGCGTCACGTACACCAGTGCAATGTCCTCTCTATGTAACTTTACAGGAGGACGATGTGTTTCTCTTTTTCTTTCACGTTTGACGCAAACTAAGCCGGTTTCCTAATGTTAGCAATGTGGCACGTGTAAGCGATAACACCACAGAGGCCGTTGGAAGCCTTTTTTTTTCTTGTATTTGATTGCCTATACGAGGCGTACGGTAACGCACGTGCCACGAAAGCGAGTCGCTCCATTTTGCTGTACTTGCTTGATCGAATGACGGCAACGTGCGTGAACTTTCCTGAAAACACGCGTACTGTTTCGCTCTTGCGGGATGTGTGCACATCTGTGACCGAGTTCTGCGTAAGTGACAAGCGAGTGATTCTCGCACGCCGGTAACTTATCGGCCGCACAGCACCCCCTCTCCCCCACCCCACACTTAGAGAGAGAGATGGAGAGAAGGAAATTGTGAGAATCCAGCGCGCGTACTATTCTGTAAAGCGTATTGCGCCATCGGGATTTCATGTAATCAGCGTATGTTAGCTGTTCAGTCACGCTTGCTAGCTTACGGGCCACTTTTGCACCTGACAAGTTCAGACTTTCAGCAGTGAATGCCAGTTACTACGTATTACCGGCGTCCCACACTTGTCCTCATACAATAAAAGGTGAGGGCAACTTTCGCCCTCAGACCCTCCCAACAGGAAAAGAGCTTCAGTCGCACAATCTGCAGCCTGAGAAATTTCGAAAACTTCTGCTTTAGTAAAAAAAAAGAAGGAAGGAATGAAAGAAAGAAAGAAAGAAAGAAAGAAAGAAAGAAAGAAAGAAAGAAAGAAAGAAAGAAAGAAAGAAAGAAAGAAAGAAAGAAAGAAAGAAAGAAAGAAAGAAAGAAAGAAAGAAAGAAAGAAAGAAAGAAACTGCGACAACTGACTAACATCTACGACGATGCTCATTTCGCGTGGTTCGCAAACATATTCAAGCACGTAAACCATGTATTTTTGCGAGTGAAGGCAAAACAGAAATCCAAGCTTTGCTTCCGCGGCGCACTTTGCCGCCTTGGCAGCCTGGGTACCACTTTCAATTCAACGACGAAGTATCATTTTCATATAATTTATTTTATTTTCCAAAATGCCCACCTAGGGGGCGAATGAGAGTCTCTGTTTCCTGACTTGGCCCACTTTTCGTGATGAACTTCAGGCAAGTAGAGAAGGACATAACAGAGAAATATATACAATAAATATATGCAAACAAGTAAACGTTTGAATTGCCGTATGAATTGCCGTCCAGGGTTCATTATCACTACGGCGCGACCGAGCCGTCCTTCTCCCGAGCTCTTCGCTAGTGCAGCTGCTAAAAAAAAGAAAAAAAGAAAGTATCCTGTAAAGAGAGCTTCACCTGCACTAACTTTTACGACAGCTGCGAACGTTGCTAATAGCTTTCGAAAGGGCGAAAGCGTGGCATGAACGTGGTCAAAGGGGAAGAGGCGACGGCTGCGGCCTTAGCGTCACACTCACCACGAGAATGTATTGTTTCCAGGTGCGTAAAACGACTGAGGAAAAAGAAAAAAAAAAGCACACACATGCAACGATCAAAGCATCCTTTCACAATGTACAATGTGTGTGCGTACACGCGTGCTTGCGCACGTCATCAGCGCGACGCACAGAAAAAAAAAAAAAACGTGTGTGTTTTGTGTTCGCAGGTAAGGTTGGTCTTTCGGTCAAGGTAATAATCTCACGCAGGTGTCGTGTGGCGAGTGCCTTGCTGACTTGTTTCGCATTTTGTTCCAGCCAAAACACGCATCAGCCGACGCCTCGCCGTCGTTTGCGTGATGGGCGCTCGCTCGCCCGCCACGCTCGTCTGAAACCGAGCGACTAAGAGATCGTGTGTCGGTCACTCTGTCTCTGTATAGGTATCTATATGCACGCCCATGTACCATATCGTATATCTATATATCCCCACTGTACGTATATACAATGCCCGTCGTGTTTAACTCACCAGTTTTTTATTTTTTTAAAGTTTATTTTCGAGCCCTCCAATGTCTGCTCTGCCACACGTGCTTTCTTGCAGCGTATACTATAACTGCCGCATGAAACGAGACTACGTAGTGGCCGAATATTCATGCGCCTTTCGCATGCATACAACGAAATTTTTGGTATAACGAAATTTCGTTGTCGCCTACCCCGTAATAAAGAGAAGGGGACATTTATTTGGTCCGGAGGGAAGAGTGTGAAGCACTTATACATCCAACTCCTGGTTAGTTCCGTGTCGGGACGGAGAGGCTCGGCCTCTGCGCCCCCTCACGGGCCTTCCGGACAGCCAGGAGCTGGACGTCGTAGCTGGGGTCGTTGATAGCAGCGGTCCACCAGGCTTCGTGACAGCAGTCCTGAAACGCAGGGCATCACCAGAGCATTTGTTTCAATGAGCTAAACTCTCCGCAGTCGGGGCATGTTGAGTCTGCGCACGTATCATACTCGGGAAGCCCCTTGAGGGGTAAAGGCCTGACCACACGTACCCGTTGCAGCGCGTCAGCGCGTGTCATTTTGACGCGGCGCTGCGCCCTCTCCCCTATGGGGAGAGGGCGCGCAGCTTCGCGTAGCCACGCGCCCTCTCTCTCTATAGGGAGAGGGCGCGGCGCCGCGTCAAAAAGCCACGCGCTGACGCGCTGCAACGGGTACGTGTGGTCAGGCCTTAAGAATCCGTTTGGACGGATTCTTACCCCTCACAATCTGCCACTCTCAGCGTGGCAGATTGTGGTCATATAAGTTTATGCTGAGGGGATGGAAACACCCGTCTAATCCCCCCTGTAATGAGAGATAAACTCGTGAAGGAAGGAAGGAAGGAAGGAATACAAAAGGGAGAAGGCAGGGAGGTTAACCAGACAGCAGTCCGGTTGGCTACCCTACTCGCGAAAGGTAATAAAATAGCCAGTGGAATAATGGGACTGTAAGGCCAACTCCGTTAGAATGCTTATGAAAGTCGCCACGTGTGCAAACAGTGCGGGCGGACGGGTTCAAGGCTCAATTCGTCTTGGAAGTGGGTGCGAGGACGCGCCGCAATGCCGTCCTCTGAATATCTATGTAGGCAGCCAGGACATAGAGCGTAAACATTTGCGTGCAACAGAACGCGCTACAGAATTGAAAAAAAAAAAGAAAAAAAAAAGAAGAAGAAGAAGCACCGTCGAGGCCAATCAGCCTGGCCTCGGACACGTGCGGAGCTTGTTCGGGCCTTGCAGCGTCAATTACAATGGAAAATGAAATAGACAAGAAGATAAGACAAAAAGCTAAGAAATAAAAAGAAAAGCGAACACCTGCCAGGTTCATGTTGCAACCTACGTTATCAGTTAAAGTGTAGATATCTAATCTACGCGAGCGCATATCGTGTGTCTTATACAGCACTCAGCTCGTAAACACCCACAAAAGAAGAGAAAGGGTCATTTCACTCTCTTGTGAGTTCTGACTTGTCCACGTATATGACTCTCATTTAAGACACGCGTGAACTCCCTTTTGAGAGTCGTGGGACCCCCCCCCCCCCCCCAAAAAAAAAAAAACAAAAAAACAAAAAAAAAAACAACAGAAAAAATACAGACTAGTCATATACGGTGGCAAGTCAGGACTCGATGAAAATAGTGTCACATGCTCTTACTTAATATATATGACACAAGATGCACTGCTGATCGCGATTGAGCACCATCGCGATTAAAATTTTCAACTCATTGGCTCCCTCCTGCAGCTTTCATACAGGAGCCAATCCCGATTGAGAAATTCGATCCGGATCAGGCCTGACCGCGATGAAAAGTGACTGTGTGACACTGGCATTAAAGTGAACGTGACAGTCGGTTCTCGTCACGGATGGTTCAGGCTCAATAATCGCTCGTTTCGACAAACAGCTAGCGAGCGACAATAATTTGTGACCGCTTGAATTCCGCGGCAAATATGGAATTCCAAGCCGAAGGTTTGTAATACCGACCTCATTTGAACTTGACTGGAAACCTGTCTAACTGGGAGCGTGAAAATATGCAAATACGTCTAGTTCTTGGCGTATGATTATTTCGGGGACCGGAACTGACGCCGTACATGCCCGTGGCAAAAAAAAAAAAAAAAAATGCCACACACATTGATCAGCCTGGTTTCTTCTGGTACATAATGCATGCTCGCCGCCGCACTACACAAGTTGGTGTGTGATATTACGTGGTGGTGCAAGAGTTCTCTGGCAACATGAAGTCCAGTGTTCTTGCAGTGAAAGATACGAAGTTTAACTGTATCCTATTAAATACAGTGAACTTGCTTCGGTTGACGTCTTAGCTTTGTGTTATATACGTGTAAAGCTAAACACCGGAGTGTAATTTTTGGATAATTAATACTTAACGAACTTTCAGTATTTACAACTTCGTTTGAGCGGGAAATGGAAGATGTCGATTCATCCTTGTACAAAGTGTTGTCAAGTTTCATCCTTCCTTCTATCATCTTCAATAATGTATAGAAAAAAGAATTCAAAAGAAGAAAGTCGTTAAATACTTAAAGGAAACGATGGTGCTTGCTTCTTGTGTTTGTATGTCATATTGCTAGATCGTTTCGGCTTAGTAACTTCCTATAAATACTTGTTGCGATTTATAGTGCACATAATGCACTCAAAGTTGTTTGCAACACAGCATGCATGCTCAGATGCATTCGTCGGCAACGTGACCTGTGGTGTACTGTTTTTCAAACGAAGACACTTTTGTATGCCGCAAAGAACAACCCAGTTCCTTCATTAAGAGATGCATGCCTTGCTTTTTTTTTTATCTTTTGTGCAACGCTCATTGTTCGCAATTTCTTGTCAAAGAAACCAGGCTGACAATCGTGGTGTTGGTACGCGGCAGAGCAGACAGTGAAGAGGGTCACAGATTTTTTTATAAACCCGCACCACCTCGAGAGTGCAGTGAACCACGTGGTGAATTTGAGGCACTTTGCCCCTCTGTCTTTCGTTTCTTTCTTTTTTTCCTTTGCTTCTCGCGTTTTGGAGTCCGTGGTCGCGCGTTTACCGTATAATAGGGGCTTTTAGCTTGTACGTATACTTCTTTACGTTACCGTGTTACCGGATACCGGAAGGAATCTGCGCATGCGCGGACCTTTACGGAACGTAAACTTTCTACGGAACGTAAACTACTCGCCGGATAGGCTTCTACGTTTGCGGCCCTATCTCGCAAATCCACCTTCGTTCGTGGCTACGAGCGATATTCAGTTCGCGGAGACTCCTGCCGCCGAGTCAAAATAAGCCGTAGTGTGAATGCGAATTGCGATCACCTTGTTTCAGTCGGCTTACCGAAGCTAGAGCGACGTAAACGTGAGAGGCCTAAAACGCCTAAAGCCCCCGACAGGCTGGATAGGTGGCGCCATCTAGCGGGGTCAATGTGAAACAGGCAAGCACAAAATTGTTATTGCAGAAACATCGCGCATTTTACTCCTTGCGTAAATGCCTTGCAGTGAAATAATTATGAATGAGTTGCCTTTTTCATCATTTTCTCCCTCAAATACTAGATGATAACAAACGTGTTCATGACTGTGGTTGCACGAAGCGTCACAAGATGTCGACACCATCGTCGCTAACCCGATATTTTTTACACCCTTTTTCGTAAACCGAGATACTGTACACGCTAAAAACCTCTCTTATTATTTTGCCCAAGCAATTATTCAATCTTATCTCAATCAAGTATAGTTTAAACGCAGTTATCATCACCATTTGGTGGTTTTTCGCAAACGTAAAGGTTTACGTTTACGCACGCACGTAAACGTTTACGTATGAGGAGCTAAAACTTTTCTGCAGCATGCGTTCCGGTAAGACGGTAAACGCAATCCGGTAACCGGTAACACGGTAACGTAAAAAAGTATACGTACAAGCTAAAAGCCCCTAACAATCGCTTCCAGCTTTGCGGGGTCACGAAAGGCTCGTGGCCCTTAAACTGCGCTCCTCTCTTTGTAGGTTGGAGAGGAGCGAAACGTTTGGTCCCCCCCTTCGCCCATCTGCCCTCCCCTCCTCCCCCCTCACCCTTTGTCCTTCCCCCTTCCCCTTGTCTCACCCGAGACCACCCACAAAGCCTCGTTTCCTATAACCAACGCATTTTGCAACGACGTGAAGGACCCTCGTCTAGCCGTACGCCGTCCTTGCCTAACCTCGTATCCTTCAACCGTGCCTCAAGTCATCTTCCGCCATGAATAGTCCCCCCTTTATTATTGTGGCTATCTGTTCTGCATATTAATGTGCACTGGCTGCTAACGCAAGAAATGACCCGTGCGCTTGCTCGGGAGATCCGGGCGCTTACGGCGCGCACTTATCGCCGGCGCAGTCCGCGACCTTCGACGGCGTTAATAAGATTTCAGAGAGATGAATGGGCGCGTCAGCGTCGTTCTCATCGCTCGTTAGCAGGCAAATCAGGTTAGGCGTAGCCTGTACGTTAGATTACTTGGTTAACAGGCGGTGTTCTGCGTGGAAGTCGCCGTCTGGGACACGATTTACGTCTACGGCGTACAGCCGACGAATGCTGTTGCACCTAACGCTGAGTGAGGCTGTGAAAGGGAGGCGGTCTTGTCATAGCGCATTTTTGTCAGCGCAAATTGAACGGCGTTTCCGCGTCACTGAACATTCCGGTGATCAGACGCGGGAACAACAATGTTATGGGCGTTCAGGCGAAACCTATGGGGTTACTTGGGATCGCTACTAAAACTACACGTCAGACGTGTAATCGAATTACATGCGGGGTCAATGCCAAAGTATAGAATAGCTATTGCTTCATGCACATCGTTCAAGCTACCGATTTAATCGAATCCGGCGCGTCAGCTATACATATTTCGCACTGTTTAATTCGATTCCAGTTTCTCATCAACACACATCACCGCAAATGCGTTCCGAATGCAATGGCACAAAGCGAACGTGCGGGATTTCATACATCGCGTTTGCGTGAAACGCCTGCGTTTGACTGCTCACTGACGACTACAAGTCAACGCCGTATTGCTTCCGCTCCTTGATTAATAACTCGCAGCTTCCGTATCGTCACCCTTCTTCTGAGTTTTAAGCATAACGCGAAACCACTCGCTTTCCGTGAATGACTAAATTGCTTCGCAAAACGACCCAAAGCACTCCCCAATCACGCTCCTTCCCTGTACATCTCCCCTCCTCTGTTCCACGCCACCCGATGAGTGCAGCTTGATCGCATGTTCCGCTTCGCTTATCGCTTCGTGCTCGCACGCCCGCGTTCCGACGTTTCCTTTTATCCCCAATCCGCGGAACGCACGGGTCGTCACGTCCTTCGCCCTTTCATCCTAGTCGCTCCAATTACCCCGGTTCCCCAGGCATCTTCTAACTCCCAACCGCGCCTCTCCCTTCACCGCTACATCTCCCCCCTTAAGAATTCTTTCCCACATGTCTTTCTCTCCCTTCGTCCCTAGTACCTTTCCCTTCCTCAACTTTCTCCTTTCCCGTTTCCTCCTCCAAGGAACAGCATTCCTCCCCTTTCCCTTCGACCCCAGTCCTTTCCCTTCCTCACCTTTCTCCTTTCCCGTTTCGACGTCCCCTCCTCCAAGGAACAGCATTCCTCCCCTTTCCCTTCGAACCCCAGTCCTTTCCCTTCCTCACCTTTCTCCTTTCCCGTTTCGACGTCCCCTCCTCCGAGGAACAGCATCCCCCCCCCTTTCCCTTCGACCCCAGTCCTTTCCCTTCTTCACCTTTCTCCTTTCCCGTTTCGACGTCCCCTCCTCCAAGGAACAGCATTCCTCCCCCTTCCCTTCATCCCTAGATGCCGCCATTCCCCAGCCTCCTCTCTCCCACAGCATCTGTTCCTCCACGCCTAGTCTCCCTTCCCTCCCCGCAACGTCCCTCATTCCCCTTTTTCTTCCCCTTTCTTTCCCTCTGCGGCTTCTTTCTCTGGCGACGACGGTGCCCCCCGTGCGACGCGAGAGAAGCCCTCGAGGAGGAGGAGGAGTTTTTCTGTGGTGGTGGTGGGTGTTTAGGGGACACAGGCATCAGAGCCCCGATGCGCTTCGATCGAGCCAGGGGCTCTGACCCAAGAGCGAAGCTCTCTCGGGACGAGGAGCGAAGAAGCGGGCCGTGGGGGGGCCGCCTCTCTCCACGGCGCGCCTTTTCCTCCTCTCCACACGCTGCTAGCGACAACAGGTCAGTTCCCCAGGACTCCCGAAACTGTCTTTGTTTCTTTCTCTTCTTATCTTTCTCTGTTACTTACGCGCACAGCATACGAAGCCATGTGTCAAAATATGTAACGTTGAACGATTCCGTATGCACTGACTGTAACGAGTTTGAAAATTTGGTTCCGTTTTGGAAATGCAGATGGCGCTCTGACGCAGACCCTGAGAACGACGACACCACGCAACGTTGAAGACAAAATTGAAGCGCGTGTGTGTCGTCGTTCTCGTTCGCCTGCGTAGATACGATGTCGATGTGGTGTTCTGGATAACGAGTGTGAAGTACGGATGGTCACGCGAACGATATAGATTTATCAGGTGACCACGCCGTACACCACATGATTTACATCATGAATTATGTACACCATCACCAAGCAAGAGGCTGTCTAAACTGACCTCTCTTGAAGCTTGGTGTGATTATACTTGTACGTTTTTCTATATGTAATCGGAATATGCTGCGAAAGAAAAAAAAAGAAGGAAATTCTACCACGTGTTTAGACACGCCCGAGCAGTGTGAATTTTGCATGCTCGTGTGAAGTTCATGACGCACTGGCTGGATGTGTGCTGTCACTGTTTTGCAAGAGTGCAACGACAGGCCAAACTAGACGAGGCCACTGAGCTCTGAGGCAACGCTAGAAGACAAAAGAGATACTCGTGACAACCGTGATTGGGGCACGGCCTCTCCGTCTAAGAGTTGCTCTCTATTTGGTGACAACATATAAAGGGGCCTATCTCCAGCGGTCGACCTCTAGTTCATCTTTGAAATAGAGCCGCATAAACTGAAGTCCCCTCACGGCTCAAGGACTGGCGTTGATTTGATTAATCCGAGCAAGACAAAGTTCTAAGGAAGATGGAGGTTTGATGTGATGAGGAAACCATGAAGTGTTCGATGATCCCACATCGTTGCGTTGGTAATATAATTTTAGGTGGTAGATAAGGTATCAAAGGCTGGCGTCCTTAGTGACCCTAAAATTTAATGTCCGCATATTTTTTTCCGTTAAGTTCACATTTCATTAAAAAACCTGATCGTTTTTGGATAAGTTAGAAAGGTCATAGCCTAAAGAAAGAAATTCGCCCAGATGAATCGGGAGCAAATGAACACCTATAAATTCCGCGTAGTGTTGCCTTGATTTGTTTTCAATCAATTTTTGTACACAACGTTGAAATTCTGAGCAGAGTCTAAGTAGTCTTGTGACGGCTTTAAGTCCACTGGTGTCTTTTCATGAGAACGGAAGATTTTACGCATTCGTCGTAGCCTTGTTGGCGTCGCTTTATTTGGCCTGTCGTTCATCCAAGTTACGCGACAAGCTCTAAAGTCGTGAAAGACAGCGTCGTAGTTAAATATGTTGCTTGCACACTGTGTAGACAAAGCTTGGGCGCAACAGAGCCCATGCCTTCAAAATGCAAACATATGTGCTCTTTATGCCTTCTAAACTACATTTTCAAGTGTCAAATGTAAGGGTCGAAGGCTTTTATGTGACCGAATCGACGCTATTACTTCTGTTTCAACTCCAGTAAATATGCAGTAAGATCAAGCAGGTATAATTTTATCGAAGGAAATAAGTTCGTTGTCCTTAATTCTAGCACGGTTGCTCAAATAGCTAAAGCACTGCTTACTACAGAGTCATGTCTGTCAACTTGACCTGCTATGATCTTGTGTAGATTGCATGTGCTAAAATGGTCTTAACGTGCTACCGACTTTAATACAGCAAACCTGTTACGGCAGGCCTGTTAGCGTTAACTGCAGATAAGGAGCAGTTTAGCTAAGCAAAAGCTTGTCTCTAATCAGAAGCAGTAATCAATTAAAACTTGGAGATAACTTCCTGGCAGTCAGCAGTAGCGAAAGCCACGACACTGGCAACCTTGGAGTGCCTTGCCCAGGCTTGATAGGAAGCGATGTGTGCTCCATTATTCGAACAGGACTAAGAAGGTACGCTCGAAGCTTAGAAGTTAAACCACAACAGACGTTACTTAACGCGATGAATGGCTCGCACCAGGCAGACTGTCTTATACAAAAAAAAAGAAAGCGAGAGCAAAAGCTATAACTAAACAAGCGGAAATTGTGTAAAGATTGGACGAAGGCCCAGCTCAGTGGTGTCGCAATTCTGGGCAGAACGCGCCAAGGCTAAAACAGGTATCCACTCGTGAGAGAACCTTGGCCTTGTCCGCTGAGATTCAGCCCAGACTGGCTAAGACGCCAGAGCTCCCCTAGATGTACGATCTTGCTCTCCCCCCTACCCCTCTATCTCTCTCTCTGTGCCTCAAATCAACGCAGTGCAACTTGCCAGGGCACGAATAGACAAAATATGAGAGGGAGGACGCAAGCTGGCTTCACCTAAACAGAGGTGTATGTGCGGCGAAGCCACCTTGCAGTAGCGTTTGCCGGAGCTTTTTTATTGCGAGATTGTTGTGATCTTCAGATGAGGAGGATAACCGCTCAAAACTCGAAATGCGAATATTTATTTAGCTTTAAACAAGCTTAAAGAAACGTGACCAGTTTTAGCGGGAGTGCTTTAGGTTGCTTTCCCGAAGATCAAGTGATAAAAAAAAAAAAGTAATGCCACTGAACAGCAGATCGTAAGAAGCAGAAAAGATGGAGGTTGTTATGTAGTTTCCTCTTTCTAACGTCGCTATTGCTTAGTACGTTTACCCACGAAAGGAAGTATTGCACTGATTGAATAAGCAATAACTGGTACATGAACATTGTTCGGAGATCAGATTTAAACGCATATTATGCTAAATACGTAATGGTGCTGAGGTGAAGATGGAAATTCCATATTCCATATGTGGCATTTTATAGCAGAGTCACCAAATAAGTATGTGTAAAACGTTATTTTTATTTTACAAGGCCGACCTCTCTGTGGCACAATGCCTGATCACTACTGAGTGCTACGTCGCTCCAACGTTTCTTCCATTTTGAGGATAAGGGCGGGAAATGGCAGTAGGGCTAACGAAATAGAGTCTTCCATACTTCCTTTCAAGATTAAATAGCTATAATTATTAACGAGCCGCATTTTTCCTCAGACGGGTCGACCCTGTACATTTTGATGTTTGCTGCGATTATGATTGTGTGTGTGTGTTGTCGCAGTCACGTGACAGGAAAGAAACGCGCGAAAAGTGCGACGCTGATCTTGTCACCTCGCAACCTAGCGATTAATGAGAAGACACGGAAGCATAAGCGGCAAAGAATCAATCTTTGCCAACGAACAACTTCGCTAGACTTTCTAGTGTTAAGAAGGGCACTTTTACTCACATTAGGCGACATCGCTGGGCAGATCTACATAACACTATCTGCTTAACAGATAGTGTTATGGACAGATAACACTATCGTCCCAAAACCCTGCACCGCTGAATGGCGCCGGAAGTCGGACCTTCCATAGGTGGAAGGAGTGGTTCCCGCAACGCCGTTAAGAGAGGGAAAGTTAGCTGGAACTAAAGTGCAGCTGATAATGCGTAGACGAAGCGGACAGAGATCGCGATGTCTCGAAGAACGTTTTGCCCGTTTTCATTCATTCGTCCGCTGATAGGTGTCAGGTTTTGGCGCATATTTCCTAAAAAAATGTACCTCATTCAGGATGTCTGCATGCTTATCGCTTCGGTGGCGGTTGCGCGCGAGTTGATATGTTTCGACTTGATGAAATTCTAAAGTTCTGACGGAATTTTGAAGAAGCAGGAAAAAAGTCATTCACGAGAATCCTTTTGCGTCCATATACCGTGCGCGCCTTTTCTTTCACGTGACCTGCGACTGCAAATATTTTTTTCTTGCTTTCTTTTTTCTTCTACAGTGCTCGACGTTCGATCACTCTATTAATTCTCTTTGCTGCGGGCTGTTTCCTTGCAGAGCTATCTAGACGAGCAAGATGTTGTGGGGCATTTCAAGCGCGTCTAACTTGATTGCTTTCACACCCGGTGCTATCCGCATCCCGGGTGCCCTTAGAGTGCGGGACTTCTTCACGGTCCCGCATAGAAAACGATGCTTCCTTGTATTTTTTTTATTTTCTTTCCTCTGTAAGGATGATATGTGTTGATGATGAAGTTTTCCTGCCGCCATGCACTTTTGCTGAAAATTTTTTTTATTGGTCATTTGCGAAAGGTTCGCCGATACCACTTACAAGGGGTTGTTATTAGATATTGATACTGAAGACACAGAACAGGCGGAAGAATGCGTAATAACCGTGAACACTCTTCACTGTTATGGCGTATTCGTCTGCCTAGATTATACCCGGTCTGAAATAAAGGTACCCTGACAGTGCGCATGGATCAAGGTATCCTGCCACAGTAGCTTAACCTAGGCGAAAGAAGGTTCAATAGCTCTTCTGTAGGTTATTGTGTGTTCCGCTAGCTTGAGGCAACCTGCCTAGATTAAGGCACCTTGGTGGGGTACTTTACCGTGCGCAATCATCTGGCCTGCTCACTCTGCAGGGTAGAAAACGAACACCCGTGTAGTTTTTAAGGCGAACCTTTCACCCAAGTGCGTGATCTGCTTTTGCCTCGTGTGTCGCGCATTCCCTGCTATGCAATGCTCCGAGTCGAAATATGTGGATAGTGTTCGCTTTCGGTTTTTTCTTACAATGCGTGCTGCTTGTGACTTGATAAGCGACGTTATTGAGCGTATTCTAACACCACCGTGTTCCCTGCGTGTGCCTGTGTGCTTCGTTTTACAGGTGCTTTCCTGGTGCCATTTTTCATTAGCATCGTCCTCTGCGGTGTGCCCTTGTTTGTTATGGAAGTGTCGATCGGACAATACTTTGAACACCGGAGGCATCGGAATCTGGAACCTGGTGCCCATGTTCAAAGGTATGCGCACTGTCACCCCTTGTCGCCTTAAAATAATAAGTTGTTACGTGGAAATAAGAGCACTAATTCAGTGGCAAACCACAGCACAGCTCACGCAAGAGCGTCGACTTCTCCACCTGTCTACCAGGTGCCTTTCAGGGCATATCCCACTATGCACTGTTAACGTCGGTCGAAACCACGCAACACAACCCCCCAGTGGCAAAAGCGCCAACCCGGCGCGCATATGGGGTCACATCAGAAGGAGGGTGGTAACGCTTGGGCCTTGATACGCGGACGACGTCACGGGATAACAGAGCCGACGAGGAATTAGGTCATTTCCCTATAGTCACCATTACAATCGACTCTTTTTGTGAAGCTTGTGAACTGCATGCATGCATGCGTGCGTGCATGCATGTATGCATGCATGCATGCATGCATGCATGTATGTATGTATGTATGTATGTATGTATGTATGTATGTATGCATGCATGTATGTATGTATGTATGTATGTATGTATGTATGTATGTATGTATGTATGTATGTATGTATGTGTATGTATGTATGTATGTATGTATGTATGTATGTATGTATGTATGTATGTATGTATGTATGTATGTATGTATGTATGTATGTATGTATGTATGTATGTATGTATGTATGTATGTATGTACACGTAAGTTCATGGGAGGACTATAGAGCAAACCAGCTAGAACGTAGGGCAAGAATTCTGCAGAAAAACAGGAAGCACTTACAGCTGTTTCATCCAGAGAGGGGCTCCAACTCAATTTATAAGCGCTTCGTAAGTAAGGACATTCACTGTTTGCATACAATAACATTGTTCGCGCACATTGTCAAACATACACGCCTATATGTACAATAAGTACAACACCTTTCACGTTCATTGTTCATGCATTGCTCAACGCACGATTATACAAGGCGATATGTTGGGCGAGTTGGTTTTTAGCTTCCATATTTTACAGCGCGAGGCAAGCATCGTGATGCTCTAACAAGAGAAATACAGGAAGCACATGTAATAGCAAAGTTGCAAGATATGTGTATAAGCGCACCCTCAGTAGCATTATCCCAAAAAGAAATCAAATATCTTGACTGTGAAATTTGACGTATGTCTGTGTTCTGCCGGCACTAATGTTCAATCTGCGCATGTTTCTTGCACGTTTCTCCTTGCCACCAGCGGTACAAAAAGACTCGCTGGTCTCAATAAAATATCAGTTGTCAGTCAGCGCTCCGTGTGTCTTGTGTGCCTTCCTTTCTGTGGTGTCTTCTCGCGCTGTAAAATATGGAAGCACGATTATACCTCGATCTCGCGGTTGCTGTTGAATGTGCATTGTTCCTGCGTGGGACAAGCTCAGACGGCAGCGTAGCCCGTGCTTCCGCGTTTGCGCAACAAAGCCTTTATATATATAGCGGTGTGTTTACGATTTTTCATGAGAACAGATATAAATGGCTACATATTACCTTAGCGCTCTTGCGTGTTCTTTTTTCTTCTTTCTGTCATCTCTTTCTTTTTTTTTGTCTGGTAAACTTTAGGGCCTTAAAGAAGATGTGATGTTTTTCACTGCTGCTCGACATTTGTATGTTTTACGCGCTAGTTTAAATGCCCCATTTGTCAAATTAGTAATAATAATTTCTCGGGTTTTACGTCCCAGGAGCACGATATAGTGGCGTAGCCAGGGGTGTGGCGCACCGGGCCCGTGACCCCCCCCCCCCCCTCGCCCCCCCCCCCCCCCCCCCCGCCCCGAAATTTTTTTCTGCCATGGCTTATAGAGAACAAAATGGCATTCGACTATATCTGCGTGCCCGGCCCCCACTCAAAATCAAGGAGGCTCCCCCCCCCCCCCCCCCCCCTCCCGAAAACAATTTCTGCCTACGCCGCTGGCACGATATGATTATGATTGGGACCCTGTAGTGGAGGGCCCCGGAAATTTTGACCCCCTCGAGTTCTTTAACGTGCACCTAAATTTAAGTACACGAGCCTCAAGCATTTTCGCCCCCCACCAAAAGTGAGGCCACCGCGGCCAGGATTCGATCCCGCGACCTTCGGGTCAGCAGTTTCAGCACTTTGTGTGTCCGCACAAACAGCGCCACCCTAGAGGCAAAACGGAGGACACAGACGGATTAAACGACGAGGCGTTGCGAATGGGGAGCGCTTGTGAAACAGAAACAACGACGCGCTTAGGCGGAGAACAATATTCGCGAACTAATTACATTAACTACATTGACTACACAAGCAAACACGGACATACCCCACTCGACGACCCCGTACATTTGATTTCCCAATGCTGGGGTCAAGGAGTAGCGGGTCGACACCTTTTTACGCGCAAATGCCCCATTTGCCAAATTTCCCGCCGTGGAGTGTGTCAAAGCCACCCTGATTTAAAGAGACGTTCTACGGGCGCAAGGGGATAGCACCAATTCGCTTGCGCTTCGCCCGCGGTCACTGAATAAAACGACACTGTAACTTTTTTCCTCGAAAGAACCAATAGCATTCTGATCTCCTAGTGAACCCGAAGCATTATTATAGTTCACAAAAAAAAAAATGTGCAAAAGTCGGGTCCTACACTTTTTACTGCTCAATCTGGGCGAGCTTCAAAACTGTTTCAACATTTTTTTTTCACATGTTAATTTTTTTCCCCGCTTAAGATCGCGTGAGCCATAGTAAGTTGCACATGATATATCAATAATGCCTTCGTATAGCTTTCCTTTACCTACAGTGATTATTTCACAAGTGACATTAACGTATGCACTTCAGGCTATAGTGCAGTTTTAAAAATTTTCGTTCATTTGCTAACCAAGTGGTAATCCCCAGCGAGATGTGCTTAGTTTTTTTTTTCTTCCACAGTAAATATCACAAACGCACCTAATGGACACCAGCGCTAAACAAACATTACAAAAGGACAAATCACCAAGATACACTAAATTTCTAAAAAAGGGTCGTAGACTGCTGCAGCTAATTGACAGGTATAGCAATCTGGTTGGAATTCTCATTATAAACGCCCTTCAGCTTCCTGTGCATAACGTTCTCACTTCAATTTGACCATGAACTTGCGTAGTACTTTCTGTTATCTGCGAAGCTCCTCCCCTGTGCGTAGAGAGACAGCGCGTCGCAGGAAGCCCTACAGACGCTATCTTCAGCACTTCAGCTACTGATCAGGCGCGCAACGTCCGGTGTATGTTTTTCGCAAGCACGCCTGATTGTATGGCGTGTATCCGGCGGACGTGGACGTGAATCGAGAGCAATGGCAAAGACACAGATATATACAAAGACACAGATATATATATATATATATATATATATATATATATATATATATATATATATATATATATATATATATATATATATATATATATATATATCTGTGTGTGTGTGTGTGTGTGTGTGTGTGTGTGTTTGTGTGTGTGTTTACGGGGCGCTGCAATGCATACAACTGGAGATCGCAGGTCGAATTTCACCTTCATTTTCGGGTATAAGACTGAAAAATTGTCAAATATGACATCTTGTCAGATCAAAATTCAATGTTATACAAATAAACTATGCGGTGGAACTTAACCATATCTGAAAGAGAACGCTCGTGAAGAGTTATTGCGGATTACAGAGTATTTATTAAGATATTTGCCCAATGTCAAATAGCACCACCATGTTGCCCAGTTCCCTCATGCCGGCTTTCCGAGCCAATCGGAGAGCGCTGCCCTGTAAACCAATCAATATATACACTGACAACATGGCGAAACTTACCAGAGAAACTGCCTTATGACCATGACTTAATTACTTATGGTGCATTCAGGTGGTTGTTCGAGCGCGCTCCGGAAGACACCGGAAAATTGATGTAAAAGAGCAACTAAGCATTGCTACTCAAATAAGCGGGCCAATACATGATAATTGATAATGAAAGAGGAACATGACCTGCACGCCTGCTTGCTCTGGTTGTGGAGCTTTAATAGCTGCTGAATTCACCACTTGTAATCACGGTCATAACGCTCTCGAACGACCACCTGCATATGCTATTACTTACCTAGTGGCTTTACTGGCGGAACTTTGATTATTGAACTATACAAATGATGATGATGTGGTGGTGGTGATGATGATGATGTGTATTATACCTGTTCGTCGTTTTTCGCTCTTCCTTGAACGCAGGTGTTGGGTTCGCGTCGATGACCATGATCGGTCTGAGCAACATCTACTACATCGTGCTCATCGCGTACACCCTGTACTACCTGGTCGCCTCGTTCCGCAGCCCGCTGCCCTGGGAGCAGTGCGGCAACGAATGGAACACCGAGCGCTGCCTGGGCATCCGCGAAAACATCTCCAGCCTCGCTGAACGGAACCTCACGGCGGCACAGGCCGTCTCGTCCGTCAAGGAGTACTGGGAGTAAGTGCCCAACACGTAGGCGATCACTCGGCCCGTGCCCGCTCAACACATATGCTTTTGTGCCTTGCTACGCAGTTGTTTGTATCCCCCCCCCCCCCCCCCCCGGCACCCCGCCATGTTATTATTTCCGGAATCCTTGTTAATCCCTGTTATTATTTCCGAGGCGGCGGGCGCACACGGCTCGATACCTTAAAGTGACACTAGAATGAAAAAGTGAATCGGTGTAGATTGCTAAATTGTACTCTGAAAACACTATCGTTAGTTTCACCACCAAGAAAGATAAAAAAAATCAAGGGCAAAGTTTTATTTTTAAATTTCGCGCCGAAATTGCCGCGCCTGGCGTCATAGGTTTCAGAGTGAATGTTTCGTATTTTGGCGACACTGGCTCAACGAATATTCACATTGAAACATATCTCTGGCCCCCCTCAGAGGAGAATGTACTGAATTTTTACCGATTAACAACTACGTAGGCCCTAATTGACGCCGTCAAAATTTATGACATGACGGCGATTTGCGCGGGAATTTCAAAGTGGGGCGCCACCCGCATTTTCCTTTTGCGCATTTTCTCGCTTACCAAACGTATTCGCGCGGCAAGTGTAGTTTTGGTATTGTGATAGAGAAATTTACTACTACAATAGTCGTTTTTTTTTTAAGTGTCCCTTTAACTCCTGTCACTTGACTACCGTGATAAATGTGGACAGCGTGGCCGCTGCTTGCCGCGCGGGGGTAGAGGCGCGCGCACATCGAGGCACCCTACGCGGGGGCGCCGACGCGCAGAACACCGCCGCGGTATGCTTTCTGCGCTAGCTGCTGCTATCGCTCGACAAACTTGGTTTAACCGCGTCGAACCACGGCATTTTTCTAATAGGGACATATAATTGAGGTACCCCCCATAGGCGCGCGCACGAGGGGGGGCAGTGCCCCCCCCCCCCCCCCACCCCCTAGTCAGCTAAAAGGGGGGGCGCAAAGTCTGCCCCGTACGTTGACTTTAATAGGGAGGGGGGGGGCGCTGTGACTCCGGGGGGGTGGGGGGGCAATGGCAGCACCATACATCGACATAATACGAAGGGGGGGGGGGGCGCCGGGACGAACCTTCGCCCCCCCCCCCCTGAAGGGGAACCCTGCACACGCCTATGGGTACCCCTACGTGGTGCTCGGTGGAATGGTTGCCGATATCTAATGGTGGTTTGATGTTAGGAAACACGCATGGCACAGCGTTGTTGGGGGGACTCGAAGAAATTAGTAAAAAGGAGAGGCCACCTTTTCGAGAGATAACCAAACCTCCTTTCCGCTCCCCCAACGACGCCGTGCTCCCTTGCAATTTGAAAAAATAAACTTCTTTCCTAACCGCAAACCCCGATCTGTCCTTTTCGTGCCATACTTGCGAACGTGCAAACTATGCAAATGCTCGGTGCACTGGCCAGTTAAATGCTCTACTACTCAGTACACAAACACACACACACACACACACACACACACACACACACACACACACACACACACACACACACACACACACACACACACACACACACACACACACACACACACACACACAGACACACACACACACACACACACACACACACACACACACACACACACACACACATATAAGACAAGTGTTTTCAGTGGATCCAGTGATTAATAAAAATCGGCTTGAGCGGACGAACGTATGATTCCCTGATGAAGGGAATCGAACGTATATATATATATATATATATATATATATATATATATATATATATATATATATATATATATATATATATATATATATATATATATTCCCCCCTCTTCCCTTCCCCAATTTCATCCAGGGCAGCCAACCAAGCATTTATAGGTAATTGATTAACCCTATGTGTTTCCCTCATTATCAACAGACCCATTGAAGGAAAATTATGGTTTCAAACAAAAAAGCAATCACATCATACTATTTTAAAGGCTTATATTAACTGCGCTATTGAACATGGACGAAGAACGAGTGAAAGACAGGACGCATGTCTTCGTCCGTGTTCAGTAGTGCAGTTAATAAGCCTTTTTCATGTTTGTGATGCGCTTGCAAAAAAACCTGTGTCGTCCCTCATTTTGTTCTCTCATTTTTTCGCAAGCGCATCACAAGCATGAAGGCGTACCAACTAGCCCCCATCATCGCCTTATTAGCTAATAAGCCTTTAAAATGAATGTAAACCAACTAGCCCGACTTAGTGCCGCATCATACTAAGTACAAGACATTGAATGATTCATTTCGAATAAATTTTAAAAATTGCTTGTATAGTCTCACCAAAACAAATGCTGTCTCCCTACAAATCAGTATGCTGTTTGGGAAGCTGAAGGCTGCCAGCTGCTAGAATTGTGCGCATATTGCCAAAATAGTTGATTGTTCATGTCACAAACGGATGGTGAAATGACAAACATCTTTTCCCTTTAGGAACAATGTTCTGGGCATCACCAATGGCTTGGAGGAAGTTGGCTCTCTACGACCTGAGCTTGCCCTCTACCTACTCCTGGCATGGTTCCTTGTGTACATAGTCATCTGGAGGGGACTTCATCAGAGCGGAAAGGTGAGCCCCTTGAAGGCCTACAATGCATTTTTATTCGACTGTTTTAATTGTTTTTTGACATCACTGTAAGAATGCAATGTCTTATCTATTTTGTGAAGCTATCCTTACATGTCAATGCCTAGAGCGAGATGAAATCAAATGCTGCATTTCCAAAATCTTTCCAATCTGCCTCCCTCATTGGCAATGTTCCCCCCTCTCCCATGCTTCTCCTCTTAATTCTCATTATGCAGAGTTTCATGAGTTAAGAACTAGGAAACCACTAGCTACAGATCCACCACAACTGTCAACACAAAATAGCCAACTATAGGGTATTAGGACAGTTTAAAGCTTTGATCTCATATAATAAAGCTTATATGGTACACTATCCAAGCAGTAAATTAAATTATTTAGAATATTAGTAAAGTTATTTGGAAGGTATGGTACACTACCAAGCAGTAAAGTTATTTAGAAGATAAAAATGTTTTGCCATGCACAGCAAGTTATACAGCAGTTAGTCAGTTAGTGAAAGTAGAAAGTTTTGAGCAAGTCAGGGATGGACTGAGCTCAAACCATATGACTTGGTAAAGCTTTTTTTTTGCTCGATCCATCCAACTCCTCTATTCTACTATGCTTAGGAACCCTACATGCCACTGTAATTTTCATTGCTATATTGTCATCATTGCTGACGCATGCAGCTCGGTGCATCGCATGCATCGGAAGCAGTGTGGAAGGGACAAACCTGCGACAGTAAATTAGTTCAAAGCTGCTGGAATGGTTAACTCTGCGCTGGTTTACTGCTTTGCACATGTGTAAGAAAAGTTGACAGTGCGGCCAAGGCGCAATTATCAACGGCTGCCCTTGTTGCTTACCGTGCAGCTGTAGGAGCTTATAAGCTACTTTGAAAATTAAGATGGCCTCACACCAAGTGGTTCAGCCATGGTTCAGCACACTTCTCATTGAATAAACATCCCATGAGCTTGTGAGGTGGCACGTTTGCATTAATGAAGCTGCAGCTGCTTAGCTGCATCTCGTAAGTAGACATAAATGTATGTGCATGCTGAATGCTGAACTGTACAGTGACAATCCTGCAAACCATATGCTGCTGCGTTGCATCCTAAGTTGACAGTGATGTTCTGCAACGTTAAGCATATATTCCATGTAAGAGATTTCCAATTACTGATGGTCTACTGTATATCGAAAGAGGCACCCAAATTAACAAAGAATAATACGTGTGATGCTAATGCTATAGTTCCTGATCCTGATGTTAATAACTTGATTTTACTGCTATCTGCTATGCCCATTTCAGATTATTTGGTGCACGGCGCTTTTCCCATATCTCATTCTCTTCATCCTGTTCATCCGTGGAGTCACATTGGAGGGTGCCTCTGAAGGACTGCTCTACTACCTGCGCCCCGACTGGAGCAAGCTCAGAGATCCGAGGGTGAGCCACAAGTCTCCTAATTTGTGTTGTGCAGAGGCAAAGAAGTCGTCATTCTGCAGTTGGTGTGATTCGCTAGCTTACAGAAAGAAAGCAAAAAAAATCAAGCCATCGATGAAAACAAAGAATGGATTGAGTAGTACTATACATGTGTGCATACGCCTTTCTGCAATTGCCCATTTACATTCTGTGCTGCCAGCTTTCTGCATGTTTTGAGATGTTTTGTAGGGGTGCTCCAAACAAGAACTCAGCTCCAAATTGTTCCAGCAAGAATGACCCGAGCCACAAATAGAAATGTTTTTGAAGTTCATTCACGGAATAACATTATAACATGGAAATAGACAGAATATGTGTAAAGAGAATGCAGGTGAAGATAAAGTCAAGAATGGTGTTCAATGAGAGTGGCAAACTGTTAAGAGTAGGCTTTTCTCTGTGTGCCAGATGTGCCCACTACACGACTGATTTATTGACGAACAAAATTTCGATTGCTGTTTTACATTGATTAGGCGAATTGGTAACGTTTGTGCACAGGTAAGTCCCAATATTCAGTTTTTCAAACAAAGCTAACTATGGAAAATTGATCAAATATTGTACTCTTTACGTTCTTTCAGAATTAGTTTTGCCATAAAATAAAGGTGGTAAGAGAACATTAAATATTGGCACAACTACAATAATTATAAAGATGAGCTTGAAATCGGGCATTTCATGGTAAAATCATAAAAGTTGTCAGCTCCGTCACTACAGCTGATGTGGTTAACAGTGAAGTGGGTCCTTGGTGAACACGACGTGCTTAGCTTCAAGATCTCTCAACGCATCATGCACGCAGGAAAATGAAAGCATATTTCAATCATTTCAATCATGTCGCTTTACCTGGCTCCTGCAGTAGTCACTGGCTGTTTTCAATGTAAATTGCACATGGAAAAACACGTGCACACATTCAAGCATGTGTGTCTGACCCATTTGACTTGTTTATTGTTCTTGGGGCTGCACTGTTTGTAAGCATTCTGTATGCACGTATACAATCTATACGTTGTGTTGACAATGTGCGAGTGACCTCTATTGTCAATGTGTGATGAACTCTGAAAAGAGGATGACAAGCGTTGACAGGTCCATTTGTCACAGTGTCACTCCTCCATTCTTGCACGCAGGTGTGGATTGCGGCTGGGACGCAGGTGTTGTTCTCGTATGGCATTGGTATTGGTGCCAACGTAGCACTCGGCAGTTACAACAAGTATAACCACAACTTTTACAGGTTGGTGCAGATGATGAAGCTTTGCAAAAAACAGATCCAAATTACTTACCACTAATGCAAGATCTCATTTGCTGCGATGCTGTGCTGTATAAATGATGCCCGAACGTGGCTTATTTTGTTTTCTTTTCGTTTTCTGACATTCTTTCTTGCTTTATCTAAAATCTTTCTGCTGGAGAAATGTTTAATAAGTATTGATATCCTTCACCTTCTTGATCTCACTGAATAATTCGCTCATTCTTATAGTACTACTGTCCAAATAATAATAGTGATGTCCACCTTCATGAGACAAGATTATTGGCTTGATGTTTCACGTGGAAAATTGACAATCAGCTAAAAATTTCTGTAGTGTCATTGATATCAAAATACCAACAGTCTCACAAAACCCTTGCTTAGCTGTTTTCTTAGGTGTATGCATAACCTTGTATGTTGGTTCAAACCGTGAAACTTTCTCTATGTGTGCTTGAATAGCGATATTTTCCTAGGTAATTATTTCTATGTGAAACAATTAATATTTCCAAAGTACCACATACTAATAGTGATGTCCACCTTCATGAGACAATGTTATTGGCCTGATGTTTCACATGGAAAATTGACAATCAGCGAAACATTTCTGTGGTGTCATTAATATTTTGTCCAGCTGTTTTCTTAGCTGTATGCAATTACCTTGTAGGCTTGTTCAAACGGTGAAACTTTCTCTAGGTGTGCTTGAATAGCAATATTTTCCTAAGTTTTTTCATGTGAATCAATACTTTCAAAAGTACCAACTACTATTGCTACTTCTGAAAGCAGAAAAAGAAACACGAGGATAAACTGTTTTAGAAGGAAACTCATGGTTTATTTTCTTTTTGTTCATCTTCAAGAATTACATTCCAATGATTATTTTGTGTATGATCTTGTCTGAAAAAAATGGTGAAAGCTGAACACACTGTCTGGATGGCTTAGAACAGGAGAGCGGTACGTGGCTGGCAATGTTCATGGCAGGCAAGGTTTAGTAAATGCTCCTGCGCAATTAATCATAACTGAATATTTAAGGAAATTGAGTATGTAAAATTTTTCTCATTTCAATAGCTTCTTTAAATCCTTGAGTATTCAGGTTGTCTCTAGCTCCTTCTTGAGATGCATTTGCACTGTGCTAGCAGCTTTGCCTTGTGAAATGACACTGTCACTGTGTTTCTCGCTTTCAGGGATTCCATGATTGTGTGTACCATCTGCAGTGGAACAAGCCTTTTTGCTGGCCTGGTCATATTCTCCGTTCTAGGTCACATGGCCCACATACAAGACAAGGATGTGTCAGAGGTGGCACGATCAGGTAGCTTTCACATTGCATACTTGTGTCATTCACCCTTCGATTATCTATCTTGCGTAAAACACGATGCTATTAGTCTTTAGAAATGATACGTTTCTGGCATTAACATTTATTTCCATAAAGCGTACAATCAGTGCACCTCTGCAGCACAGTAATAACTTGTTGAATAATGAATAAGCTTGAAAAAGATCTAAGGATATTGTATAGCATGCTAATGAGTGGAAATTAAGTACATAGTATAATGTAACATTAAAAAAATGTGTGGCACCTTCTAGTAGTGGCGCAAGGTTGGAAACCAAAAGCAGCAGAGCTAGTGTTCGACCTAGTTTATTCTAAGTGTTTGCTAGTAATGCCAAGCTTTTGCTAGAGAGGCTAAGCTTTTGCTAGTAGTACTAAGTATGGCTAGGCTTGGCTATTTTTCTCCATTATCGGTCGGTTCGCCACACTATGCAAGTGTTATGTGGTTTTGGCGGGAACATGCCATGTGACTAGCTGTTGCAAGATGTTATGACTTTATAATCGCATGACTAGCCTGTTACAACATTTTTGGTGGGAACATGTCACGTAACAAGTTACGTGATTTTAGTCACGTAACTAGTTTTTACGTGATGCTAGGTGATTTTAGTTACGTGACTAGTTGTGACGTGATTTTTAGTCACGTGACTAGATATTAAGTAATCTTATGTGATTTTCAGTCACGTGACTAGTTGTTACATGATGTTTAGTCTCGTGACTAATTGTTAGTAATGTAACAAGATTTTTAGTCACGTGACTAAATATTACGTGATGTGATGTGGTCTTAGCACATGAATAGTTATGTGGTGTTATGTGATTGCAGTACTGTGACTACTTGTTACGTGATTTTTAGTCACGCACCGGACGTGCTGATCATAGTTATTGCATTCCGCACTGGACAAATCGGTGCATGTGTTGTGGGAGCGAAGCAGAAGATGAAGAAGAGGATCAAGCGAGTGCATGCCAGTTCGTGAGGATAATTTCTGTTGGCACTACCCTGGTGCAACAAAAGCCTTAAACATCTCTGCTGTTAAAATTCTAGTTGTGGACAGTGTTGATCAAGAGGTGTAGCTGATGCTTTGGTTCAGATTAACAGGTTGAAATGGATGTGGACGGGTTGTGCACCACAGAAAAATAGATTAGAAATAATATAAAAGCAATACAATGGGCGCTTATGAAAAGGGGAGTGCAACGGAAAATGAAGGATAGTGCAGTTGGGTTCGTATCATTTCAGGCATAAAGTGCAGGCAACTGCGGCAAGACAGGTGTAATATTAAACATTTACTGAAAATGGCTTTGGTTTAATGAAGGACATTATATAGAATATTGACACGAATACATTATCTTTTTCTGGTAACCATTCCTTCACTGGCTAACACCGTTGAAATTTTTAATCAGTTCTAGATCCCTCAGCCCAACATGCACCTACATGTACTGAAACTTTCACAAATGCTGTTGCTGTGTCTGGTGTCGCAACAGCATCTTGTATTGAGTCTATGATACAAATAATGGTGCGCATTCCAAAATGTAGGCAAGCACAAGAACCACTGGTTGTGCTGGAATGCACAATGGGTTTGTGTATTACAAACAGCCAAAGCCTTTGATCGATTTATCAGATTTCTACCAACTGAACATTTATGCACTATAAGAGCCACAGTTGTTTTTTGAGGCACAAGTTCACCAAATAAGATTCATTAGACTTGTGACTCACTTTCAGTGCTGACTGGTTACTCCTTAATCACTACAGACTGTGGCAACATGGTAAATTATTAGTTTCATACCTTCACGCACCGGTGTGCTTTGCACGCAGGTCCTGGCCTGGCGTTCTTGGCCTACCCCGAGATGGTGGTGCAGTTACCCTTTGCACCGGTCTGGGCAGTACTTTTCTTCCTCATGCTCATTGTTCTGGGAATTGACAGCCAGTTTTGCACTGTCGAGGCGCTTGTGACGGGACTGGTGGATGAGTTTGCCTCCACGCTAAGACCGTACCGCCGCCTGTTCACTCTTGGCGTTGTCGTCGTGCAGTTCCTACTGGGTCTACCCTTGGTAACTCAGGTAAGGGGACAATGGCACCTGACACACACATTACAGCACAGTCCTGTTCTGTGCATGCAGCTCTCTCCAAGACTGCTTGCAAGAGAAATGAGAAACAAGACCAGCCAGTACTAATGTATGCAGTATCTTGAGAGTGTTCCTTTAGAAAGTCCGACAGATGAGCCGCCAACCCAATACACTTCTACATCTGCCCCTCTTTTTTCCGGATATGTAGGCTAATATTCTACATATGAAATGGAGTCAGACATGTTGTGTAGCGCAAACTACATGCACAATTTGTGCATAATTTGTGTGTAGGTTTATGCGCATTCCTGACGTGACTGATAACTATATGTAAATATTGCAAGGGCTGACTTCTGGCCTTGTTGATGCGACATCTAAAGTGGTATAGCGCAAGTTTTTTTGAGACGGGACAAGGTGAAGGGGACACACACAAGCACTTGTGTGTGTCCCTTTCATCTTGTCCCGTCTCAAAAAACCTGCGCTATACCACTTTAGAGGTAAATATTGCTTTACTTTTGTCATTCAGGATGATGCCCAGGCCTGTACTATTATGTGAAGTTTAATGTTCTAACTAGCGGATGCATTGGGCTCACTACAATTTTTCTTTGCACACTCATAGGTGAATTTCATTCTTGCTGAAGTGAATTATTGTCATTTGTCATATTTCGTTGTTAAAACCCTGCTCCTCTAATGAGCCTGTCAAGGAGCTGACAGTATAAATTAATGAAATGAATAAATTTATACACTGAATTAGATGACGGTCGTACAATATGGCTAGTCCTGTGCCTCCATTGGTTCTGTGACAGAGTTCAAGACTAACTTCAGCGTAATTATGCGGAAACATCCCGTAGTGAGCTTCTTATACACTTCACACTGTTGCATTCGAGTGCTCCACATTAGTATTCATCTATTTTGCAGGGGGGGCATGTACATCTTCCAGCTGATGGACTTTTTCTCAGCCAGCGGTGTCTCGTTGCTGACTGTCGTCTTCTTTGAGATTGTCGGCTTTGCCTGGATATATGGTACGCACAGTCTCAGCAGTTGCTTAGGGATAGAGCATGCTGTCGTCTCAGTTTCTAGTCGAGTGTGACCTAAATTCACTTACATGACTTTCACCAACTTCCATTGCAGGTGCAAAAAGGATCTACGCCAACATCAAGGACATGGTAGGCTTCACGCCAAACAAGTACTTCTTCTTCTGTTGGCTTTTTGCCGCTCCCTGTGTGATTGTGGTAAGTGCATTCTTCAGCAAGTACATATATATAGCATGTAAATCGACAACACTGACACATTGCTATTTGAGTGATGTTGTCAAACAATGTTTCTGATAATCTTTGGGCAGTGATATCCCAGCTCCTTTCAGTGCCCCATGCCACTGCCCTATACAAGAATTTTTATAAAAGCACTTGGATCACTATTAGTCAATGTCACTTCTATTACTCAGTCAATTGAAAAATAATTTTTATGATTAGCTTTTCTGATCTGTCTGTCTCCTTAGGTCTAAGGGGTATGATCTAATAAAAACTGTCAGCTAGTTGAGAGTAGCGCGTCATGCCTATCATTTTCTTGCATTATCCTTTTTGCACTTAGGTTACCTGTTATGAATGTGCACCACCTGACCAGCCCATCAATTTATTCTACCTTGACACTTTAATACTTCCTTTTCAGTTATTATAACGCTAAGGTATGATGCTGCCATTTATGATCAGTACAAGAAACTAAGGAAAGCTCCACATAATATGAAACATTCACTTTGTGTGCGCAATTATGCTAACAGCTTGTGTTTATATAAAACAGCTATACACGTCATTGTAAAGACGGCCGGAGCTGTTTGAAACATTGAACAGGTTAATAATTTCTAATGAAGGAGATTGACATGCTGGTTGGAAAGTGCCGTCGCAATTGCATGGCTTGGAGTCGGGCACCATTTTGCAGATTTAGAAGTGCTGTTGCTACGCTTACCGCTGCTACCCAATTGTCCACATACTCCCCATTAACAAGTGGTGGAGATTCGGGGTAGTAACCCCAATACTCTGCCGGTTATTGTAGCTTAAGAAAGTGTTTCAGTGGTGGTAGGTCTTGTATTTGCCTCATACATAATTTTGTGAAAACTCGATCACACGTGTAATTGTATCAGTGGATGGTAAATGAATGTGGTGAAGGAATGTGGTAAACTGTTTGTAGCCTCTATTTGCAATGGAGTGGATATTAACATTCAAGCCTTAACTCGCCTTTATGCAGGGAATGCTGGTGTTTTACATAGCCGTGCCTGAGCCAGTGACATACTCGGATCACTATGTCTACCCCTGGTGGGGCGAAATGGTCGGTTGGGGCATGGCTCTTGCCTCCATCATGTGGATTCCCACCTACGCCTTTTACTACCTCTGGAACAGCTCAGGAACCCTCTTGGAGGTAGGCATATTTCTTCAGATATTTTGCTGTTTGCAATTGTGCTTACATATAGCTTGTGAGTGTGTGTAATATAGGTACGCACCAAGTAAGATGGTGATCGAATGCCCATTGCGTGTATAAAAATGAAAGACCATGTACAGATTTCACTGCAATGTGTTTCATTGGCTTTCAGAACACTTACGAGAATCATTTTAGAGCGACAAAGTATTAGTTTCGAAACTAGATTGTTACTAATTCTACAGCAAGGTTGATTATACTACAAGATATGCTAAGGAACATCAGAATCAGTCCGCCTATGTATTGTCATAAGACCTAAAGTATATTGTCTTCATATCTTGTTGTCATGCAGTAAATGGTCTCAAAACTAAGTTCATTATTGACTTCCCTAAGAATGCAATTAAATAATACCTTTGTCAATAAAAAAATTTACGCCACTCAAACAGGCGGTGTTCAATATTCATGATGCCATAGTGAGCTGGTGTGGTAACTTCAATGTGACAGTGCGACCTGTGCTTCATTTTTTTTTGTAGTATTTTTTTTTGTTGATCAATTAAGCCTTTTTTGAAAGCAATAGCGGGTTTTACTGAAAGGGGTAATTTAATAATATGGCTCCTGTTATTCATCCCTATAGCACTTCTTTCAGAGTCACAAAATGAGCTTAACAACTGCCAGCCAATCGCAAGTCTTTTACAGAGACACACACATATATCCTCTGTTAAGATACTGCGCTCACAACTTACCGCGCTACTTACAAGGTGTGGTGCAGACATGGTGATAAAAAGTGCAATGAAACAGGGAAGAGAAAGTGTATATTGGTAGAACCTGGCAAAGAAGTCTGTGAAACTCTCGGGTGACCAGGAAGCCGACTTTAAAACGTTCGGTTCAATCGCATAAAAACTCGCGGGGTCCCTTATGAATTCGTCTAAGACGACTCGAAGTCAAAAGCCATCTTCTTTTTCTTCACAATTGATGTGTTGATCCTCCTTCACCCTCCTTCGAAAGCTTTCGGCCTCCAGGATTGGAGGCATTGCGCGCTTTCTGCACCACACCTGGTTTTGCGCTGCCTCCGTGATTGGCCTGTCTTTGACGAAGCGGTGACGACATGTGCCGATGTCATCATGACGTGTTGTGTAACGACACTGCGACGTCACAAATTTTGGCTATATGTGACGTCATCATGATGTCGTAAGGCGACGTCATCATGTGATGACGTTTTTTGCGTCACTCGTGTTGACGCCGATGCCGCAGGAAGCCGACGACGGTCAATTTTTACATTTGATGAGGCGTCTAAGGCTTTCACGTTAAAAGTTGAAGTCATGCGTGGTGACACGATATGTATGTCTATTGTTTTCTGCAGCGCATCAAGAAAGGTGTGACCCCTCAAGTCGTCCCACGCAAGGTCCAAGAGGGCAGCCCCACTTCCGATGAGAGCCTGGCCTTGGAGCCGCCCACCAACATAGTGCGAGTGCTGCTTCAAGAAAAGTCCTGATCACTGTCACCACAACCACCCATGCTCGGTCTGAACTTCAGTTGACTTGTTTTTACGGCAACCCGGCGTGAAAACGTGGGGTCGATTGCCGGTTTGGCGAAACTTGACGGCGCTCGTTTCTCTGCCTGTTGGTTCGGCGAGAAACACGCTGTCTCTCTCTCTATCTCTCCACATTATCCTCTTTTACTACTTTAATTTCTCCCACCTCAGATTCGCCAAACACGTGCAAGAGATACAAAATGCCGATTCGCGGCCTGTGTCTGTCCTTTCAATGAAGCGGCACATGCATGCTTCAAGTAAGGGCCGCTCCTGCCCAGGACGCAGCGAAAAACAGACGTTTACATCACTCGCTGCTGTAGACAATGTCAACCGGCTGTCATCTGACAGTTGTAGGATAACCTGTCCCGTGGTTAGTGTGTAGGTGTAGGAAACTTGTCATTTCTGCCACAGTTAGTGTGGCGCGACAGAAGGCAGGGGAAAGAATAACGCTGTTGATTGGCGTCAAAAGAAATTGGCAACCTTCATGGCTGTTTAGTAAAATGTGCAGCTATCCATGGCGCTGTTTCCTGTGACAGTGTGTGTCGGGAAAAAAAGCATCTGCGATGATTAACCAAAATGTTTTCTTTTGTTCGGAAAATGTGCGATGATTTGTTTCTTTGTGTACATACTTGTGGCAGGTGCACACGGAGTATGGAGAGAAATGAGAATCGTAGCAGAAGTGATTACGGTTTCTGAACCTGCCTCGTTAAAGCTAAACATTGTGTTAGCCGCCATTCCCAGTGTTGTGTGCCATGACTTTGAAAACAATGTTTGTCTTCCATGAATGCGAGAGAAACATATTCCTGACAACATTAAAGGAGGTAATACGGATACGACATGAATAAGGTCATGTCCATGACAAAAGAGCAAACAGAGTTACTCCTGCCCAATCATCATGTGATTACAGTTCTTGTGAAACTGTGAATGTACTGATAGCATATGAGAAAACTACCACAATGTCTTTAAGTGGTCTCGTTTTTCGTGATAACGGCTAGTTGTCGATTGCTCTGGACTTCCAGTTGTGAATGTGATAATTGATTGAATAGGATCGTTTTTGGTTGGATGGCACGTTATACGTGCTCGTGGTTGATAGCACAAGGTGTGGCAGTTGTTGCAATGTAATGCGATGCTTGGCATCACTCCGGCCTGAAGCAGTGAAGAAAGGAACTGAGAAACTGTTATACTTGTAAGAGCACTGAGTTCAGCTTGTCTTGGAAAGGCTGGTTGGAAAAGAGAGTTGAGGGTTTCATTCCACTCGTAGGCAAATGTCTGGCCTAGTATTGCGGATTTAAATGTACCATGGCTTTATTTTTCCTCATTTTTTTTTTCTCTTGTAAAAATGAAATGCATTTTCACAGTTTCTCAAAGGTTCGTGGAAAGTGTTCAAATCCTCACTGAAGGTTTCATTTTTGTTTTGCACTTTTTAAAAAATCGTTGTCATGATGCAGGACATCAGAACTTTGTCCAAACACCCTGAGATGCTGACTTTATCTGCCATTCCTTGAAGTAAGCACAGCTACCCAGTATGAACTATGTCACTGACGACACAATAAGTGATAATGTTTTGTTTTGTACTTGGAACACAGGTGTCAGTAAACAAAAAGAGAGAGCTTAAGATTCAGGCACTATTAGATTCATAGGTGATGTGCATCGCTGCTGACTTACTCATCAACTTTTTGTCAGCAATAAAATTATCCTGCACTGTTTCAGGACCTTGTGTAGGGAAACCAACAATGCAACACTCCACCACATTGCTCAAACTGTGTTATGGATAACCCATGTGATAATTTGGATATTATGTCAGACTCATGTTCAGTGGTGAAATGCATAATTACTGGACTTTTGTATGCTTCGTTACTGGTGTCCTGCGGAGCATCTGTAAATAGCGTGTAAATAAGATGGCACATACCATAAAATACTGTGCCAAATCTGTGTCACTTGTTTCGTGAAATGAGCACCTTTAAATGCATGAATATGTCAAGGGAAAGTAATACATCTTGTTTGTGCTTAGTGTTAGTGCACATTCTATTAGTGAGAGGCAGAAACAAGCCTCGCATCTTGTAGTTGCTTCATCCTATAGCTGACGGTGGTTACATACAAGCAAAACAATGCAGTACGACTCGCACGAGATTGCGTACATGACTTGTGACAGATTTACTGAACGCTTGCGCAGTGCAATCCAATCCAACCGATTCAAAGTCGCAGATGTCCTGACTGGAATAAGCTCTGTCTCCAGTGTCATATGTGCTAATCGTGAATGTGAGCACTTGCAGTTCACTTGCATTCCTACAGCTAAATGTAATATCAAGGACCTCACATTCTGTCAGCAGAAAAATATGTAGTATGCAGAAACAAAAATGCCCAGTGTTTATGTGAAATAACCAAAGCTATTTCATCGAATTTATTGAAATAAGAAAAAAAAAGGCAATGCTGAATTTATTGCAAAAGAAACCACACCCTTCTATTGCACCCAGTTGCCAAATGGTCTGCATCTTTTACTGCCGAGTGCAAAATTGTGGTGGTCGCATTTCATTGAAGACAAAATGCAGAGACGCTTGCATGCTTACATTTTGGGGCACATCAAAGAACCCCACATGGTCTAAATTAATCTGGAGACAAGGCATCAATGTACTAACACAAACAAGGCCACACTGTTATTGCTTTTCTAAGTATGGCAACACAGTAAGTGAAAGTCAGACATATACAAGAAACATAGACGAGTGTTTGTTTGTGTCTCTGTATCATGTTATGCTAAAGTATCACAGGCAGAATACAAGTCTAACCAGATCAACAATAGAACATAACATTTTCGGGAAAGCTCTATAAAGTGATTTGGCTGGATATTTGAAGAAACTACTAACTCCCTCTAGCACGCACCTTTGCAATGTTGAGTGTAAATCATGCTCACAAGAGTTGTTTGTCAAAATTAAGGTCGCACCGACAGTTAAATTTCCTAGACAATAAAGAGCGTACTGCTTAAGAACAAACTGAATCTGCTGAATTCCATTTGTTTTGGCCTCAGATTATCACTTGCTCATCAGGGAGTGACAATATGACAAGCTGATACCTCGCCAAATGTGGGCCCGGTCAATGTACCAATCTACTTCGAGACTTCTGCTGTGTTTGGATTTTGCTAGGTGTCATGTATCACACCGACTATGTTATTACCACAATTAGCCTGCGCTGTATGATGGCAGCTAGACTGCGAAACAAATGATTACATTATATACTAGCCACAGCTGCCACAGTGCAAATTTTCTCTGTACTTTGTCAGTTTCACCCCTTTTGTATATTGGGGAAGTTTTCTATGCTTACAAATGATCATGATTGATTTTGATAACGTTTTGGGCTCTCTTTTGCATGTGCATTTAAACCTCGCACTGCCGAATTCGCAAATTTACAATATGTCTGTGAATATTCTAAGCTCACGAGGTTGGTACATTTTGCTGTGGTTGTGTTCGTACATGTCGTTGACAAGGACAGTTCCTCAAAACTTCCATCTTTATTTCACCTTCTCAACTGTTATCACTGCTTTGTATGATCTGCCTTTCTTTTTCTTGCTTTTGTAATTTCATTGCACAGATGAGAAATCATTAGAGTGAACTTAAAGAAATTTTTGTCCATTGAACTCCCTCACAAAAGCACTTGCAGCATTGACTGCTTTTACATGGTGCTGCACAAAAAGAATTGCTCCACATGTATCGCATATTCATGCTAAATGAAAGTTTACGGTGAGATAGGGCACATGGATGCACTTTTCTTGCCTTCACTAAACTTCCCCCATAATTATACATACTTTTGCAGGACTCTCAAATCTGGCTTTAATGTCTTTTCAATCAGTTATAACACTTGCCTAAGGCTTCTTGGTAAAAGCATTTAAAAAAAACATTGTTTCTTCAGTACTTGCAACACTGAAATCCAATATGCCAAGATTCCCTAGTGTGAAGTGTCGCAATGATAGTTTTAGCACCAAGGAAGCGATCCAACACTTGCACAAGCATGGTGACAACTGAATGAAGTAGAGTCAAACCTCGATGCAACAATTATGGATACAATGAAGTAAATGAATGCTGTTTCTATTACTACAGTGTTAGAAATGTACGTTTATAGCCAATTTTTGGATGTAACAAACTCATTTTCGTATCTGGCACAACTGTGTTATAATGAGGGTTAAATGTAGTACATTGGTGTGAAGTCTTGCTGCGCACTTGCTTTGTTGCTCTGCAAAAGCCCAAAAGGGGCGTGCTGTACATATATTGCATTTGTACATATGTCATACATGTACCTGTTCATACCTTAGTGAATCACATGCATCAGACAGGGACAGTGCCTTGGATGTTCTTGATGAGAGAAAAGTAAACACAAACATCGTCGAAGTATTTTGGTAAAACAAAGAAAGGACGTAATAGTGACTTTGTACCCTGTTTGTTCGCAAATATGTTGGAAGTGTGAGTGGTGCTTACAGAGCTCTGCCGACAGTAGCAATAGGATCAGTACAGTTATGAAATATAGGATCAGTACGGCTATTAAATGCAAACAAAGCCAGGAGCTATATTCTGTAATGATTCTTTTCATCGTTCATTCTTGTTCGCAGTCACTGCACTGCGCAAAGCAGTGTCTGTATCAGCCATACAATGAGATTAAAGATAAAAGATATTTAAAGTGGAGGTAGAGGTTTTTCATAAAATGTGGCCCTGGGAACACTTTCACAGTGCATCAGTTCTGTAACCACTCGCAGACAATAGTGATCTATCAAGTTTCCATAGCATATCTATTGTAATATCCAAAATCTTTACCCATGCCCAAGATTCACTGCTCCCATTTCATCGTGAAATGCCAGCTTCATCAAGCACATTCGGTTATGTCCTCAGTGTGAAATGCACGCTTGTGCATATTTGAATAACTGTAGAGGCCCATCATGCACAGTTGCGAGAAAACGTCTTGTGGAAACACACACTATGTTCATGCAAGATGAACAATCAAGCAATGTTTGCAAGCAACAATGTTGCAACGACACTGCTTGGAAACCTTGAGAGGGTTGTTCACTTCATGTAATGTGATAGATAAGATAACAAAATGAATTGCGGTGTCCGGCAAGTGCTTCCAAAAAGCTCAACTATAGCTGGCATTTGCTGTCTACATTCAAGCCCA
Source organism: Rhipicephalus appendiculatus (assembly GCA_030522465.1). Lineage (NCBI taxonomy): Eukaryota > Metazoa > Arthropoda > Arachnida > Ixodida > Ixodidae > Rhipicephalus > Rhipicephalus appendiculatus. The sequence goes on along the minus strand of JALIZH010029254.1, from coordinate 7,564 downwards.
GTTCATGAACTTTCGCTGAAGTGAGCAGCACTTTGTCACTATCCATCCACTTGTTTCTGCACAAACAAACAAAAAAAAAGAAGTGGGGGGCATTGGATGCGGCATGTGATTCAGGATATTATCAGGATCCAAGAAACTAATTTACAAGAAAAAACAGCTCACGGAGATGAATTCACTGCCGTTGTGATGAAAAATCATGACAGCTAGGGAAAACATCTGTGAATGACGAATGGCTTTCGTAAACCAAAAGATTTGTGAATCCAATTCCTGACCTTCATAAAAGGCAAATATGTGAATAACTCATGCCACTACTGCTAAGAGTTGGTGTTGTCAGTCATTACTGTCAAATTTCACTACTGCAAGTCAAAATCTTAAAAGACGAAATGGAAGTTGTACTATATGATTAAACAGTGTTGTTCTGGGAAAGTGCTTTTTCCCGTGAAAGATCATGCATGCTGCACAGATTTTGTGTCGTGTGGAAATGTCAGCAAAGGTTCTGGTGCTTATCTTTCTAGATCCGCTAGTGAATGAAGATTCCGCTATTAAAGTAAAAATCGTTAAGATATTAAGTACTTCTGTTGTTACTGGAAGTATTGTTCCAAGATCATATCTTATATTTCTAAGTAAGCTTGACATGCCAAGTGAGTTGCATAAGCACAACAATTGTGCAATTAAATACAATATCTGTTTGCCGTGCTGAGCACGTTTAAAAAAAAACACAACTCTACTTTTGCAGGCGGAAACACATGGTGCTGTTGCCTTTAGTGTCATCATTCAGAATGTTTATTTTTGGTTAGCAAACACATGTTGATGGTTATGGAGTTTATTGAACATATATAAGCTAGGAGATTTATTTTTGCTCTTTTTCAGAGAAATTTAGATTGCAGTTTGACCAACATGTTCTAAACAGAGGCATAAATGCCCATGCGATGCTGGCAAGTATAATGGCGTTGATGCTGATATAACTGATTTTGCAGGAGGTACCACAAAGCTAGCAACAATAACTTACAGTACTAATTTAGTACTTGATTTTCATCCACTGCCTACTCAGGACAATACCACACAGCTCATTGGGTCAGCACTATATCTGCTGTAAAGGCTCATGTGCTGATCAATATTTATTGGCAATACAATCATGATGACATTAAAACTGTACGCTTTACTGCCATTATGTTTGCCTGTGTGGCATGGGTCTCATGTGTTGTGGACTTCGCACATGAATTGCGTCATGGTATAATTGGCCAGAAAAAGCACCATTTTCTTGTTAAAAAAATCCTTGCATTTCTGTAGGTGCATGAAATAGTAGCCATGAACTGGCAAAGTAAGCAACGGTCTCACTGCTTGTAAACAAATGCGATGTGTCCATTTAAAATAGTTAAAATATCTCTTATAAATGCATCATAAAAGCACAAAGAGAAAGCTACATATACTACATATAGTTTTCAAGTAATGTTCTGTGAGCACTGTTCATGAACACTATTTTATTCTACACCGAAGTAGTGCAGACATACTGGTTAGTGAAAAACAAGTGTTGTTTGTTACTTCAGAGCTGACAAAGTTAGCATGCACGTCCACGCAGTTTCACCATGTAGGTGTGGTGTCTCAGGCCAATCAATTGCGCGGTAGTACAATTACTATAAATATAGACTTGATTGCATGTGTTGTCAATGCGTATTCGCTGTTCTCACGGGGAAGTCCTTCCTCCTCGTGAAGTAAAAAAAGCATGTTTGTTTGCATTGTTTGTATTGTAATTTCCAAGGCATGATGTATGTACATCCCCTGTAATTTCATTGTGTAGTAATAAAGGTTGATGTCCAGTGACAAGTGGTGTGTGGTCTTATATTGGACTGTACGTGAGTGACAATCAATCAGAATGGCCGCTGCTGCATCATCATATCAGCTGCTAGTCTACAGTAAGTACAGCGTGGGGTTACGTACCAATGAGTAGAGTATTTACTTCCCAAATACCTTTGCCTTTTTACTACAGCACGTTACTACAGAGCCTATAATTTCCCAAGTTTGGATTCCTACTCGACATGTCATTGTCTCATGGTGCTCACATGCCTTGCATCTCATGTCGGACAACACAGTTATTTGAAGTGTTCCACATTAGACAGGGAAATTGCTGCACAGAACTGCTTTGCCTGAAAGTCAAACAAGCATCATTGCAAGATGCCTGCTAGCAGTGAAAGTAATGAAAAAGAAAGACACAAAACTGCAACATGAACGACCCCTCCTTGATATGGCAACAGTAATAGACAGTGCATCTATCAGCTTCTTTTCCCTACATCAACCTGATATTAAAGCATTCATATTTATAGCAGTTTTAAAGAATGCACAGTTTTCTTTTCTATTTTTCAACATTGGAAGTAAACAACCTATGCAGCTCTATATGTAGTTCGTTGTTACAATTAATTTTTTAATATAGTGATAAAGCTCGATATTTCACCATAAAAGATATTTCATCTCTTTAAACAGCCAAATTGCATACTGAAATGCGTGTCAACACTGTTTGCAAAGCTGGAACCCAAAGCTGATACTTAGGGGTAACAGAGCTTCACATAATGTAGAACGTGTCTGCACCTATAAAGGCTCTCCCCAGCTGTACCTGTACTTGGGGCTACAAAAGGTGAGCATAGGAGGTATTTACATTAGCAATCCTACATTTATGTTTCCAACTTGCAACTGATATTTTCTCTTTCTTACACTGCAGCAGCTTCAAACAGAATTCATGCTTACAAAATAAATTTGTGCATATATATGGAAACACATCAAGCCAACTTTCTGCAGTCTTGTCTTCCCTGCTTGCTTTTCCAATAACTCGTCCAATGCGCTCATAATCGTTTTCAGGTAGCATTTTCAAACCTTATTCTGAGAGATAATCCAGATGATTACTTCAAATTGATGGAGTTAGGTGGTCTTTTGATAGTATTTGGTTTTACGTGCAACAGGCAAAAAAATATAAACTCTGAAAGTATACACAAAAAGTTATGCAGGAGAGTGATCAACAATTAATTTTTGTTTGCTATAGAATTCCAACAAACACCGGTTTTAATCAATCAAAGGGTGGCTGTGTATTGCTGAAAAATAAAGGCATGGACTTTCCTCACTGTCGCGTTCCAGTAATCTATGAAGCACTTTGTTTTAACTTGTACTATTTGATTTATTAATAACAATACGACGCTTATTTTCTAACATGAAGACAAAAATAGATGCGAAATTTCCAGCAAAGGGTGCGAACATCATAACTGGAAATTCTAGTGGCTTTTGAGGTCTTGTTACTGCCACCTTTTAGAAACGTAGCTTATCGCCAAGGCTACAAATAATCCTCAACCTTTCTGGCTCATAAGTAATACAAGCAACAATTCAAATATCTTTATTATAGACAGCATGGTGCTTGAAGTTCCTTGATCGCAGTTTTTTTTTTACTTACAATATAGCTTTTTTTGTTCTCACACATGAGGATACCATCTCCTGGCATAACCCAAATATGCATAGTGAATATGTCACTTACACCAGCATAAAAGTTGCTAATGAACAGCATTTTTTATTTGTAAAAGACATTCAAGTACCTTCTATGTCTGATCAAACCAGCGTGGATGCATATCCAATGAATAGTGGGAATTGGAGCTTTGCAAAATGTTTTGCTAGCTATAGTGTAGCCATCCAGTCTTATGTACCACATGTTCTGGAATTCCCGAATGTGCTGATGGACCAACACGTTTATATACCTCAATAAAACAGCAGTTGTGCATGTATGGCATAAACATGTACGTCATGACAGTTGTAAGATGTTCATAAGAGCAATGACGGCATAGTCACAATTGCATTAAAGTACTTCTTATTCTCGTGAAGAGACATTACAAACTGTCCAAGCGAACTGACTCAATTGAGTTTACCCTCAAAGCAGTGCTGTATTAACACAGCATCTCAAATCATTACAGCTGCCATGAGGGAAGTTAACGGAGAAGGCTGGCAAGCTCTAGAGTCCATAAAAGAGATGTTTATCTGTGATAAGATGCACTGAAAGTCGCCAGTAAGAGTGGCCTATCACTTGTGCATTTAATTCTTGAGTGTAGCAGCGTTCAAATGCAGTGGTACATGGGCATGTGCTTTCATTCCCCTTGCGTGCTGCTACATGCCACCTGTACCAGATGTACGGAAGAGCTATAGCTTGCATTTGCACGTGTGAAGTGTAAGTGCAGCCATGGCTTGATGGTTACAGCATCATTGGACACTTCAAGCCTCCTTTATCGAAGAAGCCTTGAACAAGGTGAGGTATGAGCAACGGGAGACATACCTACCCAAAGTGACTCAGACACGTAAAAGGATGCCTTTTATGGAAAATGCATTTTTATGAGCACTTTTCTTGGCCTGGACACACATGGCCTTTCTCACAATCACTGCCAACTGGTATTTCTCCTCACAATTGGAGAGTCACTACAGACAGTTTCCATTTACAAGTCCCCAATGTTAATGCCTCAATTATTAACTAATTAGCCCCATGTGAAATTAATCCGTTTTCGTGTCATATAGATTGCTTGAATGTACATAACATAGATACGAACCGCAAAATACATAGATGTAAACGCAAGCAAGAACTTCAAGTAAAGGGCATCCAATTTAAAAAATAAATAAAAAAAAGAACAAAAAAAACCAACACAAGACATACGCCCCTGGTGGGACTTGAACCCACAATCTTTGGTTCCGGAGACCAACGCCTTATCCATTAGGCCACAGGAGCACGCCAACACTTCCGCTATTTTGCCCTATATCAAATTAATCCATTCCGGTCTTTCGCAATACCATCAGTGGCGCGAATATTTTAATTTTTATATTCAACACGGAGACGAACTACAGATGCGCAGCATTATGAGATAACACTAAGCTGGCTTTCTTGTATTCCAACTAGCAACTGATCTTTTCTCTTTCTTACACCGCAGCAGCCTCAAACGGAATTCAAGCACAAAAGACTAAAGCGGGCAAAGAAAATTTTGTAGCCATGCAAAGAAAATTTTGTCGCCATCAACGTAATTGTTAGTCTACTTGGAGCGTACTCACGTTGCAGGCCATGTCTCAGGAACATAAAGTAAGCTGACGTGAACATAACAGCCCACAAGTGATAGAAAAACGTGCAAGTGACAGCCACTTGTACAGTCTTTTGACAAAGAAATGAAACATCCGAACTATTCAGAGCTATCACAACAGCCGTGAATAGAAATTCAGCTAAACTATTTAACGATGCAACAGCGCATTTTGCTAAAACTACAACGAACAGTAATGCCAGTAAAGCGAACACCAACGCTACCAACAAAAGAAAACGAAACCAACAGCTCGCGCCATCTCTCGTACATTGAACAAAACTAACTTGTCTGGACTAGAAAAGACGTTGGATGGTGTCGCTGCAAGCGCCATTGCCGACTTTAAATTGGCGGCCCCCCATACATACTGTCCAAAATAGATCCCGACACACACGCATCACAGTGCTGGTTCTGCGCCAATAAAACAGCCATCTTGTACCACATGGTATGGGAATGCCCACACAATCCGACCTATGCAACCCAGGACACAACACAACAGCGGCAGCTCTGTCCAGCTCGGATCCGAAGACCCAAGAGGCCCTCGTGAAACGGGCGAGGACAGCGGCCCGCGCCAATGGGATCCCGGACTAAGGATCCCACTCACCGAACTTCTCGCGAAGAACACCAAATAAATGTTTTATTCTCTCTCTCTTTAAATTGGCGGAATCCGCCGCTGGCGCTGGTATCAGAAGCGGAGAAGCCCTGAAACGCATTTTGAACAGCTGTCGAGATAAACCGAAAGCGTTTAGAGTATTTATTATCAATGGATAAAAAAGAAAAATATAAAGAAGACGTTTTATCGCGGGAGTCATTGCAGCCATTACAGCACAGTGTAGACAAAATATAAACTACCTGGGGTGTGTTCAGATAAGAACGTCGGTGCATGTCCACAGGCCCCCTTCAATTTCGCTGCAAAAAAATAAATAAATATTTTGTTGTCCGAGTCCACAGGCCCACCAAACCAATCTTGTATTGACAAAAGGAATTTCGCCTTGGTTAAAAAATTTCGGAATTCTCCACTGAGCCAGAACGCTTTTTTGCACGAAAATGGGAATTTGACAAGATCCTACAAAAGAACTATCGTAGCTGTGAGTCTGACGCATTTTCTTGACATACTATGAGCAATATCCGCTTACGAAATGTTGTTACCTTACAGAATTGTTGCCCATATTTTAAGAAAAAAAAATTGCAAATATGGCACATTGTTCAGTTATGCTCTAATTTCAGATTTTTTTTTGTGGCTTCGCGTCTATAAGAGTCAGAATTTCCAAAATTTCCCAGAGTGTTGCCACACATTAGGTTAACAATTATGCTAAAAAGAACGATCGCCGAGAATGAGTCAAACGCAAGCCAAAATGCATAAGTCAAGGAATATGTCTCTAAAAATGCAATATTTTGAAATTCAATTAAAAAAAAGGCACCCTTCGAAATTTCCTTTAAACTCCCCAGAGATAAAGCTAAACGCATTTTCTAGCCCATTCTCTAAAAACATGTTGCATCATTTTTGTGAGGTTGGAGTTGCAAAGCCACCAAATTGTCTAAATTGACTAGCGCATAATGTCATGATTTTTTGGTCCTAAAAAGTATGTCCTCGCGTGTTCGCCAGACAACAAAGGGACAGAAAAAAGACAGAGGGTCGCTTTAAAGTTCCAAAATTTTGTACCAAAATAATCCCAAAATTGAAGTCATGGAAAATATCGAAAAAAAAATTTTCAAAGGTTAAAGGCTAGCCATTTAGTATCAAAATGGTCCCAAAATGCAAAGTCGAATAACTACATTTGCAAAGGCCTTGCCTCTTCAGTTAAATTGCACTAAAACAAATATTTCAGCAAAATCGAATGAAAAGTTGAAGAAAAAAATGTACAAATTTTCCAAAGGCTTAGTTGTCATTCAGTACCAAAATGATCCCAAAATTGAAATCAACATGCGACTAACTGAAATATCGAAAAAATACAAGATTTCCAAAGGTTATCCCAAATGGAAATGGGTAACTGGCAATGCAACTGGTTTTAACTGGAATGAACTGGGATAACTGGTTCCAGTTGGAAACAAACTGGAAAGCAACTAGTTCAAGCTGGGATTGAAGTGGGAACATTCCCAGTTTAACTGGGAGCGGCTGGTCCCAGTTGGAGACCGACTGGTTGCAGCTGGGATTGAACTGGAAACATTTGCAGTTGAACGGCAGCAACTTGTCCCAGTTGGAGACCAACTTGTTCAAGCTGGGATTGAACGGGGAGCATTTTCAGTTGACCTGGAAGCAATTGGTACCAGTTGGGAATTATTTCAATTCTACTGGAAGCAAGTTGATCCCAACAGCAGGGCGTGGTTCTAGTTGGGAACCTGCTGAGAAGCAACGTACGGGATCCAACCGAGATCGAACTGGAACTATCCGGTTGTACTGTAAACTGTAGAAGGATTGAAAGCTGGGCTAGTTGGTTGACAGTACTTGAACATTTTTGAAACAGCGCAACGACTTCGCGGAC
>JALIZH010029251.1:0-37063 GCA_030522465.1 Rhipicephalus appendiculatus | reverse complement strand
TTTGATGTTGATTCTTCAATTGTGAATCTCCTCCATAGCTATCTTCTTGATAGATCATGTTATGTTGCCGTTAATGGCCAAACGTCCTCTTTGTATAAAGCTACTAGTGGGGTTCCTCAAGGGTCGGTACTGGGCCCACTCCTCTTTTTAATTTATGTTAATGATGTTTCTTCTGTCATTCGGAATTCTTCTTTCCTTTTGTATGCCGATGACATAAAGATATTTAAGGAAATTCATTCAGTTATCGATTGTCGATTGCTGCAATCTGATTTGTGTTCTTTTTCTGAATGGCGCAGGAGCAATAACCTCTCCCTTAATATTTCAAAAACCAAGGTAATGAGTTTCACTCGAAAAACATCTAGTGTGCCATTTTTATATTCTGTCAATTATGTGTCGTTGTGTAAGGCATGTGAGATCAATGATCTAGGTGTTCTTTTTGATAGCACCTTACATTTTTCTGCTCACGCTAAGCGTGTTGCTTTGCGGGGTCTTCGCACCCTTGGCTGTGTTTGCAGAATGTCTAGAGAATTCCGTTCTCCTGTGCCCTTTCGAAAATTGTACACTGCGCTATGTCTTCCTCAACTTGAGTATGCATCTGTGATCTGGAATGGCATTCCTAATTCCAGCAGCAACGCCATTGAGCGAGTCCAGAAAAAAATTCTAAGCATTTACAACCATCGTTTCGCTAGAAATGACTCTGGATCTCGTTCTAACGCTGCTGGATTATTATCATTGCCATCACTTTGCGGCCGACGAAATCGCGCTGATCTGTTTGTTTACAAGCTTGTGCATGGTATCATATCCTGCCCTGTACTGCTCAACTGTCTTAATTTCCGAATTCCACGTAAGCTCACCAGAGAGAATAGACCTTTTCATGTAACCGCCTGCCTCTGTGAACATTCGACCATTGGCAGGATACAACGTCTTTACAATGCTAACTTTTTGGAGCTCGATGTTTTTCACAGCTCCCAGTCGTTCTGCTCCGAGCTTTGCACTGTACTTACATAGCCTTGTACACTGTTGACATTTTTTTTTCTGTGCGCCAGTACAAAGACCTCACGGTTGTTCCTGGGCTTATTAAATAAACGTTCGATTGATTATTATTATTATTATTATTATTATTATTATTATTATTATTATTATTATTATTATTATTATATAAACGACAAACAGTGAGTAGTTGTCTTATAAAGGGCGTCACTAACGTAAACGAGGCATGTTACTATTGATATTGTTACTATGCTACTATTGGTACCGCATTCCAAACTAATATTTAAGCTAAGAAAATATGATATTCCTGAAATACTTGTTTCTTGGATAGCTGAATACCTAAAAAATCGGGAGCAGTTCGTCGATATAGGTGGGCATCACTCGGCCTGTCTGCCAGTCACTTCTGGGGTACCGCAGGGAAGTGTATTGGGTCCCTTGTTGTTTCTCCTGTACGTCAATGACATTGTTGATGTTGTTAAACCGACTGTTAAGATAAGACTTTTCGCAGACGACTGCGTGTTGTTTAAAGAAATCACCCGACATAGTGACCAAGATGAGCTGAATGAAAGCCTCAGCCAAATTTTCCAATGGTGTACTCATTGGGAGATGACCTTGAATATTGAAAAAAAGTGTTTTGTTACCTATTTCTCGAAAGAAAACATGTCTTTATTATAATTATATGCTGGGCTCCTCTCCTCTTAAAGAAGTCACTAACTACAAATATTTAGGTGTCACCATTTGCAATAACCTGTCCTGGAACCTCCATGTGCAAAACATATCTTCCTCTGCTTTCCGAAAACTATGCTTTGTCAAATACAAACTTAAACATGCTCCGGCCTCTGTAAAACTTCTCGCGTATTATTACTTAATTCGGCCGAAGCTGGAGTACGCCTGCATTGCATGGGACCCCTACACACAATGTAACGTAAAGAAACTTGAACGAATACAAAGACAGGCTATCCGGTTTATCTACAATAAGTTTTCAACTTTCGACTCCCCAAGTGAACTGATGCAGTTGAATGACATTCCCACTCTTGAATCGCGTCGATCAAAATTACGGCTTGACTTTCTTTCACAGCTACTTACTAACAAACTCGCACTTGATCCGGCAGCGTATTTAGGTCCACTATTCACGAGGCCTACTCGCCAACATCGCCCAAATGCTCTAACCCCCTATTTTGCCCGAACTAACATATTCAAATATTCTTTTTTTTCCTCGCACCATTAACGACTGGAACAACTTACCCATGTAAACTGTGTACCATTTTACTTTGTACATTTGCATTGTTTAGGTAGTGTGCTTAAAACGTGTTCGCGGTTCTTTTCCCTTTTTTTTCTGTTTTATGCTCACGACTGTATAGTTCAACTTACTAGATTGTTTTACTTTTGTCTACCTATTGTGTTCTGCCTACCCTGCATGGACTTCGCGTCCGCAGTATGTATTAAATAAATAAATAATAAATAAATATTACACCAAGCGCACGTTTTCGAACAGCGCGTGATTTCATTGTTGGCTAAGTATTGTTAAAACGTCTTCCGGGGGCCAGAATTTGAGATAGATGCAAATAAATAGACAATATGAATATTCGGCTCGAGAGGAAATCTAATCCAAGACTTCGCACGGAAAACAGGTGTTCTACACTGTTTCGATAAAAAAGCACTATAATAATGTCTTGTAGTTCGAGGATCCCCCCTTCACACATGTAATATTGCGTGGCAGAAGTGTAGTATCGCACCAGCGTCGTACATTTGAATTGCACAGTGAGTGGCTGCTGTGACAACCGACCGATTCCCAAGTGCACAGGAATAAGTAATCAAACCGACAGACGGCTGGAGGCGACGGGCCATGCCTGACGTTACTGACTGACTTTTTAAATAAAGTTTTCTCTCTCTCTCTTTCTTATTATGAGCAACACCATCAACAAAGAGCGCAGCTACGCATTTGCGCTTGTAGCCTTCCGGATCGAAGAAAAAAGAATTATGTCCTAGCGAGCATTTTGCTTGCTGTACTTACAAAAGGCACTGTAGGACAGTTTGAAACAATATTATATATGTTACGAGCACAGACGCACCTTTCCTTGTGGCAGGGTGGATGTGTCCGCCGAGGAATTAAGCGAGACTAGCGACTGTGAAGGTGAAGTGAACGAAGCTCGATTGCGCTAACGCGTTCTCCTCTTAAATTCTTTAATTGGTTTATGCGCGCTTCGAAAATTTCCTTACAGGTTATACGCGGAGGATAAAATGTTCTGTCAGTGCACGGATATACGAATGTTGCTGAATGTCTTGAATAATAAATAGCGCAGAAACTAACGAATTATGTTGAGCGATAATGGTGGTTTAGCGAAATTAGGTTCAGTAGCCTTGCGTCATCTCTAAAGGGAATCGAGTGCCCGAGCCTCCGTGTCCCGAGCTTATAAGGGGACGCCCTTGTACTTTGCAAAAGAATAACTCTTGTGTGTATATAATGTACATAGTCTCTGTGAGCGTCTTATGCTGTGAGCTCACGCGCTAGCTGGGTAAGGGGCTGGGTAAGGCGGTGTGGCCTCTCCCCCCTTACACTCTCTCAGCAATCATGTGATGACGTCGGGGAACGAGATTCTGCAGACGCATGCTGAACCAACGCGTTGTATCCTAGTCAGAACGCGCTGGCACGCGCTACCACGTTCGGGTCTGCGTTCCGGTCTACGTTAACAACAACATAAGAGCATAAACAGAACACAAACTATAACACTCAATACGCAACATTAACGGAAACAGCTAGTCGAACCGATGCAAACGCGGTGTGCTTCGCATCGCCTCATGCTCCCCTTTGGCGGGAGATGGTGTCATTTTTTTTTTCGCGTATTTTTCGAATTATTACCGCCAAAGGCAAAACGTTGCAGTACAACACGTGCAAAAAGGGTAGTGTTTTTTTTTTAGGGGCGAAGCTCATAAAGCCGCGGGTCTGTACATCCCTGTCTCTTGGTACGTGACCGCCTGGTTCTGTGACAGACAGACAGACAGACAGACAGACAGACAGACAGACAGACAGACAGACAGACAGACAGACAGACAGACAGACAGACAAAGAACTTTAATGATGTCCTGAGGGACTAGCCGGGAAGGACCCGCTGGGGCCCTTGGCTCGCCGCTGGCTGCTCCCATGTCGGAATCGGGAGGCCATGCCTCTCCGCTCTTTCACGGGCCCTCTGGACGGCCGTTGACGGCGTACATGTCACGATTTTTACGGTAATAGTGGTCGTTTATCGTTGTAACACAGTAACATTGCGTAATACCAATCCTAACCCTTTGTGCGGCAGTGGGACACATACGTCCCACTTTTCCGTCTGCAGAAAAAATTTTCTCCCACATCACCCGTTGCAATTAGCGCAACATTAAGTCACTCATATCTTACCTAAGTCTTCGTAATCTCGAAAAAAAATCTTTTACCACGCTTTTGAAGGGCGGATGTAGTGTTAGAATAGCGTTGAATTTCGGTCAATTTTTTTTGATCGCTTCTGAATTTTCCTCCTCTTGAGATACATATAACCTACCAATCTAAATGCCGGATAATTACCTCTTTTTCTGGTTTTTGAGACAGGCGATCTTACCTTCCACTCATCACGTGTTTTTGTAAATTTGCGAAATAACTTGACCGATAAATGGATCTGATCAATCATCTACAAAGTTATGCCGCTAATCCCGTAGCGCAATTGCGGATATTAATGCGTGGAAATATTTTTCTTGATATATATCTCTTGAAATGTAGGCACATGTTCAGGGATAACATCTGTACTCGACAATTTCGACAGCAAAAGCAAGGACAGCCAAATAGAAAAAAATGCCCCCCACCTCCCCGAAGGGAATCGTGAGGAAATGCGAATGCGTTTCGCGCGCGCTTCACTCCATTTATATATGGTGGTTGTGGTTCGAAGAAGGAAAAGGCGCCTAATTTCTGCAGCCCGGTCGGGAGCACGGCGCAGCGCCTGTTTTTTTTTTTTTTTTTTGTTTTTTTTTTGCTTTTGTTCTGTTTTTTCTTCTTTTTTTTTATTTATCTTTTTTATTTTTTTTTTGTTCTTTTTCCTTTTTTTTCTTTTTTTTTAATTAAAAAAAAATTTTTTTTTTCATATATAGCTCCGCCGAGCTCCCTCGATGCGAGCGCCCTCACGCACTTGAAATGCATTCGCATTTAAAACTGGAGATGCGTAAAGCACGCAGCGATGGAGCGGTGTTTCCTACTGGAACATGCCAATCGCTGCTAATGGGCAGTGAGAGACAGAAGACTCCGACTGGACACAGAGACCCGCAGCCGGCTTTTAGTTAACGCGCACGCTGCGAATTTTTATTGTTCAACAACGCACAGGAGAAATATCCCACCGGCACCACCTTGGAGGTCAAGATCCATTGCCATATATACGGGATGGACAGTGAACGGTTGTGCAGCGCGAGCAGTCGGTTTTTTCAACCAAGAAACTCGCTAGCAGACGCTGCCTGCGTCGGCGTCGCGAGGCGAGAGAGGGGGGGTAGTGTAGGAGAGGAGAGAGAGGGGGCGGCGCGCATGCGCAGTGGGGTTGTGGACGCTGTGGGCAGGGATGCCTAGAGGAGGGAGGGGGGAGCGTATTAGAGGAGAGAGAGGGGAACGCCCATGCGCAGTGGGAGCCCGGGGAGGGATGCCTAGAGGAGAGAGAGGGGGGGAGCGTAGGAGGGGAGAGAGGAGGGGAGGCGCATGCGCAGTGAGGGTGTGGTTGCCGCGGGGAGGGATGCCTAGAGGAGAGAGAGGGAGAGAGGAGGTTTTTTATTTATATTTTTTAAAGGGCTTGCGCATGCGCAGTATGGGTGGTCACGCCGCCCACCACCACCACCGGATTAAGCTTCGCCATAAGATGCTTCACATCTAACACCTGCCGGCGCTTACCTCCTCAACCTATCCTCCTCCTCCTCCTCCGCGGACAACGCTGGACAACGCTGGACAACGCCGGACAACGCCGGACAACGCCGGACAACGCCGGATGCCTGACATAGCCCGACTATGAAATGCATTCGCATTTAAAAAAAGTGGTTTATGCATGCGGTGAAGTAAGCTTTACAGGAACATACCACAGCGCTTTGAAGGCTCAAGAGACGCCACTGCAGGCGGCGTTCTCCTGCTGAAATGAGGTCCGCACAACTTTTCTCTTCACAACTTTAAAAGTGATACTCTTTGCCACTTGCTTCGGCCGCTTCATCCCAAAATTCCCGTTGATGCAATCGCGAGATGGTGCCTTCATGAGGCAGTGGGACAGTGTCTTCCCACTTTTTGAAAACACTCTCATGAGTCAGTGGGACATATATGTCCCACTTTTTTTTCAGTAAACTACTGGCTCGATTTTGATGAAATTTGTTTCATACTATTTCTTTCTAGTTTATATCAATAAAGCACAGCCGGTTTTTATATCAGCATGTCAAAAATATAGGACGACCTACAAAGGGTTAATATAGAACTAATGAATGAAACGGCCGCAAACGCACCATGAGCGGGCATGTAAGCCATGCCGTACATGACATGCGTTCCATAATTTGCATGTAAGGACCTGCTTTTAGGAGCTAAGCTCCTTAGGGTGTGGGTCGTTCCCTCCTCCTCCACCGTAGTAGTATGTATGTAGCCAGCCACCTCTAGTTCATGAATTGCTCAACAGATGGCGTTGTGTGTATATGTCCGTTCAGACAATGTAGCTGGTCTACGAGGAGACATTGTACGGCTGTCGCGAACAGGTTAATTCACCTCAGCGTGTGTGTGTATATCTACCTAGGCTGTGGGACAAAGGTTTTTTATTTATTTATTGTTTTCCTTATCTAAGGCACCTGAGAGATGCCCACCCGCTAGAAAGGGCATAGCCACAATTCATCATCATCATCTAGGAAATAATATCACTAGATGGCGTTAGTGGTTTTAGTGGGATGGTGCTAGTTTTAGGGACAGACAGACAGACAGACAGACAGACAGACAGACAGACAGACAGACAGACAGACAGACGGACGGACGGACGGACGCACGCTTCGCCCCACTCATCATCATTCACTCCATGGATATGCTGTAATTTTTTTATGTTCGTCATACAGTCATGTCACGTCATATCACATTTGGTATATAGCCAGGAAACGAAACGGCTGCGAGCACGCATGAGCGTGGCATGTAAGTCATGCCGCACATGACATCCGTGCCATAATTTGCATGTAAGGATCTGTTATTTGTGTTCGTCATACAGTCATGTCACGCCATATCAAATTTGGTATATATCCAGGAAACGAAACGGCTGCGAGCGTGCCATGAGCGTGCAACGTAAGTCATGTCATATATGACATACATGTTATGATTTTTATGTTAATACTTGTCATCTATATTTGTCACGCAGTAACATTGCATAATACCAATTTCAGTATATATCCAGTGAATGAAACAGCCGCACGCGCACCATGAATGTGGCATGTAAATCATGTCATAAATAGCATACATGTCATAATTGTTAATACCTGCTATTTATGTTCGTCATACACTCTTGACAAGCCTTAATATTTTTGGTATACCTTAAACTAAGAAACGGCCGCGAGAGCGCTAATAATGTGGCATGTAGATCATACCGTTCGTGACATAAGTGTCATGAGTTTCATGTTATGACCTGTCTTTTATATTCTTCATGCAGTCATGTCATGCCACAGCAACTTCGGAATTTCATACCTTCAAATCTGTATGCCATCTCGGACACTTTTCGTATGACATCACTCAACACATAGATAGCATATAAGTCATTGATTGTAATTAACCCGAACTCCTAATTAATGAGAACAATAAACAGTACAAACCAATGATATGAAATTGTTATCTACCACCTTATCATAACTGTTCACATTGAAACACTATATGTACTGTACTACATATGTGCTTCTACACTGAGAGCTTCCCCCCATAAGTTTAAATTAAATGGTTAGATTAGTGATAAATATTTATTACGGTTATGAAATTTCTGATGCTTCATCCACATAATATACGTCACATCTGCAGACTATTGCTGAGTTTTTACCATGATCAACGTCCACTTTCTTATCGATTTACCGACAGGTGATTCTTTTACCCCTGTAATGCTGCTTTCCTGCACTATCGATTTGGAAAAGCTCTTCAGGAAAAAAATCCTCCCAGCGTAATCCCACGAAATTGCAACCACAAAGACAGGTTGTCCTACCGTACATGCCACTAGAGTGCAATTAGCGAATACGTTATCGTTGCGATACAATTAGCTTTTCAAAAATCACCCCATACATTTTCAATGGATGCACAAAAGTGTCTCGGGAAAAAAAATCCAGCCGGCCGATTAAAACTAATCGCTTTGTACCACATAAGGAGGTTGTCAGCATTAAGTGCCTGAAGTGCAATTAGCAAAAAATCAGGCATTGCTCAGTAATCATTTTTTGAAGAACGCTCCCCATAGAGTTACGCCCAGCGCTTCCCCTTGGGGTCGTCTTTGCCGCACTAGTCGATGTCCCAGATTGCTGGACATGCTTTCCCAGTTTTGTCTGCGTTTCGCTCTTTACTTCTATTTATTTGTATTTTACTTCGAATCTTTTTTTTTCCTTTCTCTCTATATTTCTCGCTTGCTTCCTCTTTTTGAATTTTCATACGTGGTATGTGTTATCGTGTTTCTGTAGCCATGGTACTAAAGTCCGCATTTAGTATCACCATCACGGCGCTCGAAGAACAAGAGGAAGAAGACATCCCTTTGGCGCTAGCACGCGCTCAATATGCTAAGTTGGCTATGCTATATGTGGTTTTGCCTGCGTTCAGATCATCATCAAGACACTCGAACAACAAGAGGAAGAAGACGCGTTAATATCATCATCAAGGCTCTTGAAGAACGCGAGGGAAAATACATCTCATTGGCGCGAGCGCGCGCTCAGTGCTCTACAGCTGGCTGTGCTATATGTGGTTTTGTCTGCGTAGCGGCAAGCGACGGCGACAGCATCCGACAGAATACGACACCATAAGGCAACCTCGCCCCCCTAAAGTGCTCCGCACTTAAAAGAAGACGATGGTGTTCGCCTTCTGGTCCCTTAGGCTATTGAATGAGGAACCCTGACCTTTGTTTTTTAATTCAAAGCAACATTCTCGCCAACAAATCTACGTCTGCTCTTAGTAAACCGTTGGGCTAAGATCACAGTGAAAATTGAGAGCTCGACGTGAAACTAGAAGATATGTGCCGTTCCTCGGAACCTGGGTGGGGGAGTCTCAGGGCCTCGTTTGTGCTATCTGCTTCCGTTATCGTTAGGGAAGGACGTACCTAAATTTTTTTAGGAAATTCAAGCTCCGCCTTTAAGAGTGGAACGTGACAGTCATTACATGTAATGACTCGTTCTTCTCCCACTCCGTGCCCGGTATTTTGCTTACTCCTTCCACGGTTGTCATGGCTATGGTTATTTGGTTCTCTTTCAAATGTGAGCAACCCAACTGTGATTCTAAGATGTTTTTGTGTATCCTTTATGTAGCCAATTTGTAATATTATTGTAATATTATGCGTTTATGATCACTACCCAAGCTTTTAATCCCTTCTTTTTCCTTTCTCATTTCTCTGAGCTAGTCATAAATTCCTTAGTTCATAAGAATATAATCAAAGATCGATTGATTATTTCCCACTTCCAAAGCACCTGATCCACCCGTCATATTCGTACCCTTTGTTAACTATTTCTATTTCAAGACTATCTAGCTCGCACAGCTATATCAATAATATCCGATTAGCGTCTGTATATCCGTCAAGAAGGTTACATACCATCATTCATATCCCGTAGTAAGAGGATTTTGGCACCATTACCAAACTGTGTAATATATGTGCTTATGCGACCCACAATTGCCTGGTTCTTTTCTCTGCGGTTACTTCCCGTTCAGTAGTATGCTACCTCCAACCACGTTTTCTTTCCATTAACTGTGCCCGAAACCCGGAGCTGTTCTTCACAAGCTTGCTTCACTGTGTCACATTTTTGTACTTTTGCACCTTTTCCGAACAAAAGTTCCACTATGTGGTGCCTCTTCGAAGTCTCTAAGACAGGGGTCTCAAACGCATGACCCACGGCCCCGAGACGTTTCGATTGCGGTCAGAAGGAATGAAATGTCGGTGACTTTGCTACATGTTATTTGCATTATTTGCGCAGCTACTGAACTAAATAACAGTTCGCTCGTGTGAGCTACAGACACGGGGCGGGTCCTGGGCATTTTTCTCGTGAGACACCCCATTCGGTGATTGTATGTTGAAACATAACCGCGGAGCGAAATTTCTATATTTCACAATCGGCGTCCAGATTTCAGTCATTCAAGATATCACAGTGAGAGAAAGCTCTTTATTGAAAAACAGAGAATTATGCCGGCGTATATAAAGACGCCTACACTACTCTGTGTAGGGGAAGGGTATTGAGGACAGAAAGGCCCAAAGAGGAGGAGGGCAGGAAAAGAGAAGAAAAAATATTATGATAGTGATGTATGGATGTCTCAACGTATTGTGGTTGATGTGAGTTACGTTACAGTTTATCAGTTAGGTTAATGTCCTCTAGGAATCTGAATAGAAATTTTAAAATGTGAAGTTGCAGAGAAGCAGGAGTAGATCCAAGTATTTTCCCGAGATCTAGCAATTCGTGGGAAGCTGAGCCTATTCTACTTTGGAGACAAGGTCTTTGCTCTCAATATGCCTGGCAACCTAACAAAATATGTTAGATTGATTCTAAAGCACCACAGTTGTCACAGTATGGATCAGTGATCAAACAAAAGTGGCACATGTAGCTAGTGGCTAAGGCTGCGTTGAGACGAAGTCGATGATAGAGAGCCTCAAGGTGACAATGAAGGTGACGCGAAAGCCTAGATTTTAAGTCAGAGTCTATGGAGCGGAGAAAGAGGTCTTGAGGCGAAAGATTCTACAATTGAGTCCTTTCTCGGTTGGACTACTTTTTTGCAAAGGCAGATGCATTTGATTTAGTGAAGTATGTTCGCCAGCTTTTCCTTAAATACGTACCTCTACGTGCAGGTAGATGCGCTTTTTTCAATTCAGTGTATGCCGCGGTGTCCGGGAATCCACTGAAACATGAGAGTGTGACCAGGAAACGTGTCCATGTGGTGGATGTAACCAATGTCTCGGGAGACGAGATGTTGTTCTAGTGCATCGATGTTTCTTATACATTGTAGGGCTGCTTGTAAATCCGTTAAAACGACCCATCACCCAGGCGATTGCGGCTGGATGTAAAGAATGGCTTCCTTTATCACATACAGTTCAGTTGACGTGCTTTTTGTTAGGTGTTCAAGACGCTAAGGGAAACATTGTTCAGTTGAAGATATGTACAAACAACATGATGAACTTTCTTCAAAGCAAGACCCGTCGGTAAAGTTAGCCGAATTAGAGTATTTCTTGGCGATGTATTCTGGGCTGATTTGCAAAATCTGAGCTTGTAGTGTATTCGTTTTCGTGTTGGTACCGGGGATGGGTGAAGAGACTTGCATAGATGACATCGTCCTAGGTGGAAATTTCAAGCGCATAAGCTGACGCTTCATTGCAGGAATGGGGGGCAGCTATTTCTCGGACTGCTTGTCCAGAGCTTGAGTTAGCACAGCTTTTAGTAATGCGCTCAAGGGAGAGTTTTTTATCCTCGGTGATGTGTCAGAGATGAATGCGCAACACTTATTTCCTACTGAGGACGTCAAGAGGTAGGCATCTAGCTTCCGCTACCATTCCGACGCACAATGATCCTTTTGGTAGGCCAAGGCATATTCGTTGAGAGTTGTTACGCGTTGCATCAAGTTTCTTTTTGCTGGTCAACAATACTTTCTCTTTGGCCGGACAAGTGCCCCCATTGTTAATTTCTTCATTACTGTAGCCTCCGGAGCGCCCTTGTGCCTCCCCCACTCCCCAAGAAGGCTATGGCGTGTCCTGCAAGTTGCCAACCGGCAGAACTTTGGCCGGACATAACCATGCTCGGAAGCATCTAGCTTCCGCTACCATTCCGACGCACAATGATCCTTTTGGTAGGCCAAGTCATTCGTTGAGAGTTGTTACGCGTTGCATCAAGTTTCTTTTTGCTGGTCAACAATACTTTCTATTTGGCCGGACAAGTGCCGCCGTTGTTAATTTCTTCATTACTGTAGCCTCCGGAGCGCCCTTGTGCCTCCCCCACTCCCCAAGAAGGCTATGGCGTGTCCTGCAAGTTGCCAACCGGCAGAACTTTGGCCGGACATAACCATGTTGGGAAGCGTCTAGCTTCCGCTACCATTCCGACGCACAATGATCCTTTTGGTAGGCCAAGTCATATTCGTTGAGAGTTGTTACGCGTTGCATCAAGTTTCTTTTTGCTGGTCAACAATACTTTCTCTTTGGCTGGACAAGTGCCCCCGTTGTTAATTTCTTCATTACTGTAGCCTCCGGAGCGCCCTTGTGCCTCCCCCACTCCCCAAGAAGGCTATGGCGTGTCCTGCAAGTTGCCAACCGGCAGAACTTTGGCCGGACATAACCATGTTCGGAAGCATCTAGCTTCCGCTACCATGCCGACGCACAATGATCCTTTTGGTAGGCCAAGTCATATTCGTTGAGAGTTGTTACGCGTTGCATCAAGTTTCTTTTTGCTGGTCAACAATACTTTCTCTTTGGCCGGACAAGTGCCCCCGTTGTTAATTTCTTCATTACTGTAGCCTCCGCAGCGCCGTTGTGCCTCCCCCCACTCCCCAAGAAGGCTATGGCGTGTCCTGCAAGTTGCCAACCGGCAGAACTTTGGCCGGACATAACCATGTTCGGAAGCATCTAGCTTCCGCTACCATGCCGACGCACAATGATCCTTTTGGTAGGCCAAGTCATATTCGTTGAGAGTTGTTACGCGTTGCATCAAGTTTCTTTTTGCTGGTCAACAATACTTTCTCTTTGGCTGGACAAGTGCCCCCCGTTGTTATTTCTTCATTACTGTAGCCTCCGGAGCGCCCTTATGCCTCCCCCACTCCCCAAGAAGGCTATGGCGTGTCCTGCAAGTTGCCAACCGGCAGAACTTTGGCCGGACATAACCATGTTCGGAAGCATCTAGCTTCCGCTACCATGCCGACGCACAATGATCCTTTTGGTAGGCCAAGTCATATTCGTTGAGAGTTGTTACGCGTTGCATCAAGTTTCTTTTTGCTGGTCAACAATACTTTCTCTTTGGCCGGACAAGTGCCCCCGTTGTTAATTTCTTCATTACTGTAGCCTCCGGAGCGCCCTTGTGCCTCCCCCACTCCCCAAGAAGGCTATGGCGTGTCCTGCAAGTTGCCAACCGGCAGAACTTTGGCCGGACATAACCATGTTCGGAAGCATCTAGCTTCCGCTACCATGCCGACGCACAATGATCCTTTTGGTAGGCCAAGTCATATTCGTTGAGAGTTGTTACGCGTTGCATCAAGTTTCTTTTTGCTGGTCAACAATACTTTCTCTTTGGCCGGACAAGTGCCCCCCGTTGTTAATTTCTTCATTACTGTAGCCTCCGGAGCGCCCTTGTGCCTCCCCCACTCCCCCAAGAAGGCTATGGCGTGTCCTGCAAGTTGCCAACCGGCAGGACTTTGGCCGGACATAACCATGTTCGGAAGCATCTAGCTTCCGCTACCATGCCGACGCACAATGATCCTTTTGGTAGGCCAAGTCATATTCGTTGAGAGTTGTTACGCGTTGCATCAAGTTTCTTTTTGCTGGTCAACAATACTTTCTCTTTGGCCGGACAAGTGCCCCCCGTTGTTAATTTCTTCATTACTGTAGCCTCCGGAGCGCCCTTGTGCCTCCCCCACCACCCAAGAAGGCTACGGCGTGTCCTGCAAGTTGCCAACCGGCAGAACTTTGGCCGGACATAACCATGTTCGGAAGCATCTAGCTTCCGCTACCATTCCGACGCACAATGATCCTTTTGGTAGGCCAAGTCATATTCGTTGAGAGTTGTTACGCGTTGCATCAAGTTTCTTTTTTGCTGGTCAACAATACTTTCTCTTTGGCCGGACAAGTGCCCCCGTTGTTAATTTCTTCATTACTGTAGCCTCCGGAGCGCCCTTGTGCCTCCCCCCACCACCCAAGAAGGCTACGGCGTGTCCTGCAAGTTGCCAACCGGCAGAACTTTGGCCGGACATAACCATGTTCGGAAGCATCTAGCTTCCGCTACCATGCCGACGCACAATGATCCTTTTGGTAGGCCAAGTCATATTCGTTGAGAGTTGTTACGCGTTGCATCAAGTTTCTTTTTGCTGGTCAACAATACTTTCTCTTTGGCCGGACAAGTGCCCCCCGTTGTTAATTTCTTCATTACTGTAGCCTCCGGAGCGCCCTTGTGCCTCCCCCACTCCCCAAGAAGGCTATGGCGTGTCCTGCAAGTTGCCAACCGGCAGAACTTTGGCCGGACATAACCATGTTCGGAAGCATCTAGCTTCCGCTACCATGCCGACGCACAATGATCCTTTTGGTAGGCCAAGTCATATTCGTTGAGAGTTGTTACGCGTTGCATCAAGTTTCTTTTTGCTGGTCAACAATACTTTCTCTTTGGCCGGACAAGTGCCCCCGTTGTTAATTTCTTCATTACTGTAGCCTCCGGAGCGCCCTTGTGCCTCCCCCCACTCCCCAAGAAGGCTATGGCGTGTCCTGCAAGTTGCCAACCGGCAGAACTTTGGCCGGACATAACCATGTTCGGAAGCATCTAGCTTCCGCTACCATTCCGACGCACAATGATCCTTTTGGTAGGCCAAGTCATATTCGTTGAGAGTTGTTACGCGTTGCATCAAGTTTCTTTTTGCTGGTCAACAATACTTTCTCTTTGGCCGGACAAGTGCCCCCGTTGTTAATTTCTTCATTACTGTAGCCTCCGGAGCGCCCTTGTGCCTCCCCCACCACCCAAGAAGGCTACGGCGCGTCCTGCAAGTTGCCAACCGGCAGAACTTTGGCCGGACATAACCATGTTCTGCTGTTTAAAGGAGTGCAGCGGCAAGAGACTGCCTGCAAATGAGGCGGTTCGAACATACATAAGTAGAAATCCATTAGTTCCAAAAGTTGCAATGAAGAGAACCGACTTTTGGGCTAGTTGGTTTGTTACGTTCATTGAAGCCATAGCGCTGAAAAGACAGGGAACACAGAAAGAAGACGGGAGGTGCGCAAGTCACAACTGAATCTTTATTTCGGAAACATCTTGTACTTATACAGCAATGAAAAACAGCAAACATCACCAGAAAACCGTATCACAAGCGCAAACCCGCATCATTCAGATACGCGATTTCCTTAGCACTTAGGCAAGCTCGAGCAGGCGCAATCAAGATAGGCGGAAGATAATATCCGTGCCATATATGCACGGGTTATCCCACAATCTAAAGAAGGTGGCCAGCAAAGCGGAAGTAGATGTGGTGTTTCCCGCTCCACAAAAATTGATGAGCTGTTGTAGGGTTACTGACCCTTTTCACAAGAAACGCCGAAGTTGCGCGAAGAAGCACCAGTGCCCTTTCGTGGCCTGTGCACAAAGTGTTGTGTATCGTTTCCCATTCTCGTGCGGCAAAGTGTATATCGGGTAGACAGGCAGATGTCTGAATGATAGGCTCAGAGAGCACAAACAGAAGCTCAACTGTTACCGCGACGCACATGTATCAGTGCATTGTAATGACTGCGGCTGCCAACCTCTGTTCAATGAGTGTGTAGTTCTGTATAGGAACGGTGATAAAGATACGCGAGAGATTGTCGAGGCTTGGCTGATTGCTAGAGAAAATGCCATTTGTGTCAGCGCACCCCCCGATTTCTCTAAGTGCTAAGGAAATCGCGTATCTGAATGATGCAGGTTTGCGCTCGTGATATGGTTTTCTGGTGATTTTTGCTGTTTTTCATTGCTGTAGAAGTACAACATGTTTCCGAAATAAAGATTCAGTTGTGAGTAGCGCACGTCCCGTTTTCTTTCTGTGGTCCCTGTCTTTTCAGCGCTATGGCTTCAATGAACGTTACAATGAAAGCAATCTTAAAATTGTACTAACAAGAAAATGTTCAAGTTGTCCTTTTTGCATCAAATGAAAACGAAGTCGTCAAAGGCCTTCAAAATGTAGTCGTTAGCGTGAGTGCACCCTGAAACATCAACTACATGTTTTAAGAGCTACGTTCGGTTAATCCCGACTTCACGGTATCAGCTTCCCGTCATGTGCTCGCACAAGACATAGTGATGTTTCAACTACCGCTCCGCTGCGAGGCTTTGTTGGTGACACACAAGTGGCCATTTTGAATGTTTTTGTGGCGTGCTAGCAGCCATATTGCATGTTTTGCCGCCTGACGTCGGAACAACTAGTGACAGTAACGGTTGAAGTCATCAAACTTGACACTAGCCTGGCTGCACGCTAGTGTCAATGTCAGTAATGCGCCATGCGAAATCTGATTTTAATATCGAAATATAATATCTTATCAGCATTTAATGAGCTGCACAATTGCTCACAGTAGTCTTTATGCAGGAGATTTGTACAATGGAGTAAACTCAGCTTCGAAAATTCGTGTCAGCACCCGTAGCTTGGCAAGCTCACTCACGAGCCGGCACACTCAAGTTCACTCGGACAGTTACTCCAGGTGAGTAATATTTTGGCGAATGTGACTTTGAGTGATGTTGACAAAAATCTAATTTAATCTGAGCGTCAGTGAGCCATAAGCGCAGTATAAATTTTTAAGTGAGTTTGAGTAAGCACCACATGGTCCTATCTATTCATCTATCAGCACTACTAAAACCTTTAGGTCAGCTCACATTTACTCTCACGTCTACTCACACATACTTCAAGGCACTAGCATCCATACGCCACCTCAATATTCCTTTATCAGAGGCGTGAGTTAATTACGGAAGGGAAGTCGAAGGGGTTGGCTTGTCATTAACCCGCAATATCTTCCAAGGGAAGTTCCTGATAAACATGTGTTGTGTATGTCCCGTGCTTCATGAAAACTTCCGTACAGGGTTACAACCATTGATTAATCGTATTTGAAGGTACGAGATCAAAAGGTGCTACGTAGAGCACGGATTATCGGCGATATTTGCGTTAGAAAGCATAGATACGATGATAAAAAAAAGTAATAATACGCTAACTCACTTATGAATCAGCTCCCTCAGACTCAGATCGGGCCGTCGGTCTGATTTGAGTGAGTCGGGGTGAGTAATATCTTGGTGAGTCTGAGTCCGGCTAAGTCCAGTTGAGAAAAATTTTAGAGAGTCTGAGTCCGAATGAATCCGGTGGAAGAAAATTTTGGTGAGTCTGGGTCCAAGTGAGCTCTAGGTGAAAATGTATTTTTTCGGTGAGTCCGAGTGAGGTCCACATTTTTTGCCGGCTAATGTCACCACCTCTCTGAAAAAAAAAAAAACGCTTCGGCGCTTCTAGTTTATATAGGTGTTTTCACAAAGACTTATGCACTCAAGTAAGGTGCACTCAACGAAGATGACCGGAAGGCAAAGGCCATCTTCTTTTTCTTCCCAGTCGGTATATTGATCCTGCCTCGCTGCCCTACAAAAGCTATCTGCATCTAACGTGCTTTTCCACTGGCTCCGTGATTGGCGCACCTTTGACCAAGCTACGACGTCATGTAATGCCGGCACCATGTGACGCCAAATTACGTCACAATGACGTCATAATGACGTCATCAATGTTGGCAATCTGTGACCTCAGGATGATGTCTTGACGTGATGACGACTTTTTGCCTCCGTCGTGTTCACGCCGCCGACACGGGACGCCGGCTAATTTCCGCGTATGATGGGACGTCTAAGAATTTCGCCTTAATAAAAATTTCTTAAAGGAGCCATGACATGGTCACCAAACAATTTGCGCTTTTCAGGAAAAACTAGGAGTAGAGGGTCTATTATGGATATAGACGATTTTCCGCTGCGGCGCACGGGCGCTGCCATGTTTGATCACGTGACCTTAACTGGCCTTCCCCCCCAGCCAGTTGCCCCAGCCAATGCATTGGGTACATTGGGCCAGTAAAGCGGCCGTGGCCATAAGCGCTATTAGCTGGGGCTAGAAGAAAACATGGCAGCACCCATGCAGACGTGACCGCCCGCTTCGATCCGAAATCGCGCTTGCTGCTCGCCCATTGTTTACAAAGCAAAAAATAAAAGGTGAAATCGGATATCGCTTCGTGTCATCTCACGCTAGGGACCGAGCATCAGATATTTTCTCTCTCTATTATTGAGATTAGCAATGTTTTCTTAGCCATGCCTGCTAAGCCTTGTCTCCGAGAATTTGAAAATGAATCTTGGAAACACTGCAAAGTACCGACGAATACATTGCTCTTGAAGCTTCAGGACGTAAATATAAAGTAAATAAATGCGTAGGTTGCGAATTTACGCGCCACACAGCGCAGGACGACGACGTGATATGTTCGATGCGGAAGGAAACTGCATCCACACATGTCGCCATGTTGACCTTTCCGGCGCTGCCGTCTGCTCGCTATCACTCGCGTGCGCGCAGACGGACGCCGAGCAGACGACGCGACGCGGATGGAGACATATTCAGCAGCGCTGCCAAAGGCCACGGCATGGAAACGGCCGTGGTAGGAGACGGCCACGGTGCAGTGGTGGCGCCATCTAGTTTTGATTAAACAAACCGGCTGCGGAAAATCGTCTATACAGATTAGAAAAGTAGGCCGCAAAAGAATGATTTAGTGCGAAACAAGCCCTAAAAGTCGCCGGCTGTAAACCCCGCCCACTGTCGGCGACCGCCTTTTTGCCATGGCACATGTGACGTCATGTGCAGCAAGGAGCGGAGCCGTCGTCTTCTAGAAAAGCTTCAGCCGCTGAAAATCATTCAGTTTCAGTGCCAAGCTGAAGAACGCTAAAATAGATCGATTTCACGCGCAGCTGACCACGGAACAATATCGTTCGCCGCAATGCAGATGCTTGCACAGACAGCTTCTTGTTACGTCACTGTTCGCGAGTGCACCAGTGTTGCCCGAGTTTCAGGCCGCTCGTGTGCTTATAAAAATATTCAGTTATAAATTAAGTGATCGACCCAATACGCTAAAATTTCGCCAGCTTATTTGGGAATGGACAAGGATTAACCCACGTAACACAGATTATGATCGATAACTCTGTGTCATAGCCCCTATAACCCTTTCCTGCCCGAGGAAAATAAAATGGAAAAATTGCTAACTTGGTCAAAAATTAATGATGTTTGCTCTATTGTAATTAAGTTTTCAAAAGATAAACTATAAGAATTGGAGTTTTTGCCCCCCGAAAACAGACCCGCACATATGTGCGGGCTGGGCTTTTATTCATGTGATTCACTGCAGCGAGGAATACACTCATAACGGCTAAGACAAAGCAAAAAATGCGTGGTCAGCGCTGCGAATGCAAGATTTTAGAGTATTGTATGTCACTTGTGAGGCACAGGTATAAGTTGCACTTCATACAACGCGTCCTTGAACAAGAAGCTACACTTGACAGCCTGCAGTGATGTGCAGATGTCAAGCTGTATACTGATCGCCAGTGGTACGTATAGCTGAGTTTAATCGCTTGGCTATGCCGGGTGCCTTTTACACTCCAGTAAAGTTTTCTATGGAGTGATCTTGTGACACATTTTTTCTTTCCGCTTTTAATTCTTGGGCGCCTGGTGACGACCAAAGTTCCTCAGAGATCGGATGCAGCCCATGATCAGGTCCATACCAAAAGCTGCTTGATCTTTTGCGGAGTTGCAAAGTTGTTCTATGTCTACAACTAGGGCACACTGCCGTTTTGTCAGCCGTAACGTCAAAGACCGTTGCATTAAATTAGTGTGAGAAAGTCGGCAAAGCAGTCTTGACAACAACAAGAACATCGGCTGTCTCACCACTTACAGGCAGGTGAAGCTTTGCAGCCGAATGTGTCTTCTTCCAAAAGACATCAATTTAACTGAAACTGGCAGGATAGGGTGAGTGGTCACCTGACCAAGTTATTACGGAGGCGACTGCTCAAAAACTCGCCTTCCATACTCTAGTTTTCCTCACTAAGTTGGCTCGAACGACGAATATGAATCTCTGTTAATTCGTTAACGTGGTCCCTACGCAATTCTGACGCAAGACATCGGGAGGCTCAATATCTCTTCTATGTCTTCTTCATTCTCTGGTTTGAAAATCTCGGCATGTGAAAAAAAAATTCAGCGCCCACAGAAGCTTGTTCCCTAAGTTAGATAATTATAGCAAGATAATTTTAGCAATTTTAACCCTCAATGTTATTTATTATCCTTAGAATTTCACTGGCGATACTGAAACTCTATATCATAGGCAGTGTAAAATCTAATTCTTTGAAATATAATGCCTGTTGTCAAAACACATTCACCAAAATAAATATTTTCTGCGTCAATGGTGAATTGGTGATCACAATTCACACACATCACTTCGCGTCGCTAACTTCAGATGTCAGAAAACGTCAGAAAACACCAACCAAAAAAGTGCCAGTAAGATGCCAAGAAAGCTATTCGCAATAAAAAAAAACAGAATGCGCCGGCGCAACCGCGCGTGAACGAGCCAACCTGCGCCGCTCTGCCGTGCACTTGACGAGGACTAAAGCCCAGCCCGCACAAACGTGCGGGTGACTTTTTCACGCGTGTGTACACAGCGTGTGTGGTAGGAACGCGTAATTTTTTTAGCGAAGCATGTTTTTCTAAGTCTCATTATTCCTTTCATATGCATACACTCCCGAAAAAAAAAATGTACAACAAAAAGGAGCGTTGATTTACACGTCTGAGGTAGCTGCTGTCGGCGCACGTGCTCAGACGGCATTTTCGGCTGAAGATTACTCGCCCTCTGGTGCCGAAATTATTAAACTACCGAAACAGATATATTCCCCTGAACATTGACTTCAGCGGCACAGAGGTATGAAACCGAAACTGAAACAGGTGCCATTTCGTGAGCGTCTTTATTGACCCACACATTTGTGCGGGTCCGGCCGTAAAGGGATGAAAGTCCCTTTCACCACAGAAAAGTAATCTTGTTGATGATATTGAAACATGCCATTTGTAACGTTGAAGGGGTCAAAGATTAAGTGGTTTACATACAGATAATTCAAGGTACGAACTTAGTACGGAAAAAGTATTACTGAGCACATATGAACAGTTCGTAACTGAGAATTTAGACCAGATCTGATATAACTTATCTTACGCCGTCCTCTTTTTGAGAAGGGTAGCAGTCTATGTCGGCGAAGAAGACGAAGAAGCGCACCGCAGGCATGCACATGTGGACTTGGAGAGCAGAATCAAATTAGCGCGCCGTCGCAGACATATAGCAGCCGTGGTAACATTGGATATTACAAAAGCTTATGATAGTGTAGAATATAAGACATTATTGGATCAATTAAAATTTCACGACATCCCTAATTATTTCGTGAGATGGTTTAGTGAGTTTCTAACTGAAAGGGAGTTTTATTGTTCACTAAAAGGTAATTCTTCAAATATACGTTCCCATTCTCGAGGAGTTCCTCAAGGAGTAGTCACCTCGCCTCTTCTTTTTAATATATTGCCAAGCACCATTCCAAGTCATGATGATGTATACACATACGTATATGCAGATGATATAGCATTTTTCGCTTCAGACACTGACATACATTCGCTATATACTCGCTTACAAACGTACATGTGCGCCATTGAAAATTGGTTACGGACTATCCATTTATGTCTCAATGCTTCAAAGAGCGCAATTATAGTTTTCCCTTTCATAACCCAGTTACTATAAGTCTAACTTGGAACCTGGAGACTATACCACAAGTGGACTTGGTAAAATATCTAGGAATAATTTATGATAATCACCTCCTACGGCATACACACATTGAATACATAACTAAGAAAGGAGTACGGGCGCCTGGAGTCCTACGAACGCTATGCAACAATCGATCGGGGATGCGGAGAGACACACTAATTATGATATACAAATATACGTACGCCCTGTATTAGAATTCGGATGTGTTTTATATTCAGGTGCACCGGCTTACAAATAGCGTCCTCTTGTACTCCGGGAAAGGGAGGCCTTAAGGTTATGCCTTGGATTACCGAAATTTGTAGCTAATAATGTTCTCTACTTAGAGGCAAGGTTGCCCTCGCTTTTGTGCAGGTTTATGATACTTACGGTAGAAACATTTCTAAACATTTATGACCCATGTAACTTCCTTTATATTCTAGTGCTTTCAATAAAAAATGTCAGTTGTTAGTGCGCTTGTGTTGTTCCCGTATCTCTTCGTCCACGTTTTTCGCGCACTTTCTTGAAACATGGAATACCAACTCGCCCAACAGTCCATTCTTCTAAACATTTATGAGTATCCTATAAAACTAAAAGTTATTTTCATGTATCAGCCAGAGTTATTTTTTCTATCTTATTGGCCTCGGTTTCAAACGCCACAGGTGAGCTACGTACAAGCACTTGCTGGACCATTAGATGTTAAACTGAGCGCAGTTCCTTCCATTTGCAATGAAAGACAGAACATTGAAATCATTTTTGACGATATATATCCGAAAAATGCAAAAAAATCTGCCTGACCAGATATTAGACGGTCTTCTGCAAAGGCATTTAGAGGAGATAAATGCAACAAATGTCGTAGCTACAGACGCCTCACAATCCGAAGAAAAATCTGGCATTGGCTTTTTTCTCCGAAACCCTCAATTGGTCATTCTCATTAAGACTTCCCGATTTCTTATCAGTATTTTCGGCAGAATTCCAGCGGTAATTATGGCTTTAAGAAAGCTCAGCCCATCAACATCAATTGTAGCCATAATTACAGACTCGCTTTCTTTGTGCTCAGCACTCGCTGCTAATAGTGATTCTCGATTTTCACGTACTTTTCATTTTTTGGTTCCCACCCATGTAACTTCAATCAGATTAATCTGGGTACCGGGTCATAAAGGGATAAAAATGAACGAAATGGCGGACACTCTGGCGAAAGCCGCCCTCAGTAGTCCGATACTTTCAATTATTCCCACATCAGCACTCATAATTCGTGAAAAATTTAGAAAGCGTGCCATAATTCAAGACTCTGGTAAAATATTAGTCACTTATCGAAACAAATATCGACACCTCTTGTTCCCTTGGCGTAGAAATTTCTGGTAAACGCGAAAAGAGGAAGTCATTTTTACAAAATTACGCTGTCGAGTTCCAAAATTAAACTTCTATATGCATAGAGCTGGTCTGGCTCCTTCCCCTCTTTGCTCGTTTTGTAGCAAGGAGGAAACAGTAGAGCATTATTTTTTATCATTCAACCGCTACAACTTACTGAGGAAAAACATTCTCAAAGTCTCTTTTAATCGAATTAGATTGGATTTCATCATCTCTAATATTCTTTCCTTGGGAGCCTCCTCATTAGGTCATTGTCATCGGGATCTCTGTTCCGCTGTAGAGAAATTTTTAATTGAATCAGGGCGGTTTTGACATCAAATCACTAAATTGGCATCATTAATTAATTCTAACAATTGTATAATTCTCTAGTAATACAATTCATGTGAGATCACTTTTGTCTGTAAAATATTCGTTTCTTGGCCAATCCCCCCAGAGTGGGTGTGAGCCATACATACAGGCCATCATCATCATCATCAGGTCTTGGCGGCGAACAACTGCGGAGGACGCCTGATCTTGTCGAAGTCCTCGGAGGACAGCTCGCTAGTGGGCGCCTGGTAAGGGCAGGCTCGAGCGACTAGCGATACCTCGACAAGGACACTCCCCGGCGTCAATCATGAACAAGTCGCGGTGAGTGCGAGTGCCGAAACTGCTTGAATTCTAAATCAAGAATCGTTAATGTGCGGTTACCTTTGGAAAAGACGATTTCATTGAGGAAAGTTTCTTTGGATTGTTCTGGCGCTGCTGTGTATATTCTGCTCGGAGGAAGCGGTTCGCATGGACCCAGAGGCATAGACAAAGGGATTATACAACAAAGATGACTTCAATAGGCAGCATAATGCGGCATTAATAAAGCAATCGTGCACACGCACGCCCAGAACAGCTACGAAACTAGGTCACTATTAGATTGTGTAAGACAAGGTAGCCAGATTAAGTGCAGTCTCACAGTCTATCGTGAAAGGAACCAGCGCTCTCTCACGACATAGAAATAGACAGGCGGCGACTCAGAAATACTGAAAGCTGGGTCTTCTTGGTGTGCATTGTGAAGCGAACTGGCCGGGGTCTTCATGGTGCGTTTTTTTCGCAATTTTGCACCTACAAGTCTAAGTTTTTAGTATTTAAACACGCTATTAGTTAATCTTTTGAAAATCAATGTCCACTGCTGTACGAATCCTTCTCCCGGTGATTTCAAATGAAACCTGTTGTGCGCGTGCTGATTTGGTTAGTGACTCCAAACTTGAATTTATCATACCACTTAAGTCTCTGCTGTCCACGGCTGCGTTTCCGAATCCTTGGTATTTCTTCCTTTTACTATAAGTAAGGGGTCTCAGACACGCACCCCGCGGACCTATGGCCAACGGCCCGCGGCCCGCGCATGACTGTCTTCGTGCCATATTTTAGATGTGAAGCATCTTATGGCGAAGCTTAATCCGGTGGTGGTGGTGGTGGTGTGCCGCGTAGCCTCCTTTACTGCGCATGCGCAAACCAATTCAAAAAAAAGAATTAAAAAAAAACCTCCTCTCCCCCCTCTCTCTCCTCTAGGCATCCCTACCAGCGGCAACCACACCCTCACTGCGCATGCGCCTCCCCTCCTCTCTCCCCTCCTACGCTCCCCCCTCTCTCCTCTAGGCATCCCTGCCCGCGGCGCCCGCACTCCCCACTGCGCATGCGCATCCCCCCTCTCTCTCTCCTCTCCTACGCTCCCCCCTCTCTCCTCTAGGCATCCCTGCCCGCGGCGTCCACACTCCCACTGCGCATGCGCGTCCCCCCCTCTCTCTCCTCTCCTACGCTCCCCCCCTCTCTCGCCTCGCGACGCCGACGCAGGCAGCGTCTGCAAGCGAGTTTCTTGGTTGAAAAAACCGACTGCTCGCGCTGCACAACCGTTCACTGGCCACCCCGTATATATGGCAGTGGATTTTGACCTGCAAGGTGGTGCCGGTGGGAGATTTCTCCTGTGCGTTGTTGAACAATAAAAATTCGCAGCGTGCGCGTTAACTAAAAGCGGACTGCGGGTCTCTGTGTCCAGTCGGAGTCTTTTGTCTCTCATTGCCCATTAGCAGCTATTGGCATGTTCCAGTAGGAAATACCGCTCCATCACTGAGTGCTTTGCGCCTCCCCAGTTTTCTCTCCTGCGCAACGCTGCGATGAGCGCCAGCGTCGACGCCGCCGCCAGTGTAAGCGTTAGCGCCCGCTGCTTCACATCTACACATGGTTCCCTTTAGCGGGAAATGGTGAAATTTTTTTCTACCTAATAAGTGTATTATTGAGCTACACAGACATGAGTGGTCCCAATCTTTTTTTTTTTTCGCGAGACACCCCATGCGGACACAATTTATTCAAACATAACCGCGAAATAAACGCTGTAAATGTCAAAATCGGTTTCTATATTTTAGTTATCGTAGTGCTCAGTATCGATATGTTGTTGGGATGCTCATGTGAAATGCTCTTCTCAAGTGACTCATATATTCGGTTTGGGAAACTCTGTCTTCCAAATGGCAACCTTAGCTGACATTTCGTACAAACTACACCCCTCCTCCTCCCGCTCTTACCTTCCTGACTGCCCCGGCCCCAGCGGAACTAAATTTTGTGGCTGCGACCAGCCAGTTGAGGTGAACATGAGAACCATGCTTTAACTGGACATTGTTCTATGCATGAAGTGCCCAGCCTAAGTTCACCTTTTAAATGCGAAGCATTTCTTTGCGTACTCCAAGCACTTAGGCGTTTCTATCTATCTATCTATCTATCTATCTATCTATCTATCTATCTATCTATCTATCTATCTATCTATCTATCTATCTATCTATCTATCTATCTATCTATCTATCTATCTATCTATCTATCTATCTATCTATCTATCTATCTATCTATCTAGCCGCCTTCTGGGTGCTCTCGTGATCGCCTCCTTATCCTGAGGTCGACCAAAGTTAGTATGGGAGGGTAAGAGGATTTGACGAATATGTCTGGCTGGTCGTGACTTGCGGCCCGGCTGCCTGACCGGGGTCTCACCAGGAGTGAGAGGTCCCTTCTACTGCGTTTACGCATCGGCTGCTCCTGGCCTGAGGCCTGGAGTCATCTGCTTGGCAGAGCCTCGTCCCCTGCGTGCACTGCGTGCGGGGCGGACGAAACCATTGAGCACCTGTTGTGTGTATGCCCAGCGCTTCAAGCACAACGAGCCACCTTGCTCGCCACACGCCGTCGCCAGGACCTACCCGCGGCTACACAGAGGGAGCTCCTCTTCCCTGCACCGCACCACACCCAGGTCTTCAAGGCACTTCTTCGCTTCCTTGGGGAGACTGGACTGGACATCCGGCTACAAAAGCCGCCCGCCGCGTCCGCTGTTACGGACGCCCTTTCTCTTCTCTCTTCTCCACATCTTTAATACGCTCTCCCGCATTCCCCTACAGGCGCTGAGCCGTGCTCCCAACTAGGGCTGCAGAAGTTGCGTCTTTTGCTTTCCTCAAGCTCTCCTCCTCCTCCTTTCGTCACTTGAATAACGTGAAAATCCTGTCGCGTACGTCGCCGAACTCATTTCTTCAGACACGTGTGGCTCATACCTGTACACCACGGGCCGCAGGATGCGCGTATGCGCCAGAGGTGTTTGACAATTTAAAGCTACCCAGGAATGGCAAGGACAGACATTGGTAATTTAAATGCGAGAGAGTTAAGGAAAACTGACAACGGCAGCGTTGACCCGACGAATGCAAAGAATAGAAATCAGAGTCCCCGAAGGAATCCAACCCGACCAATCTGCGTGGTAATCACGTATTCTACCACAGAGCCACGTCAGTACTCGAAACTGTTTTGGAAAAAAACCCCATGCAGGCGTAATGTTGGTGAAACGTCTATTGTGTTTGCTGTGCTGGCTATCTAATATTCACAACACTACATATGTACTCCTATGATGGAGTCATGTCGGCTTAACGTCGATCGTATACTTAAACGCCACGCACTGTAGTTGGTTTACGTAGCACTATCCAGGGGTACCATTCTTGCAAGCACAAGCGCTGTACATATCAGCTTACCACTTTTGGTGTTGGTAATACCCATGTTGCTGTTGGCATCGTTACGCAACTGAAACAAATGGTTATATGAAACATCTGTCTATGCGTACAACATTTGTGCATATGTTTAGCGTCATTTCATAGCATTTCGCTTAATAAAAAATTACAACCCAACCACCTTACCTCCGCATGGTTCGCAAAACATCGATTCCCATGGTATTTGTGATCTTCCGAATTTTTGAGAGCGAAGCTGTTTAAGCAAGCCGTACTTTGTGTGTATGGCCTGTCAGAAAACTATCGTCATCCTGAACGCGTATGGGCTGAAGAAATTGCGTAAATCCCACTACTCACATTTGGTCCACTAAAAATGAAAAAGGCAGAGAGTTAGCCCAACAAATGGCTGCGAAGCGATGGCGGAGAGTCGAATACACCGAGTACGCACAACGAGAAAGTACTGGGGAACGGGAAAGGCAACGGCGGCTCCGAGAAGACGTCGAAGTGATGGAAGGCCTACGCCAGCGAGGACCTGCCCGTAGATTATGAGAGGTACGAGCGCTTGGTTTAAGCTCGAGGTACTGTCTCTGGAGTGTGGACATCCGTGTCGGGTCTGTGACTGTCTGTGGTTTATCTCGAACCTCTCTGCGCCGAGAATCAACGTAGAAACAACCTAGCATCACGTAGCTAAAGCCTGGCAACGACTTAGAAACAACCCGCATCACCTAGATAAGGCCTAGAAATAGCCGATAAGCAACCAGATTATTTTTCAGAATCGTCAAGTTTCGCAGTCCCAAGCCTTGCGCGGCTTAGTGCATGCTTCACCCTTTTAAATGCGAAGCATTTCTTAGCGAACTTCGGCGACTTTGAGCGTATCTATCTATCTATCTATCTATCTATCTATCTATCTATCTATCTATCTATCTATCTATCTATCTATCTATCTATCTATCTATCTATCTATCTATCTATCTATCTATCTATCTATCTATCTATCTATCTATCTATCTATCTATCTATCTATCTATCTATCTATCTATCTATCTAGCCGCCTACGACTTTGTGCTCTCCTGGCCGTATCGTTAATGGGATTTATACCAAATTTGGTATGCCATAACATGACTGTATGACGAACACAAATGGCTGGTCATATCATGAAAATCATGCTAACTTGTCATGAAAAGTATGATTTACATGCCACGCTCATGGCCGGCTCGCGGCCGTTTCGTTAGCTTGATATACACCAAATTCGGGATTGAGTGACGTGACTGTATGACGAACATAAATGACAGGTGGTAATATGCAGATAATGACGTGCATGTCATGTACAACATGATTTACATGCAACGCTCATGGCGCGCTGACGGCCGTTTCGCTTGCTTGATATACACCAAATTTGGTATTTCGTGACGTGACTGTATGACGAACATAAATGCGAAGTGGTAATATGAAAATCATGACATGTCATGTGCAACATGACTTGCATGCCACGCTCATGACACAATCGTGGCCGTTTCGCAAGCTTGAAATACAGCAAGTTTGGTATTGAGGGACGTGACTGTACGACGAGCATAAATGACAGGTGGTAATATGAAAATCATGACCTGCATGTCATATGCAACATGATTTACATGCCACGCTCATGGCGCGCTGACGGCCGTTTCGCTAGCTTGATATACACCAAATTTGGTATGGCGCGACGTTACTGTATGACGAACATAAATGCTAAGTGGTAATACGGAAGTCATGACATGTCATGTGCAACATGACTTGCATGCTACGTTCATGACACACTCGTGGCCGTTTCGCTAGCATGATATACAACAAGCTTCGTATTGAGGGACGTGACTGTATGACGAGCATAAATGACAAGTGGTAATATGGAAACCATGATATGTCATGTGCAACATATGACTTGCATGCCACACTCATGGTATTCCCGTGGCCGTTTCGCTAGCTTGATATACACCAAATTTGCTGTTCAGTGACGTGATTGTATGACGAGGATAAATGACAAGTGGCAATATGCAAATCATGACATGTCATGTGCAACATGACTTGCATGCCACGCTCATGACACCCTTGTGGCCGTTTCGCCAGCTTGACATACAAATATAAGGTGAAAGCCTTTAATGACTCATGTTCACGTCCGACGTCCGCCCGTCCGTCCGTCCCTCCAGCCGTGCCCTGGCAAAGTGCCAGTTGGGCGCCGGGGCGCGCAAACGGACGCTGGACGCGTTAGACTTTACAGCGCTCGCGCTTTGCTTGCGTAGCGTCGCTGTGACCAGCGTCTATAATCATGCAAGGAGGGAGACGCGCGCATCACGTTCAATTCTGACCGACCCCGTCTCAGTGGGCGCAGGCGTTCGATGAACACACTTTGGAATTGACAGGGTGTCCGTCAATGTAAACGCTGGAACGTGGATGTCGTCTGCACGATGCGCAGAGCGCGAGAATACGAACGCATGCGAAACGGAGGCAGATTGGTCTCGCGTCTCGTTGCGATTCGAGGTAAAACATTAAGTGAACATAAGTGGCAGGTTGTAACATGAAAATCATGGCATGCATGTCATCTACAATGCCATTTACATGCCACGCTCGTGGTGCGCTTGCGTCCAGTTCGCTAGCTTGATATACACCAAAATTTGTATTGCGTGACGTGACTGTATGACGAACACAAATGACAGGTCCTAACATGTAAATAATGACATGCATATTATGTACAGCATGATTTGCTCCTTGCTGGCTGCTTCGCATCACATCGATTCCCACAGTGCGTGGGATCTGCCGGTTTTTTTTATGCTTAATGGGGCCCTGCAACACTATGAGAGCATGGTCAGAAAACGTTGCCGATCGGTAGTCGAGGCTCCCGAGAACACCCGAGCCAAATATAGCGTAGCACGCGGTCTAGAATTCACAATAAATTCTCAAAGTCATCTAAAAAATTGCTTTCTCTTCTCTCGACAAATGACGCTACAAGCTCAAAAAATCACTCGTCACAGCCATTGTATCAGCCATTGGCTGATTTGAGCATGGCGCGCTCGGTCGTTTCTGGGGCCGCTGCGGGAGGCCGCGACTTGTCCACGCATGCACGCGCCATCGCACTGAAAAGCCACATATTCCAAGAAAAAAAAAGAGGAAAAGTGCTCAAGGTCATGAGGCGCGCGTGACGTATTTTCTTGTCCCATGCCATCCCTCCCTGCTTAGCTTCGAGCGCTTTCGTCGGGACGAGAGACGAGAGACTGCAATTGCAGCGTGCTGCACATCTCTGTAACTCCGTTTGTACTGGACGGATTCTAAAAATTTTTTGCTGTGGAGACTTCGTGAGGCAATGAGCTCAATTAGTGAATCCATTCCATGGCTACTTGAAAAAGTGTTGCATTGCCCCTTTAATGACAAGTACAATATCGTCCACCCGTAGTTTGTCTGTGGTCTATTCTGTTGTCTTTCTATGTCATAATGTCCCACCTATCATATACCGTTTCATCGAACGCCGCGTTGTCATTCACTTCTACAGACAAGCCGCATATGCTGAGGCGGGAAAGATATCTCTAGGCAGTTTGTCTGTAGCCCTTTCAGCCTTGGACTTTTTTATTTTAGTCGGAGACATTTTTTGTGCGTATTGAACACGGCATCAAATTAGATCATCAGGACTCATTGGTTGTGAATTAAGAAAATTGGCTCGTGTATTTCTGCTACTTACTAGAGTACAGAAAATGTGAACGAACGTCTTACTTTTCAGTGTGATACTCATTGAAACAGCTTCGGTACGTCGTCCCAAAAATGGCGCTTTCCCGCCTCAGTTTACGCGCCTCGGCTTCATCCTAGACTTTGGTGAAGCTTCTTCTTTGTGGCCGCCAACTCCGTTACATGCCACAATTTTGATGTCAATCGCAATGGGGATCATTGAAAAAAGACATGGCTGATCCCTCCGTCATAGGAATCGGTATAACACGAAAGTGAAAAGTGTCTTCACAGAAGTAGTGCTTATTGTGTAGTGACAATGAGAGTTCGTACAACTTCTATTCCTGTTTTACAGCTATAGCACCGTGCGACGTGGATGCACCCACGTCGACGCCTAGTGGCACATCCCCATCGCGACTACTAACGCCCATGATCATGACCTAACCGCTGTGGTAGTTGAACATTTTAACCTATACCTGGACACAGCGTATCACGAATCGCGCGCAAAGATGACATCAACAAGCACGTAATGCACTTCTTCAAAGCGCCGTCATTTAAGGAGAGAAACGGCACGGCGTGCGCTCCCGAGTGGTGCGGTAACCTACGCCTGTGCTCCTGCATACACCACCACACTGTGTTTGAGCAACACGGCAGGCAGAGCTTGAGCCGCGAACGCGCGCAGGCGTTCCACCGTCTCGATCCCCCCGAGGTACCACATTCGTCCGTCGACATCATTGCCTTTCTGCACCGCTTAATGGAGCAGTTTTATTAGTCGGTGCTATCGTACTAGACGTGGTCGGCGACGAAACACCATTGGTGCATGTAGAAGCGCACTACTCCGACAACGAGCCGTCACACGCTAACACGAAGCGAAAGGCAAATAACATAACTAGAGTGACACATATCTACGCCTAGGGCGACTGCCCAACGCTAGCGCGGCCAGTGTTTGTTGCTGCTATCGAGATGCTTTCACCATGACCTCCGAGAGGCGCGCAATCTCGGGCACCATGCTTCAACTGCATCGTCGACGAATCGTCCTCTATGCGTGCTAGTGTCATGCAGCATTCATTCTCTTCATCGCTCACAGACGGCGGCACCGCCCGCCGCCGCCAACAGAGAGCACCGAGCGAGAGAGATTGTGTGAGAGATATAAGGCGCGTTGGTAGAAGGTTCTCCATGTGCTTCTTTAGCTCAGTCGGTAGAGCGTCGGGCGCTTACCGTCGCGGGCTGAGGAGTCGGAGGTTCGATTCCGGGTGGGGGAAGATTTTTCTAAGCTTTTTTATTTCTCATTTGGTGGCGTCCATTTTATCAACGTCATATCCATGACGGAAATGCGTCACTAAAGTCTTGGTGGACCCCGGCAAAAAACACTTTCGTGTTAAAAGTATTCCCTCAAGAATGACCAGCTTTGGTTTCATGTTCAAGGTGCTAGAGGAAATGTTGTGTGCTGGTGTCCATTGACACCGCCAGGGCCGAAAGGGCTAGTCCAGGTATGTGCCACAGAAACTGAACATCTAGGCCCCGCTACCCACCACAGTTCCACTAAAAATGAGGTTTTGGCGGGCAAAAACGTGTGCGGCACAAAAATTGGTCACCACTGGCTCCTAGAGTGTCGCGAAACGGAGAACATAGCTAAAACACCCATTCTGCTCAAATAGCTTTTCCATATCGTGTACGAAAAGCCATTCCCAGGATTTCGGGAC
Organism: Rhipicephalus appendiculatus; assembly: GCA_030522465.1. Taxonomy (NCBI): domain Eukaryota; kingdom Metazoa; phylum Arthropoda; class Arachnida; order Ixodida; family Ixodidae; genus Rhipicephalus; species Rhipicephalus appendiculatus. Next base: position 4,645 of record JALIZH010029251.1, on the reverse strand, counting down.
ATCTGTACATGGAGATTTCTCTCGTGGGCAGCAACGACGTCCTGCCATAACTCTATGAGAAGTAGACGAAAAAAAAGTCATATCGGACAAAAGAAGCTAGTTATCAAAAACGACTGCCGTTTATATGCAGCAGAGAACCACTGGAGCATTCTGGCAAAAGCGCACTTTCGCACTACAAAGAGTGTGGCTTCCTAGCGCAATTGAACACCGCTCATTGGAAGCACCTGGGGCCCCATTGTTAAAAATATGAGTCTCTGGAAAGCGACGCGATTTGTAGTAGGACACTGCAATTTTACCAGAATGTTCCATTGGGTCTGTGCTGCAAATAACCGGAAGCCGTTTTTGGTAACTCGCTTTTTGTGTGACATTTCTTTCGCCAATTTGCCGATCAGTTACGGCAGGCCACCGCTGCTGCCGACGAGGAGATGGTGCTACGTGTAGATGTCCCCGAATCCTGGTCATAAGCGCATACGGCAAGCCGCCCAAGACGCATGCTGCTTAAATAGAAGCCATTAAGCAGCTTTTAGTACATTCAAAGGGCACGTTCTCCACTTTTCGGTACGTTTCATCAAAATTCAGTGTCACCTCTGTTCTGTGTGCTACACAGATTTGCTGGTTGGTGACTTTCGCAGAGAGCAATGGCTCCTTAATAAAATCAGTCATAAACAGCGGACCCATCACTTTCAGCTTCGCTGGTCAATCATTTACACAGGTTGTAAGACAGTAACTTTTTGCGCAATTTTCTACGTTTCCATCCATGTTTCAGCAATATATTCTTGCATGGGCCGTGTACAACGAGTCTAACACCTTTCATTTGAAAAAGAACGGTAAATTGCCGGTTATGAGTTGGAAAGGTCTTCGTATGCTCACCAATCCATCCTTATTCTTCTGCTAAGTTCGTTTACGTGAGTAAGTTGCCCTGATAGTTGGTTTTCTAGGTACACAAGTTACAGAGATTCTACGGACTGGTTATCTATCGTGAATTTTCATTGCGACACCGGTCAATTCTGAATGCATATTCAACGTGAATCCTACGTTAACACTTTCTCGGTCTACGTCTTCCGTCATTTCTTGCAATTTGCATTCTTCATTGCTCAAGAGCTCAATATCATCCGCAAAACGGAATGTCAGGAAATATTCTCGTTCTATATTTAATCCTATTTGATCTGAATGTAATTGTCTAAATATTTCTTCGATGCATGCAGGGAACAAAATTGGAGAAATGTGATCGGCTTATGTGACCCGCTTCTCGATGGCATTTTTTATCGCGAAAGCAAATATATGGAAACTATCGATGCCTTTTTGTCGTCGCCGGGAGGTTCAGTGTGAACTCTAAGTCGGCGGCATCGCTCTGCGCGTCGTGTTTCCAATGTGCGAGTGAACTCGTGCGAGCGCAGGCGATCAAAGCTTAGCTAGCGGAGAGGAAAGACGCCTGCTGTCATTCGTCGCAAGAAATGCCGATGCGGCAGAGGTACGGCCATCATACAATGTCAGTGCGGTTGCATGGCTACGCACTTTTTTTAGCCGGGCGTGGTCGTGCGCGTTTATCTTTACAAACATTATAAGACAGCTTAGATCATTGTGCGTGCAACTCATTGGACGTCAGCGCACGTCCTGTACTCTTTCTGTGGTCCCTGTCTTGTCAGCGCTATGGATTCAATATCGCCACTCGGTTTGCCGTGAATTGATAGCACGAAGGTCACTTCGCTTCATCGAGCGCTCGCGTTTCCTTACGCCGAAGTTTTTCAGTTACTCCAGGTTGGATGCTACAGAAGTTAGCTTCCAGCATTACTTCGTATAACATAGCAATTAGTTGCTAGCGCATTCACTCATTCGGCCTTGGGCGAAACCATGACTTCTTTTCTGATTTTCTCATGGCGAAGCAACTTTACTGTGGAGTCTCTGCAAATCCTAGTCTAAGGTATCTATATATATGTTCGAAGTACTACTTGATGACCTTATGCTTCCAAGACTGCTGATATGTCTTCTGAGGGGGAATAGCTACTCGTGTAGTCTATGAACGTTGTTTGGAAGGGTTTGTTGTACTGAGCAGATTCCTAATTGATCACGTAGCTTTGACGCATGTAGGTGCGTAGTGCCTCTTTCTGAAGTCGGCTTGCACTCTAGGTAGGTTAGAGAGGACAGTTTCATCTATCCTCTCCGATATCGCCTTCATCAATATTTGTCATATTACTGAAATTAAGCTGTTGTCTCTAATATTCCTATTCCTTTTAAGTGTCATTTCTAATCCGCTTATGTGTGAGGTTTTAAAACATTGTGTATACATGTGGAACATTTCCGGAATACAAGTTCCCGTTGAAGCTCATCCTTGAACTACTTTCAGGATATACCTCTGTGGCGACACGCTCTGAGCATATTCCCGCGCAGCCTCCACCTCGCCATCATTCATACCAGCGTGACAGAGCCTCACGCTGCCGATAAAACACAGGGCCACCAGAGCTTCATCTGAGGTATACGTCACCTGCGGTGGCTACAATCTCAGGCTGCCCCGCTTGGAAGAAGGTCTTTGGTTTCGCTACCCAGACGCACGTAACGTCAATATGCTCGCCCACTGCTGCTGTCAAATCTAATAAACAGTTGTTCGTTTACGCAGCAGCTGCATTTTCGAAGAATGCAAAGCTGCTCTCTGCACTACCACGCTTCTCTCCAATCCCGCGCCAAACGCTTCCTTGAGATATGCACGGACGGCTCTAGCTTCACCGTCGGCATCACCCTCATACAACGTGTAGAAAACACCAGGCAGCCCTTAACGTTCTTCTCCAAGAAACTCTCAGCTCCGGGAATGACATTTTGTACGACCATTTCCTCCCACAAAATAACGACCCCCCGCCCCCTACGAGTTCACCAGCTCACTAAAAAGCAGTTCTGGCTGTATATGAAGCAGTAGAACACTTTCACCACATTCTCGAAGCACATCACTGCACTATCTATACCGACCACAGACTTTTGACGTACGCCTTCCCTCAACGGCGCGACAAACTCCCGCCTGTCCAGCAGATATAACCAGCCCTCGTACATTACGCAGTTCACCACCGACATCCAACATGACAGCGGGAAAGACAACAAGGCCGCCGACGCACTTTCGCGTCTGGCAGGAAATGGTCGTACAACTATGAGTGCTTCGCAAATAACAGCCGACATCATCGCCGAGGCTCAGATTCCTGTCGCAGAACTCCAGGAGCTTCTTATGGGTGGGTCCTCACTACAGCGGCAAGAAGTCCACATACCCGGGTCGACAACAACTTTCTACTGAGACATGTAGGCAGGAAGAAGGAGGCGCTATGTGCCACTGACCCATCGCAGCGGTCTTTTCAACTGGCTGCACAATCTCAGCCATTCCGGCATACGCACTTCTACACGCCTCGTAGCTGACCGCTATGTCTGGCCCTCCGTGCAGCGGGATAGACGCACCAGGGCGTGCTCGTGCTTTCAGTGCCAACGTGCACAATTCGTCAGGCAGTGAAGTGCACGTTGGCACTTCACTGCTCGCAGCCTTTCCTCAGCCCAATGGTCGGTTTTAGCACGTCCACCTTGACATCATAGGACCCTTCTCCACAGCTTGACCCTAACGCTACGGCCTCCTAACCGCCATTCATCAGTATACACGATGGCCAGAGGCACGGCCCCTCGAGAGAATCATCGTGGAAGACGTCGCCTCGGCCTTTTTTAGAAGACTGTTTTGCTTGTTCCCACCCCCCCTCGCTACATCACCACCGACCAAGGTCGACAGTTTGAATGGCGCCTTTCAGGCTCTTCGGGCTGACCATCGAGTTTCAGCGCTTGAAGACCACCCAGTTAGTAAGCCTGCGCCAACCGGATGATCGAGCGCTTTCACCGACAGTTCACAGCAGCCCTAATGTGCCTCGAGGCCATCCTCGAGGCCATCCCATCGAGGCCACTACCTGCCTCGAGGCCATCCCAGCCGTCGCCCTAGGCCTCCGTGCCACCTTCAAGCCGGACATTCAGGCTACATCGGCAGAGCTCGCCTACGGGAAACCACCCTATTTGCTAGGAAAATTTCTCGATGCATTGACATTGAACACCGCGGCGTCAGATCCAACCGATTTCATTGCCCTGCTTCGATGTGCCATAACCGCCCTACGGCCGTCACGCGCAGCTCACCCCTGAAAGCGTGCACCGTTCGTCTTCAAGAAGCTAGCAATGCGCACGCATGCTTTCCTCGCAACGGCCTTATCCGCAGGCCTTTCCAACTACCCTACAATGGACTCTACCTGGTTACCCGTCGCGACGTCCTGGTACCTGGTAACCTTGCGCGTAAAAGGGAATGACGTTCGAGTTTCTATTGACAGGCTGAAGCCAGGGTACATAGCTTACAACTAACTAGGAAATAACAGTGCACCTAGAGGAGCCCATCTACAACCCCCGACATTGCAGCCAGCTGCTGTCACTAAAAGCCGTGGACGTCGACTACACCTCACAGATTTTCACAAGCCTTGAGGGCTCTCCATTCCGCGTGGTGGGAGGGGGAGGGGGGGGGAGTGATGTGGCGACACACTCTGCGCCTATTCTAGCGCAGCCTCCAACTCGCTATCATCCAGCCCGGTGGGACATGCCTACACGCTGCCGATGAAACACAGCGCCACGGTAGCTTCACCTGAGGTAT